>RDPX01000288.1:431093-578957 GCA_003991215.1 Morbakka virulenta | reverse complement strand
AAAAAAGTGCTGTCATTTATGCTCCAGTATCATCAATAGATTCATGTAATCGCTGCAGCCATAAAAAGCATAAGCCATACATAGCATTTGGGCAGCAGAATTGAAGCTTAGTACCATGTAAATTTTGAAGGGAAAATTAGGTTTGAGTACGTCACTGTAGCAAATATCAATATCAAATAGGATTAAGGGTATGATTTGGTCGTTTAAACCTTCCAACATTGAAAAGGAAGGAATCTATAATGAAACATCCCCATATACAAATGAGAAACGACACAATTAAATGAATGTTAATATATATACATAAAAAAATAATTTATTAAAAATTACAAATAAATTAAGATTTTTTACTTATGCATGTTGAACCTTCAAAAAAGAATGTCTCGTTTTACTGGACAATGAGATACATCAGTTCTTTTTAACAGTATTGATTTTCAAATATAGAAAAACAATTGGTCCGGCAACAAACGCCTCTGAGAAAATGAAACAATAGCTAACTGAATAGCCTCTTAATATGAATACCCCATAAATAGAAAAAGACGCTAAGGAATTTGGTAAAAGATATCAGGAAGAACTACAGTATCCACCATCTAAAAAATTTTTATATAGAAACTACTTGCTACTTGCGAATGGACAAGACATTCATAAATCAACTCCAAGTGTGGGGAAGACAGCATGCTATTTCTTACCACCAATAAATTCTTCTTGCAGCGTCAAAACAAATGCCGAAAGGGGATCAGCCAGACCAACTAAGAATTTTCTATTTTTAAGGAATCATGAAATTGGCCTGATCTTTATATTTCCTTTTTCTATACCAGTGGCTTTTAAATTTCTTACAAGCTCCTCGTTTTTCAGTTTTTCACGTTTAATATTCGAAACCTTTACAGACATTAAAGAATCCACTCATTACAAGATTGATATTCGGCAAGACCGTTGTCAAGTGGCACATGATATTAGTTCAGTGCTACTGTGACGTCAAAAGGTCAACACCACTCCCAATCCCTCCCTTTAAAAAAACAGACTGAAACAAACTAAAACGGTCTTCTCATTGGCTCTGAATGCTTTGTTTACTTTCCATGTGAAAAGTCACAGAAAATGGCGCAACTTTTTTCGCCTTTAAACAAGTACTGTGTGAATGAAAAAAAATTCACAACCCCATTTTTGCTGACAACACTGTACTTCAATCAGGGCTTGTTACTGCTTAGGTTTGGCAAAAAAATGAACTAATTATATTTCTCTAATTCATTGAATTAGTGTTGTATAATACACACATTAAAAATCTTCTTTTCAGGCGTGACAAGAATAAATAACAAACCTTCACAAACCTAGGAAGGTTAAACAGCATAAGTAAGTACCTTGGAAATACCAATACCTACATAATAACCAAGTTCATATTAAGCCCAATTAGGGGCTTCGAAAAGCAGCCCCAGCACAATTGGTCCTATTTTCTGACGACATCAGTGTGTAAATAGATACACACACTTTTATATACATACATTTATATTACAGTGAGCGCATATGTTTATAGATAGCATTGATTCTCCAAGGGCTCGATTTTGTTCTTATGATACTGTGTTGTCTTTTTTCTTTCAGCCACGTTTTGTCTAAAAATGTTGAGAAGAATTTTGGACTCAAATTGTATTAAATTTTAAAATTATTCCCTGAACTCTGTGTACTATAAAAATGTTTTCTTACTGAAAAGAGTTAAATGTTTTGGAAAACGTTAAATCACGAAGTAATGATATGGAAGAAGTATTCCGTGCCAACAAAATCCTGTTTAACTGAAAATACAGGGGTAATATTTCGTTACCCGTGCTTTATCGGAGTTTCTATCGTTCACACGTTTTTTTCTAGTAAAGACCTTAACTGGTGTAACCCTGAGGGTTACCACTTTAACCCACCACAACAAATTGCCTTGCAAAGCGTAAACCTATCCAGAAGCCTTGAAATAATATCAGTAAATATTAAACTAAAAACTGAGTCGTACAAACGAAAAATGATAAAACGTTGTTGATTTCATATGTTTTTGGCGATGTACTGAGCCTTAAGATAGACCGTCATTTTCACAAACTGTTATGCAAATAACCCTTGTTGCCTCACTTACACAATGGTGGAAAATAACTATTGAGCACTGGGTTGAATTGTTTCTGTGTTTAATGGCACGTTGGGAAACAAAAATAATAAAGAATCAGTCAAGGCAAAAGATTCGACCATCAAATGAGTTCGATCAACTGGCTGGGTTAAAAATAACCAATAAAAAACAGAGCACAATTCGAATTCTGTGTGGTTTTAAATGAAACCGGCTTGACATAAGGAAACGTGTGAATGAAAAGCTTGCAGCTACTTTAAATATGGGCAAATTTGCACAATAATAAGGCATCTATTGAAAAAAAAGACCTAAAATAAGTTGTGTTAATGTGCTAAAAGATCAACCTGTCGTCTTTCTTCTTCAAGAATGGAGAGATCACCAAAACAATAATAAAACATTTCAGTTGCAAACCACTGCTGCTTTCGTGTGTGCTTATTTGCCATGCGAAATGAAAATATTTGAAACTAAGACTGATAACATTAAATAATAATTAAACATTAAAAGAACTGCTTTAAGGTTTTATAATTTTTTAAGAAATGTGTTATGAAACTTTTTTTTAAAAAGGCCTCAGTTGTCAGTATATCTGGTAAAAGCAGTTTTACAGCTAACGTGTTCGAGTATTCCTGTCCACACACACACACACAGATTCTCACAAATAATGTGAAAGACAAATCCTAAACACAGACCTTTTAAGCTAACCGTCTCAAAAATGTGGGCAAATGTCGACTCGACGACCCTCAGACAAGTGTTCAAAATTTAAAGACAATTCACACCACGCCTCAATTGTTAAAAAGTAGTTACAACATCTCAAAAGATGACTAAAAAAATACTTTTCGATTACGATCTGCCTTTGTGAAACTCACTATACAAGTGATTGTCTGCTTTTATCCAGAATGATCAATTTAAAAAATCTTGAGAATGCAGAACAAACAAGTGGCAGCGTTGGCATTTCGTGTGTGCCTAAATCCTCAGCCCGTCATAAAACTTTCTATTTACTCTGACCTGGTATGGAAGTTTAAGGATAAATTGTTAATTGCCAACCACATGCACGATGATTACTACAAAAGCTTTGAAATACTGATAAGTACTTCGTAATAACAACTCAAAACTGCCTGAAAAAAAAGAAGGTAAAGTTAAAAAAAGTCTGCTTTTGATTGTAACAAAGCAAACTAGTAAAATACTAAACAAATTTTTCAAAATCCAGCGCACAAAATTCTGTCTATTACTACAACTAATTTATATAAACCAAAAATAGTCTTGCGAAACCCTCAATTCAATACAACAGCTGAGCATCCTTGCACAATTGATTGTGAAGTATTAAATATAACAATCCAAAATCAAGGTGTTTCTTCACGAGAAAAATGAGCGGATGTAAGTAAAACTTACTGGGAACAAAAATCGCAATCCAAGTTTACCCTATTCTCCAATGTTTTGGTGAATTAACAAGGCTGTTTACTTCAGCAACTAAATTAAAAACCAAATTCGTAACGCTGTAGGATATGCAATCCTCAACAGGACCCAACTGAAGGTTTCTTACGTGAAAAAAACACAACAGAGCGAACGGCTTTGTACTTGCAGATGCAAACTTTAGAATGANGCTGAGCATCCTTGCACAATTGATTGTGAAGTATTAAATATAACAATCCAAAATCAAGGTGTTTCTTCACGAGAAAAATGAGCGGATGTAAGTAAAACTTACTGGGAACAAAAATCGCAATCCAAGTTTACCCTATTCTCCAATGTTTTGGTGAATTAACAAGGCTGTTTACTTCAGCAACTAAATTAAAAACCAAATTCGTAACGCTGTAGGATATGCAATCCTCAACAGGACCCAACTGAAGGTTTCTTACGTGAAAAAAACACAACAGAGCGAACGGCTTTGTACTTGCAGATGCAAACTTTAGAATGAGACATTGACCGCAATGAGAGTTAACTAGTCTCCCTATTTATTTGATTGATACCAATCAAATATTTGGCTTCATTTTATTATTGTACTTAACTGGCTAAAGCTGATAATTGCGAGTTATACAAGTCGTGTTCTTCTATTGCTGGCGACACAAGTTGGAAATACCGAAAACGTTGGCCAGAAGTTTTAAAAAAAGATCGAAGTTTGCTATTGCCTGAACGAGATATCATTTAAAAGTACTTACACAGTGATTTCGCAAGCTAAAGTTATAACCTAATCAATGGTCAATACTAATATGATATCTTATTACCAAAATAGTGAGAAATTACCTCCGAAACTTGAAAATATATGCAACTACGTTTCAAAAAAACACACACTTGTGTCTCTTCCGCGAGATATCTAATGTGACACCATGTTCATGCCTTGTGGTCTGTCAATTGCGACGGGTTCTTTGTTTGCTTAGCCAATCAGCAATGGTCACCACTGGAGATGAATTTGTTATGTTAATTTACCCGTCGTTTCAACTTGGCTGTTCCATAGAAAGGAAAACGAACCTCAGTAAACAATTTGAATAAAGCTGAGAAGAACGAATTTCGTTCCAAAAGAGTATCTTTATTATATTTCGCTAATCAGCGTAAAAGTAATGCCTTTTACCATTTTACAAATTTTACCTCATAACTAAATAAAGTTAGAAGTGTCGTACCCAAAAAGGAAAAAACAGCACACAATTTAGAATTATTTTGCAGTAATTCAGAAAAGCTTCAACACATTTTGAACATATTCTGGATTTCTATTGCTCAATTTACCACGATTGGATATCGTCAATTTCAATTCTTAAAAAATCAATTCGGTTTCATTGTCAGTGCAATTTACAGAAAATGTTAATCTTCAGCTGTCATAATCATTGACCGTAATATTTTTTTTACCCTAGTTCTTACTTAAATATACTATACTAAAAAATATTGAAGAAATTCATTTTACTGACGCAATTCGCTACGTTCTCAATTTATTTTCTGAAAAAACAGTTTTGTTTTTCTATTACTCGGTCTTGTTCTTTTAATAATCTAGGGGTGACATTATTGTAAACCCATTTTAATCAGAGGAAAAATGCAACACAGTTAATAACGGACTTTTTCCCTTCAGCTCATTTTTTTCTCCTGTTAACCGTTTCTTTCTGTGAACGAAGATACCTGCTATTTTCGTGCAGCTTCTGCTGTCTATAATCCGTGTGTCAACATCTTCGTATCATAAATTTTCCGCTTACTTTTTCATCGATTAATGAGCAAGAAATTTTACTGGAATTGTGATACAGAATTCAATAGAACCTTCGACCAAAGTATTGTTAAATACGAGCTTCGTTTCTTCTGGCAATTCAGCGCTTCAGAATATGTGACGTAATTTGTTGATATCTTTAGATTGTCACCAAACCAATTGAAGAACTATATTTTCACTTATATTGATATCAAGGTTAGGAGTTGCAACAACCAATATCTTTTTGCCCTACTCTTTACCAGGTGATCGTAAATTAATTTAAGCTGGTGACAAAAAAACAGGGCAGCTATTTTTTCCTTTGATAAAAACAACACAAAAAACGGCTGCATCCAAGCTTCCATTTGCTTATATATTTCCTATACTTGATCTCCTTTTGTAAAAACCATCCTCAAGTACTTTTAAGAAAACTAGTTCTCTGTTGTTGTGTTATTTAAGTAATAACCAGTAAGTCGCCTCTGCCTATTGTTTGAAAAGGATGTTAGAAGTTTTACCTCTTAGTAACTGGTTTTGAATTAGGCTTCAGGCAATAGACGGGTTCTGAAATAATCAGTGTTTTGCCCCAATTTGTAATAAAAACTGTACTAATTTGAAATAAACTTTGCTAGTGTTTAGAAAAAGACAACACCGTTGTACAAGGAAGAGTTATACAAGGAAGAGTCTAAAGGTTATAAGCAAATTATCCATTTCCTTGGATTTTTGTACCTCATGCTACATACAACCTAATTACTTAGCACTTCGACGCAGTATATATCACCTCTAATGCCTTTTCCCCCATTTCCTCTTTTCATTTTAAGCACAATTTTGGTCTCCTTAAACGATTTCAATATATGGAAATAACATTTTGTTCCTTCTTATTAAAGTTCAAATATAATAACAACATAATCACAACATTTTCTGACATTTGTGAAACTTAAGGTAGTCTTTTCGGAAAACGTAATATTTAAATAATATGTGTAATTTAAACACCCCAAAAAAGTATTTTGCTATCAATTATTGCAGTACATTTAACAAGTAGGGAAAAAAGTTTATTACAAATTGGGGCAAGATTAATACAAAGTTGGGCAGACTAATTTATTACAAGTTAAGGGAGGTATTAAAAATTAGGGCAAAGCTTATTAAAAATTTGGAAAGGTATTACAAATTAGGACATCAAGAATTGTACTTAAAATCTCACCTTACTTGTGAAGCAAAGAATTGGATATCAGTCAAAGCAACCAAAGTTCCTTGCATTGAAATAGAAAGCCTGCATAAAAAACATTTTATGTTACTCCTTTTCCATTATCAAAGAAATTTGCAGTGAGATTCGGCTTCATTATGCGAGGAGTGAATAGCTTACAAAGGAGATAAGAACTTTGTTTTCACACACAAATTAGTTTTTTATACTTAAGATAAATCTCTGAATTCATTGCATGATTTCTATTCTGTTGTAAATAAATAACACAGGAATTTCCAATTACAATGCATCTAGCAGACACAATTAATGACCCGACGCGGTTCCCTACGTTCAATAGTTCGGTCAAACCCTTTAAAACGTGCCTGTAAATACCAAAAAATGGGGAAGGTCTTTTTAACTAAAATAATTTCAAGCACTGATGTATTTTCAAAAATTACTTCCTTTAATCGTTCTATGAAATTTTCAAGCATTCTCTTTGCTGCTAATTTGGAGAGTATTCTGGTATTTTGAAGTTTAAGAAATTTAGAAATAATACGGAAACGCCGAGAATCCAAAGGGAAAAAACAAATATTATTATTTATGTTTTATTTAACTTCTTTATGTACACTTCTTTAATAATATAGCAGAAAATAACACTTTCTTGCACAAGATTTTCTTTCTTTGCATCCTTGAGTGTTGTCACAGGCAGGTAAATACCACAGAAAATGACAAAAATTCAACTCTTTTTAACGTTTTGGAGTTAAATACATGTAAAACGACTACCTAATTACTAGAAAAAAATTTTAGAGGTCACGGTGGCCACTAATTAGTACTTCCACTGTAACTATTTATTCCTGAAGGATAAGATAGGAGTTTATGAAAAGGGTGCACAAATTGATTGATCCGTCCGAAGAACGACTTGGACTGTGTCTGTAAGAACTATTAGGGTTGATCTAAAGAGCGAAAAAGAAATAGGTAGGTATTGATAGGATTACAACATAGTTTTGTTGATATGTAGAAGTTTGAGAGCGACCGTAATTTAATTAATGATTATTCTGAAGCTCCTTACTAATGATTCAGGGGGGACAGAAAACGCTAGAGGTACACTTTTTAACTCTTCTTTACCTTTCAAGTGTATTTCTTAAGGTTCCAAGATGTGTTAATTTCAAAATCACAGGTGTGTCCATTCCTCATTACATGGCCTATTCTAATAAAACTATCAATCCAATTTCACAGGAATTATCTTACATGTCAGGGGGGTAACTTCTACTTTGCCTCCGACCTCTTATGCTGGTCACTGTTCTGCATGTCATGGGTTGTCTGTGACTGTACACACCCCTGTTCCAAATTTGGCTTAATCATCACCGGTCGGAAATTTTAGGAGAAATTAAAACTTACAATCTGGCTTCCCATTTAACTTAAAACTCTTGTAGTTTCCAAAAAGATAAAATATTTTAATATTACAACATAATTTATTCTTTGGAGAGACGAATGCCGTTTAAACCGAAGATAAGTGGATGACTTATTTAGTTAATAAATACCCAGGCTAGATAATGTGGGCCTTCTATTTTACCATTATTATGTGATTTGACTTGTTTTGTTTGTAATCAATTGTTTTAACACCTTTCAATATGTCAAGTACCGCTTTCTAATAGACACCTTGGTTACAAATTGCTTTAAACTTCTACTTACTTTATCATTTATGTTCCACCTTTAAAACTAATGAAGGCTTTATAAAAATGTTTGAAATAAAAGACTTGTTTTTGTCCAACTATTTATATGTATACAGTACATATATAAATGTACCTAAAACTCTACATGTATGTCATGGTCCAAAATTTAAGATGTTTCTTTTTTTGTAGGATATTTGGGGGGGGGGTGCGAAAAATGTAAAATTACTCGTCTAGGGAGTACGAAACAAAAATATTGGGGCACCAAAATGAGATGGTGTCAGGCATGACTAATTAAATACGATGATTGTCTGAAGATTGGTTACTTTACAAAAAAAGCCGTTGGTTGGCATCCGGCCAAGATATTCCTCGTTGCCAAAACAAAGTCCCTCTGAAGGGCTCCGTCTGAGCCTCAGTTACTGGCAGGGAATGACGTTAAAACCACACACACACAAAAATTCGTCTCACGAAAAAACGTCTTTGCATTGAGATAAAGAGACTACGAAATTGGACAGGTGACCTTGTCACTTGTACTCCACTAAGTAGAGCAAACACAAAAATTAACGCTTTAAAATATGCATTGTTACACTGCCAAAATTTCTCTTGTTCTATTTGCAGAAAATTAAGTGAAAAATATCAGCTTTTACAATTCTCTCTTGGGTAAAGATTAATTGAAATAGGCACAGCTGTGTAGCCCCAATCGAAACATTGAGGGAATACTTGTTAGGACTAATCGTTATGATATGGACCTTTAACAGAATAACAAAACATACAGCGAAGCTAAGCTAGTATTACGCCTTTGATCAAATTCACAAACGAGATGCAGACCAGCATTTCCCCTCCACAATACGAATCACTGACCAAGGAATTTCATGTGCAAACTCCAGTCGTCTCCTTTTTTGTAAAGTGAAATATATGTTTTGAGAGTCAGGATTTTTATTCTCTGATGATATTTGTTGGTAGGACAGTGTGTATGGATGTCATGCCCTTGTCGTTGCTTTCACTGCCTGCTGAGTCGCAACAACAATGGAACGACAACCCTTGGGGTATTTTTTTTTCAACAGAGTGTTTAATCATTAATATTTCAGACACATTCCATTTCAGCTGTTATAAACGAGTTATCTCTTTCGCAAAGAAAACGTCATTAAACCACACAACTACTTTTCGCATTTTAGTTTTCTTTTTTTGTTAAGGGAGTGAGGGAGAGAGGGCTAATTTTCCTGATATCCACTGCGAATATTTCCCCTGTTTTTAGACTTGCCTTGACATCTTCAAAAAAATTAAACTTGAAAAGCAGAGGCGAAAATTACAGTGTGTTACAGTGATTTGGTGAGGCAAGCGCGCGCCCCTCCAAACTAAGTTCTGTTGGAAATTTTGAACTTTGACTAAAATTTCAAAAATTCGGGTAGGGGCTCCAAAGTCTACTTATAACCGCTATCAATATTTTACCGAAATCTTTGGGAAACAATATTTGAATCACATTCTTTCTGACATCTTTATCAATGTTGCCTTTATTGTCCATATCAAAAGTTCAACACGTAAAACCCCTCAAAATTGAGTCAGCTTATAATTCATTCACGAGCAACAGTTCAACACGTTTATGCACTCCTGGTTGTTTGTTGTTTAATTTTTTGCTTTGCGTTCCATTTGACGCCTCAACTTGAGATTTATCGAGTATCCGTGCCTATTCCAGACCATCATTTGTTGATTATCAATTTGTATCCTGAGACCCCTGAGGTTTTTGTGAAATTCAAAACGATGTACCTTTCGGAAGTGGAGTACTATTTTGCATTCCGCTTTTACACTATGTCTTTAAAGCAAAAGCGAGGTAAAATAAAATGCTTCGAGTAAAAAACAACCCTTGACTGGGGTTTTCGCTCAAAGCACGACGAAGAGTATATTATTGCACGAGAAAAAAACACAAAATTCAAGATCGCCGGATCTTTCTAAATATACATGCATCGTCATTAGTCCCATTGATTGGATACTGCTAAAATGCCTAAGTACTGTGAAGCTTGTAATCATCTTTGAATAATATTGGAAATTTAACCTTTCGGTTTTCATATTCCTTGAATTTCAGAGGTGAAAACAAGCTAACTGGAACCTAACTGGTGTTTCCGATTTTAGAGGGTTAATCATGCGTTACATTTTGTAGAAAATGATTGCAGATTTTTTCATCGTTACACAAAAGCCCAGTGTCCTTCAACTGAAAATGCTTTCAGACGGAACGTCAATCAGTCTATGTGTAAATTTGAGTAGATATTTTTTCATTATTCTCATGAGATTTTGAAATGTGGATATTTGTTGTGTTTAACCTTATTCAGCGATGTTAAAAGTAACTTGAAGAAAGATCAGCTCAACTCGGAGGACAGAAAGATTTTTGATAGGGGAGGTCAGAGTTGGTAAAGTTAGAATACTTTTTACATTATCTCTGTATTTGTTCAACCCAAACCGCTCACTCTTACTAATATTTTCATAAAACAGCAGAAAAATGAAAACATTGTCATTTGCTCATTAAGGCTTTCCAAGATATGTTGTGTATGTTCCAACTGAACCCCTACAAGAGTAAGTTGGAATATTCTATGGGAGCAGTAGTGTGTGTCCCATGGGTACTTTTATATTACTGAACTTTGTTATAAAATTAACAACATGGCATGGATTGTATACTGATACACGAGGGGAATTTCTTTCACATCAAATTACTTTAGGCCACAAAAAACCCCAAAATAACTGACAAACTTTATTCTTCTTGGAACAAGCTTATCCTTAGTCGGAATTGCCATTTCTAATGAACCTTCTCGAAACATTTGTGTTTTCTGAAATTCTCTTATCTATTTGCTTTTCTCTAGGTATTAACGCATTCCTTCCATTTCATTTTAGGCTAATCATTTCTTATCTTGTATAACTTCATTACACCAGACAACCACCCCGACATCTTTATTTCCACTAAATAATTCTCCTTTGCTCTACTTTCTTCAGCGGTGCAGCCTCTCGGCCGTATAGCATGGCAAAGAAACAACAAACCTATGGAATTTTTTACCTTCTATACCTTTAAATTTCAAAACCACTCTATCACAGCACTGTATCGAAATCACTCTATCAAAAGCACTCTGTCAAAGATTTAGCCGATACCTTCCTCTAATTATTCCATTTACAATAAATATCAAACATTATCTCTGTGTTAATTTGTCTTTTCTCTTCAACTATCGATTCTAAGTACTTGAGGTGGCTCATGGGTTTAGTACTCACTCCTTCCATTTCTATAGTAGCTTGCTGGTTAGCTTCTATTTCTGTTGTTAAATGGCATGTCTCCTTTTTCCTGATCTTTTAGCTTTTACTATTAAAAGCAGCCCCATCTCGTATTTTTGGTTTCCTCTACTACTCCCCTCTACTTCCAGCCACTAATACTATGTCCTCTGCTTGGAAAATACTGAAAGGAAGCTACTTTATTACCACCTCAGTCAATACGCCAATAACAGTACTGAAGAGTAGTAGGCTGACTAGTGATTCATGGCATAAGCCTACTTCTATCTGGAAGCCATCTGTTATTTTCACTTTACATCCAGCTTTCGTTGTTATTCTTCTGTAGGTTTCTTGTATCATTCTCACATATTTGTCTGACAGGCCCTTTTCTCCGATACATCTCCAGACGTCCTGCCTAGGTACTTTATCATATATCTATATCTTCTGTTTGTCTAAAGTGTTTCTGGTGTTTTTATTTGTAGATTTTCGCTGGCAAAACATTCTTCTTTGACCCCACTTTGTTTCCAATTCTTCATACAGCTGGTCATATGCTTCAACCTTTGTGATTGCTATAATTTTCTTCTTGTATTCTGCTTTGTCGACGTTTTTATCTTTTCACATTTCTTTTTTGCATTCATTTTTTATTTAATTATACCTTGCATGCTTTTTTCAAATCAATATATTTCTCTATTTTCCCATATTCTGCCAGTACTTTTTTCCAATACTTTCTTTACGGTCTCAAAAAATTATAGTGCTAGCTTTACAATTCAAACATGCAAATCTTGTATCTCGTTTTCTAAGTTGCCCAAGACTAGTCTGAAACTGTGTTTTCAGTTTTGAATCTTTTCAGTTTAAACCATTTAATTTGGGGGGGCCATTTCTCTCTTGTGTGTTTTCTGAATCCAGGATATCCTTATTGAAACCTTTCTTACCACAAACTGACAAAACGTAAATGTAACATAATTGTTGTGATTTTCAAGAAAGTATTATTTCCTGCAACTAAACAAAAAAAAAGAATAGAGGATGTAAAACAAAACTTTGCTACCAAAATTTCAAATCAAAACACACTGGAAAAATGAAAACAAACACGAATAGTAAATTCTTTTTCAGAGCAATGCTTATGTACCCAAACTTTGCAATCATGGTACCAAATCAGTTCTCTCCTCTTGGACTCTGGACTGAAACGTTTAAAGCTCTATAGCAGAACGAGATTACTATTGTTTAACAAATCAAATATGGGTCCTGTAAATACGTAAATTCTTAAAAAATCTTTTAACAGGCATGACATAGTAAACTATCTATTAATATCATGCTTGCCCAATGGACACTAGTAATTCTGCCAGAGTATAAAGAACTTGCTCCTGCAAATATTTTATTTTTCCCCTTCAAAACAAATTATCCTGTATTATTTTTTTAATGGGCAGATATAACATTTTATTTTCAGGAAGGCGTATACGTAACCACCTCGTGATAGCCGTTTCTGCATTTCATGATAAAGCCTTGGCAAGTTGTGACAGCTGTTCCAATTGAATATGGTTTTCCACCAATGTCCACTAATGTTGTCATTTAACTATTTCAAAAACTTTGTTAAAAATATTTCTTCTTTTTAGAAAAATCTTTTTAAAAGTGAAGATCAACTTTGATATTCGTTAGTGATTACCCCGCAAAGTTTCCGACCGATCTTGCTTTGTACAGTATGAATCCAAAGATTTCCAAAGAAACGAAAAGTTGTGAAAAAAGCTGTGTCGTTCAGAGCCTTGTCAGCTTCGCAAATTCCATCCTAAAACTTTGAACTTGGATCAACCGAACCTGCTGAATTTTTTCAAAATACGTGGTACCATAATGTTAAAATATATTCAGAAAATACTTCTAAAAACGAATGTGATTGACTTGTATACTCTCCAAGACAAAACAATAAAATCTTGTTTTTGGTGTCTGCTATTCATTTCAGAAGCAATAGTTGGATAAAAGTTGGAATTTTAAGTGGAAAAAAGCTACTGAGAACATAAGAAACAATGAAAATACAGAAATTCATTGGAAGTAGCTTTCAAATACTCTTATTTTATATCTGTCAAAATTTTTAAAACATTTTCCCCACGATGTACAAAGATTTCTATCAGAAAAAAACAGATAAAAACGGAAGACCTTACAGAAGGTCTGAACCACATTGCTGGAGCTCATTTAGTTCCTTCCTCTGGTCACGATGAAAACAAATGCTCTGGTAAGTTTTATTTTTCCATATGCTCCACATGGTAAAACTTCGAAAGCTCTTCGGACATACTTAGACTGCTAAATCATTATTTGATACGCTGAAAAAGCTTCTGGGTGATGATAATCTAAATATCAACAATTTGAGATGTACTGGTATCTACTGAGCTGGGAAAATGCAGACAATTTAATTGCAAAAATTGTCTATTGAGCATGTCACACTTAAAACTTGATAGCCGTTGAAGCATTTAAATGAAGCAGTAAAATAACAAATTTAGAGAAACTATTTGATTTGATTAGGATCAGCCTGAAATGCCATGGTATGGCTACACAAGTACAGGAAAACTTAGGGTTTACACCTTACTTGTACGTTCTTCAAAACAACACGTAGCCACAAGATGGGAGTCACACGACAAAGTTTTGACAGAGGTGAAGGCAACCTATTCGGCTACTGTAGCCTTGCTAACTGGCTTCTTTTGGCAGAGAGTTGACATTCACCCAAGCGCAAATGGAGTGACAACATAAAGGAAGATATAGAAGTGAAAGGGCTAACGAGGGAGGATGCGCAGGACCGCACAAAATAGCGAAGCCATATTTGTTACGACGACCCCTGACAAGAGAGAAGTCGGTAGGAAAAGAAAAAGAAGCAACGGTAAACCGTTTTGATGAACAAAGAGAGCTTTCAACCTCCTTCCAGTCCTTGTCTATAAACTCTTCTAAACAAGTTACACCATGAAAACAACGGGAGAACAAAAACGATTTCTCAAAACCACGGAAGAAAAGATGGTGCCTTCGATACTTCTGATGATGTTTACCGTGAATATTAAATACTTCAGACAGAATTTAAAGAAAGCAGAGGCATTGAAATTGAAGAATAAAGCAAAGAGAGCAACTTTGAATTAAATCTGGTAGTATTAGGTAATCCAGAACGTCCAGTCACTGTTTCCTGAAAGTGTCCATTTCTTATATCCACAATCCATCGATAATAAAAGGAGCACCACATCTTCAATAGCAATAGTTCCTGAATTGAATTGTACACAAAAGAACACCAGAAAACAATGCGTTGATGAATATGTCTGGTTACGGGTGACTGGACCTATGAAATTGTTAAACAAAGACTGAAATAGTATTGAATTTTTAATACGAAGGGAAATAGTAATTACATTTACCTTTCACATGGCTTTACTATTCATTTTCTATTCCAGGCTGTAATTTGAGTTATTTTGCTATAATCTCCTTTTTTTCTATCTTCTGTTTATCGTACATCGAATCACAGTAAATGGAATCAGTATCGAATCATAGTTAATAATTCAACACTGTCTTTTTACCTATTCTTCTTCTTTAGGTGCCGTGTACTTCCAGAACGTTGGCGATCACGTTTCTTTACAGCTTCCTTTCCCTCGTTCTCCTCAACAGTTGTTCCTCAGTAGTGTTGGTCACTGCGGCTATGGTCTTCAAAAGCTTGATTCTTGGTCTTGCTCTCCCTTTCGTCCCTTGTATTTTTCCGGTTATTGCTAGGTTCTCCAGGCCTTCTTTCCTCATTACATGTCCGAAAAACGATAGCTGCCTTTTCCTTATGTTCTTCATGACTACTTTGGCGTAGCTGGTTCTTCGCAGTACTTCCTCGTTACTTGTATGATCTGTCCATGGTATTCTCAATATTCTTCTCAACATCCACATCTCAGCTGCGTTTAATCTCTTCTCCATTTCTTGTGTAATTGTCCAGCTTTCACAACCATATGTCAGAACAGGAAGAACATAGCACTTCATTACCCTTATCTTGGTTCCTACTTGGATGGACGAGCTCTTCAGCACTTTCGACATGTGCTGGAATGTCTCCCTCGCCATGACAATCCTTCGCTTGATCTCGTTAGCGCATCTGCCGTCCGATTGAATTATGCTGCCGAGACAATTGAACCTGTTGACTTGCTGTATTCTTTGTCCAGAGATCTTCAAGGCACAGTTGAACTGTTCATTCTTCTTGCTTATGGCCATACAAAATGTCTTCTTCTGATTAATGCTAAGACCTTTGACAGCACTCTCTTCAACAACAGTGTTTAAAATGTCCTGGAGCTTCTCTGGCGAATCTACGATGAGGGTAGTATCGTCAGCGTATCGAATGTTGTTCCAGTTGTATCCACCTACAGTGAACCCTTCTTTTTCTTCAATGACCCTCATAATGTATTCACCATATAAATTAAACAGATCTGGGGATAGCACACATCCTTGTCTAACGCCCCTTCTTATCTGGCAGTATCTTTCAACTTCGTTGTTAACTCGTACTCCTGCTGTCTGTTCCCAGTATAAATTCCTCAGTATTCTAATATCTTTCCCATCGATGTCCAGAGATTGCAATATGTCCAGCATTGCTTCGTGTCTGACTTTGTCGAATGCTTTACTATAGTCGATAAAACATACAAACAGGTCTTGTTGCATCTCTGTCGCTCTTTCGGAAAGCATTCTCAAAATGAAGATGGCATTCTGTGTGCCTGCGTCTGAAACGAATCCAAATTGATGTTTACTAATCTCTGGTCTGGATGCTCTGCGTGTTCTTGCCATGATTACTCTCATAAGGATCTTGGTGATATGGCTCATGAGGCTGATGGTTTTGTGCAGTTCACATTCTGCTGTCCCTGGCTTTTTAGCCAAGGCTATGAATATAGATTTTGACATATCCGATGGTATTTCGCCGCTGTCATAGATTTCGTTGAGGATATCTGTTACCTTCTCTACTCCAAATTCTTCTAGGGCTTGGATGGCTTCGATGCATATGCCATCTGGTCCCGTGGTCTTGTTTATCTTCCTAACGGCTGCTCGAACTTCACTTTTCAGTATCTTGGGACCTTCGAGAGATTTCTTGATATCTGGTTTTTCACCTCTGTCGTCCATAAACAGCTTTTCTGTATATTCTGCCCATCGTTCCACGAGCTCCTCTTTTTCCATCAACAAAGATCCGTCTCGTCCCTTGATACAGCCGCTTGCACAGCATAATCACTTTCCTACTAGCTTGTTGATTTTCTTGTGCATCGATGTAGAATTAGAGTCTTTGTATCGTTCTACTTCGGCACATTGGTCATTGAGCCATTCTTCTTTTGCCTCTCTGCACTTCCTCCTGATCTCGCGATTCAGCGTCCGATACCGACCTGAGTCTCGTTGTTGTACCTTTTGTTGTTCTCCCATCAATGTTAATATTTCGGGCTTCATCCATCTGTTCTTCCTTTCTCTCTCGATTGGAGGTATTAAGTTCTCTGCTGTTTCCACTATGGCTTCTTGAAGGACTGCCCACTTGCTGGAGTCTTCGCTCTCAAGGACTTGAAAGCGTTTTTTAACCTCAACTGCATATCGTTCTTTTATCTCTTCGCTTTCTCTAAGCAAGTTCCACTGAAGTTTTGCATGCGGCGTAGCACGTTTTTGCCTTCGCAATTTAAGTTTGATAGTGCAGACAACGGGGTTGTGGTCGCTGTCACCGTCAGCTACAGGATAACTCTTTAAATCCTTTACTGCATTCCGGAATCGATGGTTTATCGTGATGTAGTCAATTTGATTTCTTGTTTTGTTTCCTGGATCTTTCCATGTCCATCTGCGTTGAGCGGGATTCATGAAGAGTGTATTAGTGATGCACTGGTTGTTGGCTTTGCACCATCTGATCCATCGCTCTCCTCTTTCATTCATCTCTCCAAGTCCAAACTTCCCTGTCACCTGGGGGATTTCTTCGCTGCCAAATTTTGCATAGAGATCGCCCATCACTACGACAATGTCCTGTGATTTACATTGCTTCTTGGCTTTATCTAGTTGCTCATAGAATAGATCGATATCTTCATCATCACTTTCTGCTGTTGGAGCATATAGCTGTATGATGCTCATGTCAAAGGGCTTGCCCTTGATTCTCACGAGCATAACTCTTTTTGATAGCGTCCAATATCCTATAAGGCACTTGCTGAGTTCAGGGTCTAATATAACTCATACTCCCTTCTCATGCCTGCTTCCGCCTGAGTATATGACATTATATCCATCCATGGTGAAACTACTAGAGCCTGACCACCTCGTTTTTCATAGCCCCAGCATGTTAACATTTAGCTTATGCATTTCTTGTTTGATGTTATGTAGTTTTCCGGGTTGGTACAATGTCCTCGCATTCCAGGTACCGATTCTTTGTGTGTATTTATTTCTAACAGTCTCTGGATGACGGTCGGAGTCCACCTGTCGAACATGGATAGTCCTACCAAGTGAGGTGCTAGTCCTACTAGTCCCCTTCAGACTGTTGGTGTTGGACATTCTTTTGTGCATCAAACATGATTTTCTTGGCATTTTACGGTGGTGGTTTGCCATTGCCTTCCACCGGTGGCTGGCCACTGGTAATTAAACGTCTCTTTGTGCCCTCAGCATACCATGATGTGCTTGCAGGTTGCGCCTTCTTGCCTTTGTTCTATAAAAAATTCTTCCGCCAATCTGCCGCTTCCCGACTTCGTGCGCTTAGTGCGAGACGTGCACTATCACCACCAACAAGTTGTTGGTTACCCTCATGTCGTGTAGCCCGCCAGCCGAAGCGGTTTACCAGGGTGTGGCCGCTGCGGCGCACATGCAGCTACTTGGAGCCAGACATGAGGGTTGAGTGACTTCGGGAGACCAGTGGGTCTATCACCCTGCGGTCAGCTGATGGTTGCCACTGGATGGTACTCCCTCCATACACCCCATACACCCCCTTTTTTTACCTATATCACATTGAAATAACGCACATTTTGGCACAGAGCTTTTTCATATACACTCGATTGGACCAAGCTGTGAAAACAAGAAATCACAATTGCTGAGGGTTTTTATCAATACAGAAAACAAAAAAAAGATTGACTCGATTGGGACAAAAGGCTGGGATGTATGAAATACCTATGGTCTTGGAGCATGTTTCAAGGTATACAACCTCACATGCAGAAAAAGTCCATTGCCTATATAAACAGTCTCTGGAGGTAATTGGAAACTAAAATGACTAGTTGTTATTGTTTTAATTGACGAGGGAATGGATCATCATCATCAACGGATTGGTCGTGTTCGACCCGCAGTGGCCCTCTGCACCATGTTTCTCCACTTCTCTTGGTTCTGAGCCATCTACGCAGCATCCGCCATCGAAATTCCACAAATCTTCCTCATAGAGTCTGACTTGCGTGTCTTGGGTCGGCCCTTTCCTCTAGGTCCGTATACCATCCCAGTGAGCAGTAGCTTGGTGAGGTGATCGCTGCACAGGACGTGACCAATGAATGTCAATTTCCGTTCGTTTATAATATCCATCAGCCTTCTTTTGCAGCCACTTCTTCGAATAACTTCTTCGTTTGTGATCTTTTCAACCCAGCTAATGCGAAAAAGTCTTCGGTAGCACCATAGTTCAAAACGTTCAATTTTCTTGATGTCAGAGGTTTTCAGGGTCCAACATTCTGATCCGTAGCAAGCGATGGAAAACACCATTGAGTTCAGTAGTCTCTTCTTTGTCTTCAGTGAGATGCTTCTATTTTTCCAGATGTTTGTTAGGGCTACGGTTGCGTTCTTAGCAATTCCGATTCTTCTTTTAATTTCAACGGAGTCGTCATAGTCGTTGGTGAAAGTTGCTCCGAGGTAGATGAATTTATGTACCTTCTCTATTGGTTCTCCGTTGATAGAGATGTGATCTTCATTTTCCTCTGCTGGATTTCTTACAATTTTCATCACTTTACTTTTTTTGGCGTTAAGGAAAAGTCCCACAGCTTCACTATGTGTTCTGACTCTTTCTACAAGCTCTTGCAGTTCATTCATGCTGCCCGCAATTAGCACGGTGTCATCAACGTATCTCAAGTCAGTGATAGGTCGTCCACCAACTGTGACACTGCCATTGAAATCTTCCAGCGCGTCTCTCATAATAGTTTCAGAGTATATATTGAATAGGTACGGGGATAAGATGCATCCCTGTCTAACACCTTGTCCAATTCCGAACCATACCGTCAGGCCATATGACGTTCTGACTGCCGCTTTCTGCTTCTCGTACATCATTTTCAGTAGGAGTATTAAATGCTGCGGGAACCCCATATCGTTCATGTTTCTCCAGAGGACGTTGTGGTCCACTGTGTCGAACGCCCTGCTATAATCGATGAAACAGAGATGTAGCTTCTTGTTGTGCTCTCTGCACTTCTCAATCACCATTTTCAAATTAAGGATTTGATTTCTAGTCACGGTTCCAGGCCTGTATCCAGCTTGTTCTTCAGCTATTTCGATCTCCAATTTTTTTTCCCCATTCTGTTTGCGATGATTCTCAAAAGGATTTTGCTACTGTGAGAAATGAGTGCGATCGTTCTGTTATTGTTGCACTGCAGGGTGTCACCTTTTTTTGGGATGGGGATGAAAATGGAGTTGACCCAGTCCTCTAGCCATTTTTTCTCCTTCCATATTTTGGAGCACAGTTTGTGGAAGAAGCTAACAGTGTGTTCACCCCTGCTCTTTATCATCTCAGCTGCTATTTCATCATCTCCGGGACTTTTGTCGTTCTTCATGCCATTAATGGCTTCTCTAACTTCCTCAACTATTGGAGGTGGTTCCTCTTACAGATTTGTCCAATCAATTTGGGTGGAGTTGATGGTGTCATTTTTCTTGTATAGTTTGGAGCAGTATTCTTTCCATCTGTTACACACCTCATTCCCATCACATAGGACTGCCCCGTCTACTGCTTTGATGGTGTCAGCAGACGCTTTAAACTTTCCGGTTAGGCTTTTAAGCCCTTAGTAGAGATCTCTTGTGAAGTTTGTTAGTGCATTTTCTTCCACTTTCGTGCATTGTTTCTCGATTGGAATCGACGGAAATCAGATTTCGACTCAAAAAGATGGAACGTCCACTGCCCCCACCCCCCCACCTTCCTTAGACTATATTTCGAGGCAATGGGCCCTAATTACAGAATCACGGTTGAGAACAAATTCGAGACTCTGCTTCAATGCGAGGAAGGCAAAAGTGCGGAAGAACTATGGAATAAAGGAAAGGAAATCCTTATCGGTACTGCCAAAGAAAAAATTCCTAAGAAAAAGAAGAAAAATAGTCAATGGATCTCAGAGGAGACCTTATTGGCAGTAGAGGAAAGGAGAAAACTGAAAGCGAGGGGAATCCAAAACCAAGTCGACGAAATAAAATACAATCACCAAAATGCCAATGTCCAGAGGCTGATGAGACGAGACAAGCCAAGTCTAATTGTTCTGGCATTTTTAATGTTGGTTTTCCATTTTTGGCTGAATGCGATGAAGTCAATGTGATTCCGGATTTTCTTATCTGGTGAGATCCAAGTGTAGAGGTGGCGGGGGTGTTTTTGGAACAAAGTGTTTGCTATTGTTAGATTGTTTGAGCTGCAGAACTCGAGTAGGTCTTCACCTCTGATGTTTTGCTCGCCCAGCCCGTATTTACCGCAAGCCGCATTGGTCAAACCTTGCCCTACATTCGCATTGAAACCTCCCATCACCACCTTGATGCCTCTGTTTGGGATAGAGTCCATGGTTTCCTGTAGCGAGCTGTAGAAACTTTCCACTTCTTCGTCACTAGCTAAACTTGTAGGTGCGTAGCACTGAATGAGGGTGATGTTGTGTGGTTTAGCTTGAAACCTCACCTTCATAATTCTGTCAGAGATTGGGCTGTATCCGATCAGGGCGCCGCTGGTTTCTTTCGTTAAGATGACCGCTACACCTTGGCTGTAGCCTTCTTCAGAGCCAGAGAAAAGGACCGTGTGGTTAGTGTAGGTCTAAAAACTGCCTTGTCCGTTCCAGTTTGTTTCAGCAATTCCTAGAATTTGCAGGTCATATCTGTCCATTTCGTTACAGACCATGTTCAGGTTTCCTCTTTCTTTCATCTTTCTTACATTTCACATTCCGATTTTTAGTCTTTCTCTTAGACGGATACTCCTTCTTCCTCCTCCTCTTTCTCTTCCAGTCGCATACTTTTCGTTGTCAGCGTGGTTGCCCGCTGAACAACGCACTCCTTGTTGGTCCACGCGACGAGCGATGTGGTATGGATAGCTTTGGTTGTACATCATTCATGTGCAAAGGTTCTGGGTGTGTGACGGCAATGTCATCATAGAAGAGATAGGGGCCCCAAATTCCTTTCCTCAGCCGCAGTGCTTGCTTACTGAGCGTTTGACCTCTGCCATTTGTTTGGTTGTACCATACATCTGCCAGACGTTCGAGCTGCTCAGGCCGATGTTATCAGTTGCACTGACATACGCCCTGCTCAGCAATCCACTGTCCTGCTTCCAACAGCTTCGCCGTAACCCTGGGAAGGGAGGCTAATCAGGTACTACACCTTGCCCAAGGGTGACCTGAAAACTATGCATTGTGGGGTAGGGCCGTTTACTTCCCTAAGGCCTCCTGGCCCGCATACCCAGAGGGAATAAATACTACTTACAAAAGTAAATTGAAAGTCATAAGTCAGAATCGAGGTAAGTGGAAATTTTATTAGTTTCAAAGGTATCACTTCCGAAAATTTGGTGCTCAACAAGGTAGATTAGTTTTGAAAGGTCTTAAGCAAAGTGTCTACCGAAGGCGATAAAACCCATACATTTCTTTTCTGTCTCCTAAAGTACTTTAGAACGTGAATTAAAGCAAATATATTTTTTAATTAATGGCTTGCAAATTCATACAAATATAAACATATAATTGCTTTCACTGGTCATGGAAACGAGAAGTAAAAAGTTCTGTTGCATTAAAAAGTCAGATTTAATGCAATACATGTTTTAGAAGCGGAAAAGAAAAAAGAAAAAAGTTATATCCCATCCATAAAGACTATCTTATAATATGATTAGAATTTTCTGTCTTATTTACAACATTCATTTAACCCACTTGCATTTTTTTATTCAATGAGTTGGATTGAGCAAAATCAAATGTCCCAGTTGTATTACGGTAGATGAGACAAACGTGAAATTTTCCAAATGGTAGAGTGCTTTCGAGATGCTGCTGGAAGGATGCTGGAAGTATCTTTTTTCATGAAAGGACCAGAGAATTAGATGAAGTGGTTGGAGGAAAGTAGAACAAGCACCAAGAATGAAAAAAGATACTAGGGTTGTCCCCCGTTTCTTTGGTAAGTCAGGTTGTTAGGTTTTGTTGTCTGCTGTTGGGAGCCTCTTTGCAGATAAACCATTCTCATAGTTAACGTAGAGAGGTTAAGGATTGTTACCTGAGTTTGAGACCCCAGCACCTTTCCATATATAGTACAACGTTTAGATATAGATAAATCGACTAGTTAATTGATTTAGTCTTTAAATAATAACAGAAACCAATTATAAATGTATGGCTTCCTTTGAGGAGAGTGGCAGATTAAAGCTAGGCTAATTAGGAACATTTCAGGATTAGTGAGAGGGAACAGAAACTAAGAGACAGTAACTACTACAAAGGTGTACATGTTACAAGATAACAATTCACTCATATTATCTTGTATTTCCGGAAATTCATTTTAAACTGACTCACATTTAAAGAGTTTTACACATTTAACCAAAAATGGAGATGCGACACTCTAGGACACCACACTTTTGCTTATATACTTCTCCGCAAGAGAAGTGAAAGCCATTGGAGATACCTGTGTTTCCTTTAACACAACCCTTTCCTATCTTTACCAAATGTAAAGAATAGTAAAAAATAATATTCTGGACAGTCCGATATTGAGATCAATGTCATTGTGGTAATCCGCATATCATCCATCACTCATCTTTGCCACCACCAACAACTGCCATATCAGATAAACAATGATCTGAGGGTCGTTTGTTGAGTAAAGCTTTTTTTCCGTGTAAAAAATCTTGTTGATGAGGCAAGGAAAGCAGTTTTAGATTGTATTGGTGTTTTTGTTCTACTTAGTCCTGCTTAGTACAGTTGTAGAGCATTTGACAATGCGGTTCTTTAATTAATGTATTTGAGGCAAATGTCAAAAGGAAGAGACGTGCTAATCTATCAAAAAGAGCAAATGAGACAAACCTTCCGTGTCTGAGTTATCGTATTTTGATGTCGTCAAGCATTCCGTTTGCATTAATTCCTGTAATGGTGTTATGTTCTGCGGAAAATTCAACTTTTTTAAAAATACACCCTAGATAATTTACAGTAGAACCCGGACATACAAAAATCTTCAGCTACCGTAAAAATTCATTAATTACATTAGGATATTCTCCATTGAACAAAGAAAAAAGAATTAGTTTTTAACAGCAAACAAGTTTTAATCTTCCATTCTTAAGAGACTTAAATAACCTTCCGAATTGTAATCTATATTTGCAGAATAAAACAGCAGGGCGAAAATTAGGTAGATTTTCTAGTAATTTTTTAGAGTGGAGATACACAAGTTTTTGAACTGCATTTAATACGCAAAAGAAAGTGTCATTGTAAAAAATCAGACTCCCAGATATTTTTTCTAAATATCCTACAACTACAAAAAATTAAATTGCGGAAAACGTTGGAATAATACATACTGAGGAAAAAAGGATTTACTATTGATTAACCTAAAGGTTTCAAGCAAAAATTTATATAAGACCTTTACATTTGAAAATGTGCATTCCAGTTACATAAGCCCTAAACCACGCTTCGCACAACTTTTAACAACGAATATTTAAAAAAACCGACAGAGTGCGAATTGATATGAAAACAGTTGGCCCTGAAGAACACGATGCAATCAATAGGAGTGTGTGAAGACGAAATGCCGAACGGCCGATCCAACTTAAAGTTGGAAGAAGACCGAAGAAAAAGAAGAAGAAGATATAAAAAACAGACACTTGAAAGTTTTCAAGATCACTTATTGATAGTGCCGGTGTTTCAGTTCCAGTCAGTAAATAAGTTGATACTTGATAAATTGAAAGATAAATTTAGTTGAGTTAGCGAAAAAATTATTTCGGTACACTGGGGTCGTGTACAAGGCAGTAAAAAATTTCTTCGGTGAGATTTGAGGGGACCACAAATAGTTCAGTATAATGGAGTATTTCTTTAAACTCTGTTCAGCATAGCTGGTTTTCACTGCATTGAATGAGAACGCTGAGTTACAGGTATTAATAAACGAACCATTGTTAGAAAACAGTGGTCAACAGGATAAACTTACTTGACGTAAGACTCAGTTTGATAAGCCCATATTATTCACAAGACAGTGGCTTTCGAACCTCAGGCTACTTCCGTATACATCGTGGCAGTAAAAACTTGATTTTTACCTCCTTTACTGTAAATTCATCCCCAAAGCAACCAGTAGCCAAATGTCATCGTTGTCTTTCAAAACCCTTTTCAAAAGAGCAATTCTGTGCACCGAATCTTCTTTTTTAAAGACGATATAATTTTTTCTGATAGGATTTTTCAGTTTTCCCCTGGTTCTATTGCTTGTTTATAGAAACAGAACCTATTGCTTTTCAGTCGACACGAGGCCTTTTAAATGACAGGTAATAAAATAATGTATAATAAAAATGTGGTTTTGTCTTAAGAACTGAACGAGATATAGAATAAAGAACGAATCCACCATAGTCTTGCTATAAGTTATGGGTATTACTTATTTAACCTTGTTCTCACACAAAACGAGTAACTAAAAATTGTTCTAAACGTCCAATAACTATGGAATGTGCCATTCAAAAGCAATTAAATGTTTTGGATTAATGGACACCGTGTTTGAACTCTGTCAACAGATTGTATTGGAGACAAACCACTAAACAGATTTTTTACACGGCTTTTGAGTTACCTTGAAAAACGGGAGATAAAAAGGACTGGTCTCTAGAACATTTACTTTTAAACAATTGAACCTTTGTTCTTTTATATCTTTCTTTATCGTACTTTTGATCAGACAGGAAGTATTTGTGCTGCAGCCCAAGATTTGTTGAATCTATCAGTCAAGCTCAAATTTCAGAATTTGAAACCCTGGTCTCTGCTTAAAACAATCATTTAAACTCTGGGAAAAGAATAGGTATGACAGGGATAATCTTTGAACTGTGATAGCAACGGAAGGACTAATATTATGCTGTGACGATTTATGAATTCTCATCAATTAGGTGGTAGGCAGCAGGTTGAGGCAAAGTCATTTACTGTGCGTCTACCAACCCTGAATGAAATAATTTACTTTCAACTCCTGGTATCGACTGTAATAAATATAGATGACATTTTTCAGACGAGATTTACTTTCCTTTTGGCAAAAAGTTTGGTATAGTTTTGGTAGGATTTTATGGAGAGATTTTGGTTTTCCTCCTTGAGACACGATCCTGAGACTTTGCAAAAGAGAAGAACAGATGCAATGCGCAAATTTTTATCAATCTATGAAGAAAATAAATGAATTCTTGAAATACAATAAGTAAAAATTAGGTGAATTTTAATGAATACAAATTTAAAGTTTAAACAAAACCTACGGGCGTCTTCTGAGGCAGCAAAATTCAAATAGACAAGGGGAGAGAGAAAAACATGACAATATATTCTTAAGAAAACACCTTTACTCTGGCTTTATATGTTTGTCATGGCCTGTTTCTATTTCAATTAGTTACCACACAACTTCCAAAAGTATATCGGTCGCGGTTGGAAAACAATTTTACTTCCTAACTGTCATTATCGTATCAGAATGTTCTTCAAGGGAATAAACGAAAACAATTTTCCTTACAAATTTTGCTTTACCTGGCATTAACATTACTAGTGTATTGCAATACCAACAGTGTATTTGTTCTGTTTTATCTAACCTTTAAAGACCTCCAGTATTAAAATATTTCCACTGGTGAATACGTTTAAGAGAATCAAGTTTACGTCATATTTTTGGGACCGCTAGCTGATCAAGTAATGAAAACCCTTGGAATTTACTAATCTGAAGCAGTACTTATAACACAAAATATTTTGATGCGGTTTTTTATGGTATGCTAAGAGCCAATTTTCCTTACTACTACAACATGGCTCGCATGCTTTCTTTTTTAAGTCGCTGTCCTTTCCTGTGCTTTCCGGTCTACTCAGTTCCTAGTGGATCTATTTCATTTTATTTAGGTAGTTCTTGTCATTTAGAACATTTCAATCTACTAGACTTACCATCTGGTTTATCTACTAATTATGCCAATATGATTTTTTATGCATTCATTCATGCATTCGATAGCGTTCGTCCATATAATTTGTTTAAACCTCTTTCCTTTCTAATTCCTCAGCGCTAACTTTTTTCACAGTAATTAGTTTGTACGAAGCTGCTGCTCCCTGTCTTTGAATGGATGCTACATCTTTTTCAGGGTACACAATTTTTATATTTTCTTCTGAGAAAGTCTTAAAAACCATCCCCTCGTTATTGCTGTTTTTCAGCAGATACTTACAAATGTTTGCAGTGGGATGCTCTCGTATCCACTCTCTTATAGCCTGTCTTTAGATATTTTTCAAGCTTTATTTCTAACGTTTATAAAGGTCCACATCTTCCTTTGGTATTAAGTCCGGTTTGAAGCTACTGATCCTACTCTAACAACCAACAATGTCCATGGGCCTACTTTATCAACAGATCTCTGTCATTCCGTTGTCTTCCTAAAAATGGTATTACTATTCGATACCAAGACAGGCATGACACCAACGGTTCTTGAAAGATTGTGTGTTGGTCATTTAGTTATTTGCTCTCATCGTGTAAACCATCTTCAATTCATTACTTCCACTGCTCATAACCTCCACCATTGTGCTCTCATAATTTCGTTTTCTTTGGTATGTTGATTCCTATTGTCTACTCTGGGGCTAATCTGGCTTGGAGTTACACTAGGTGCTTGAACAATTATTTTTGGTTTCCCCTAAAGGATCAAATTGACATATCATGTGCTTACCTATTCAGTAACAATATTTTGTAACAAAAATTGAGCCTGTTTCTGCTTGCTGTAGGGTCACCAGCAGATGATTACCTCCTGTATCCGTCAAATAGAAGGCGCAGTCACCTGATCCAGTCATAAGATTAGAGATACAAAACTCTAATACCTGCGATCATGATCGTGCAACCTCCAAGACTAATTTAAACCATACGTATATTCATTTTTAGAATTTCACCTGACCTAGAAAGAGGTATCCATCTATTAACTTATGTGTGTTCCTCACGTTATGTATGATGCCTCTTCTTTCTTTTTAAAAATGCATTTCACAGTGTAAAGTTGATTGAAAATCAACCCTCTCAGAAAAAACGTATTCTTTGAGAGGATCGTATTCCTTTTGTATTAGTAGTTACAATTGTTAATATTTTAATTGCTATTTTTGCTGCAGAGACTTTCAGTAGTATCAACCCTTATTTTTAGTGATATAAGTAGCATTAGGAGAATTGGCAGACCTTGTTTTTGTCTGTAATCTGATAGAATACTTGCTTTGCATTACACTGTTTCCTAAAGAATAACATCTCCTGAAATTAATACTGTCAAACTGATATGCATTTGAAACCTACTGTATCATATAAATGCTAAAAATGAGAAGGCACGGCCATTTACAGAGACAAAAAGATGAGAATCTGAGCAAGAAAGCGTGGATGGATTCTGTAAAAAGAAAATGATCAAGAGGGAGATGGAGGCAGCGAAGGCATAATGTAGTAAAGACAGCAAGGGTGAAGATAGGAGGAGAGCCACATGAGGCACCAGACAGGAATAAGGGGAGTAGGTAGACCTGTGCTGCTGAGCCTTGATGACAGAACAACTTCAACGAAGAAGAAATAGAAGGAGAAGAAAAAGGAGAAGAAAAAAGTTTCATAAAAGTGTTACATTTTATCATTTTGAATTAGTGCCAGGATAATAATTTACTTTTTGTATTTACTAGTGATAATTATAATCATTAACAGGTTGCATGTAAATCTATTCTAAAGATCCAAAGTATAATTTTGTTAAAGCTATTAAGGTTTAAAGTGACTCAGCTTTGTTAACCTTTGATCAAGGTAGGCAAAGGAAGTTTGCTAAATTTTTAACTTTTAAATTTATTTTGCCAATGTATGTTTTTTATAGAGATTTTGCACACTTAAATCCCTGATTAAATACTCTTAAAAACGTTTTACGTGTGTACCCAAATTTTTTTAATAGGACCAGATTCTGCCTTTAGCTTCCATATTTTACTCTACGTAGTTAATTTCTTCCTTGTCTTGATTTTCCTAACTTCAGAACGGTAGTATCTAAATGGAAGAACCCAGAACAGAAGATTTTCTACTTGCTTTGAAAGACCGGAAAACTGGGGTGAGCCATGATCCCGAAGTTCCAGAATGGATATGATACCTAGAGAGAGAGAGAGAGAGAGAGAGAGAGAGAGAGTCGTATCCTAAACCTGCAGCATATAAAACGCTTTGGTAGCTGATGAAAATTTAACTTTAATTAAGATTTTACGGTACAATCGGAAGCTTTCGAAAGCTAATTAAGGTTGTATTATTCAAGACAACAACATATTGTATTTTTAAATTTAGTATTATATTATCTTATATTACATTACATCATTAGTACTCCCGAGGCTATTAAAAGTCAGATTGAAAAAAGAAAAGGTAGATTTGAAGTAGAACCAACTTTGACAAGTTCATGAAACAGCTGCTTACAGAAAGATAAAAATATATTTATTCAAGAGATGGACGGGAAATAAGCCAGCTGGCTCAAATACACGATAAAGACCAAGGTATTGATGAAGGATTTTCTATTCTGCAAGGTTTCTGTGACCTATGAATCCAGTGACACTTGTGTAGAACAGTTTTCCTAGTCGGATTGTTGGAAAGAATATTGTGACAAAATAGAAAATTCATGCATGAAGGATACTGGTGTTGCATGCACGGGATTGTGTTAGCTGTCTGATATCAATTATCCCCACTATGTATGAGATAGCTAAAATTACTGCTTTATTTGGTGCTATTCAGACACATCTGGAGATTATTTTTTATTTACATATACCAAGAAGGCTTTATAGCATATAAAAATACTCTAGAAGGATAGACTAGACCTATGTTTTGATATTTTTGATATTTGATAGTCTCCATGTGATGTTAGTCTCTTTCTTTTCCACTCTGCTTAACAGTTCCCAAAGATTGATAAAGGATGTTAACTTTTCAATAAAAGTCCTTTTGATCCATGAAGTGATGTTATAATTTGATGTAAAATAAATGTTATGTCTCTTGTGTCTCTACGACCAGGGCTTTGTCATCTTAATATCTTCAGCTGTTTATATTCTTTCCTCCAATCTCAACGCCATTTAGAGCTTTAATGTTGCAAAACATATATTTAGTATAGAGGTTACACAAGCACTCCACTTTTGATATGTGTGTCATTACTGATTGTATTCTCTAATTTTTTATAGCTTTTTGCGTCCAATAGAAGTTCGAAATAAATATATTGTCGCCATCTCTCGTGGTTGTTTTTGTTAGGCACTCAATCACCCTCTGGTGTTTTACGCGATCATGGGATATTTTTTTACGATCTACAAAGCAAATGTAAACAGTCTTCTTGAGATCTTAGTATCACAGATGGTTCTTACATTCATTATTTCATGTCTTATTCCCTTGTTTTCTACAAAAATGCTTTTGGTACCACTGGTCTCACTTTCTAATTTTTTTTTATGTTTCTGTTGAGGATAATTTCAAAATCAGCTTGAGAAGACAACTCATCATACCGACCATTCGATATTCATTGCAGCTTGAAGCTTTTGGGTTCTTCGGAACAAAACAGTTTAATAAACTCAGAGCTCATATCACCAGATGTTTTATTGTTTCTATGGATAATGTTACAAAACTTGCTTAGCGTACAGGTATTCTCACCGTTTAAGGCTTTGATTATGTCAAAAAGAATGCTGTCGGGACCAGGAGCTTTTTGTTTTTTCCCAATTGTTTCAAAGTGCTTTCAACTTCTTTCCAGAGGATCCCCTATTCATTAACTTTATTGTATGCAAAATTCTTATCATCCTTGTCCTTGCTTGTGTCCCACCAATCACAACTGTCTGTTTTTAATCGTTTCTACCAATTCGTGCTTACTTCCTATTTGTTCCAGAACATCATAATTTGTGATCCTGTCAACATATGAGATGGATAGCATCCTGGGACAACACCACATCTCTGCTGCTTCAATGTGATTTCGAGGATCGGGGTGCCCCGCACGTGTTGAGTCCTCAGCCTGTTAAAGCCACCTTTGGCAAAATAAATTCACCCCTTTATGTCTTTTTTACAACGTCCATCTGCAGTTGCTATTTTTTTCTGGATTTAACATTCTTTTTCCCCAGTAAGTGTGTGTGTGTGTGTGTGTGTGGGGGGGGTGTTAGACAGTGCCCCTCAGAGGGACTTTGTTTTGGCAGTGAGGAATTTCTTGGCAGGATGCCCTTCCTGACATCAACCAATAGCTTTTGTTTTGTGAAGTTCCAAATTCTCTGAGGTTATAGTACACTGTTCTGAGGATTCGCATACCCTTGTCATCGATTTGTATTTCAAAAAGTATTTAAAGCAGCTCACAGTGAAGGAATTATCAGAAAGCTTCTGATAGCTCAGAAACACCATAAACACGTCCTGTAAATGTTGAATTTGTCTTTCTCCAATCATCGTTAGGGCAAGGATTGCATCGGCTGTCCCTTTATATTTTGTAAAGCCAAATTGAACTGATGCAATTTCTGGTAGTAGCTTTCCTTTGACACATTGGAAAATGTTGCTTAACAAGATCTTCAGAAGAAGAGACATCAAGCTTGTGGCACAATGGCTTTCACAAATTAGAGTAGCTTGGATCTTGAGCACACCAATGAAGGCTAACTTTAGCATGTCTTTTGGGTATATTCCAGTGTCTTTCAGATGTTTGAAAGACATTTCACGACAACCTCTATATCAACTTCCTTTAGAGCTTGCAACAGTTCTGTGTAAACGTCATATGGTCTTGCGGCTTTACTTGTTTTCATTCTGTGTACAGCCCACTGAATAATTTATTGAATTTCAAAATAAATGTGAAATCTCCACTCCATTTTAGACCCTATATAATGAATTTATAATGATTCATTATTTTTGTCTGAACGTAGAATATGCATTTAGAAAGTGTAAGCATACGCGTGCTATGTTTTATCTATTTTTTACCTATTTTAAATACTAATCCACCCTTTTAATGTTTTTTTAATACTTCATAATAGTTTTTATAACCATTTTTGTTCTTTTCAAAGTTTTCACATGCATATCTTGATGTTATTAGAATTAGTTTGCCCTTATAATTACATTCGTTTGTCATTGTTATAGTAAATAGATTATGTTACCACAATACTTCGGGCGCTTGACTTAAAAACCGTTTCAGCTTCTCCTTGGCAGCTTTATTTAGTTAAATTTTGTGTTAGTTACTGACGTAATTACTTCTGTAATAGCCCCATCGCTATTCTATTCTGTAAATTGTTGGTGAATATGAAATGAATTTGAATTTAATTAAATTTGTTTAATGCAATACTTTTCTTTGTTTCATAAAAATTCTCTTTTTAAGAATAGTGACTTAACCTTGTTTATATATGATTGTTTTAAGAACTGAAATGCTAGTAAAAGATATTTTTCTGAAACTATATGGAAGACTAAAGTTTGTCTTTGCTTCAAGAAAGATTAGTCTTGTAACAAATTCCATTTTACTTGAAATTATCACCAGAACATACGCATTTCCATTTTTTGCAACTGTCTCCATTGCCTACATCATATCTCGTCTTACTGCCGTCTTTCACAGCTTTCCTTTTACTCTCACAGGTACTCGCTCGTCACGTAGCAGCCTGGTCATTCTTTATCAACTATCCTAACCTCCCTCGCTTCTTTCGTAACTGTTTATCACTGTTCCCATTCTGCTGTATGACTAGCCCAGATACTTAAATTCCTCTACCTGTGGTAATCTTCTTCACCAATCTTCACAGGTGGTAAAGAGGCTTTCTTGTTGACGCTGAGATTGTCATTGTCATGAGCAAACATCATTTTCCAAGGTCAGTCCCTTTTTACATCAGTGCCGGCTCTTGATGTAGCCCTATTTTGACATTGAATGGTTAAATCTTTCTCACAGCAAACTTTGCCACCGTTTTACATACATACCCTATACGTTTCTTGAATGCATTGCACGTACTTCTCCGTTAGTACTCATACAGATCACATCAGTTGGCACTTCATCATACGCCTTTTTGAGGTCAATGAACTAAAAATGTATCTCATTCTGACCTTCTCTGTGACGTGTAGTGCACAAATGACATCTGTCGTGCTCTTCTTGAGCATGAAGGCAATATGGTTTGCGCAAATTTCAATTTTGTCTCGATCTCTTGCATATACTACTCTTTCCCAGACCTTTATGGTTGGTCTTAGCTGCTTGATTCCCCTGTAGTTGGAGCACTTTCAAATATCCACATTACTTTTATATTATCGGAACAAATTTGCTTTTGCTCTGTTAGAAGTATTTGATTGGAGAAACTCCACAGTCTCCCAGACGTTGCCAGGATCCCACTGGAACTTCATCGGGCTACACAGCTTTTCCTTTCTTTATTTTACTGAGCACTTTTTTTGTCTCCTCTTTTGTGATAAGTGTGACGTCAGGATCCTGAGCTGGCTGACTGCTATTCTGATCTTTCCTTGGGTTATCAGCATTCATCAGGTTTTCAAGACCCCTTCCATCCCTGCAAGAGTTCCGTTCTGTTTTACTGGGATTTACTTAAACATATATCTGTATTTTTGAAATTTGAAGTCTGTGTGTGAGCGTGGTACAATTCCACACCAAACAATGTAAAAAATAAATGTTAAATGTTTTATCTGCCAAAGTACTAAGATGACCTGAGGTCATGGTTGCCATCAGCCATGTTCTCATCCTTCGCTTAACTAAAAAACTACGCTCGAACTCGCAAAATGTGACAGGCAAAACGCAAGAAAATTAAGCAAGTTAAATATGCTCGTAAAATAAGTATCGTCACAAATTTTTATTTCTTCGTGTTCGGTTTGTGTTTTTTAACCCAATTATTTCCCCATAACTATATCTCCATTTCATAAGTACAAGGGTTGGGCATCATTTATTTGTACTGATCTGCTATACCATTGAATAATATTTGTTACTCATATTTTTTTAGGGCATAAAATAATTGATGGTACCAGAAGTAACAGTTTAAATGCTTTGATATTAAGTGGGGTAAATCTTACTTTCATTACAAGGGTCAAGGCTTCGAAGCACTCTTTCAAATTCTGTTTCCACAGAATCAGCTGCTGCATTATTTTGATTTATCTGACAAACAGCAACTCTTGGGATACTTGGTTCAACTTGAAGAAGGTTAGCTAAATGTTTGGACTGTTAAGCTGGAGTTAAAACTTCCTCTTCAATATTCTTTCTTACAAAGTCCGATGCCTTCAATAAGCTTCAATAGTCAACACACTTTGCAAGACGCTGCAAGTGTTAGATTGAAATCATGGGAGTGGCAATGCGTGACTGTACAATTCCGGGATTCTCTTAATATATAACTAGCTGCAACGCCAAAACATTGGTAGCTCATTCACCTCGTCGGGTGTTGCTATCCTCCTAGAACTACAAAAGCGTTTTCTCGATGCCTGTTTTTTCTCACAAGCTTGAAAACTAATGCCTCTGCAAATGTCGACAAGCCGCAATTGGCAGAATTTTATCATTATTAAGGTAGCCTCTTCAGCAACAATGGAGTCTATTTTTATAAATTCAAACTTCTCAATTAGCGCTTTCTTAATAAACTCATTTGAAGGAATATCAAAGTTAATTCATTTTGGTTTGTAGGACTGACATGTGTCACATTTCTTCATAATGGAATATCCAGATTGTTTTTAACGCTGTGTTACCCTCAGCAGTTTTTTGAAACACAGCAATGAAGTCACTTGTTTTTTTCTAGATCATCTATAGCTTGAGAAGCTATAGATGATCCTCAAGCTTTCTTTCTCATTTGGTATTGTCAAAATCTATTTCTGCGTCCTCTCAGGATATTTTGAAAAGGATATGACCTGTGCAAAAGGCTTTCCACTTTTAGTTTTCTCTGCAACCAAAAAAACTGCAATTATGTGTGGTGGTATATTGCCACAAAGGCTTGTGAAATAAATACAAACAAATCACACATTAGTTAGGAATAATAGGAATCAACAAAAAGTTACACAGGTTTTATAAACAATCATTATTTCATATAAAAGAGGTAGATTCAATGCTCTTTTATTTTTGAAAATGATACTTCTCCTTTCTAGGAGTTTGTCATTAAGAAACGAAATTTAGTGAGGACAAAATAATTAGTTTTCAGATATTGATATATAGTACTCCCTGTGAGCGTGGCTACTCCAAAACTAAAGATTCGAAATTTTAATGCAAAGTATTGCTTCTAATACCAAGTCACGATTTTAAATATTAGTTGAGTGTTATTTGGTTTCTAATAACACTGACAGTGACTTCAAGCCTTCAAGGGTGATGATACCATGGCTTTGGTTAGAAACACGTAGTCAGTGAAATTGGATATAGCACGAGAAAGGAAGAGCTAGAAAAATCTTACCCTTAAAGGTCGTATTGAAGGCAAAAGAAACAGAAGAAGACAAAGATTAACATACTTGGGACGTCTGGGGAGTCAGTAAAACGTCAGAGTTATCTGTTATTTTTTTGGTTCTATTTTCCTCTTCTGGTAATTGAGAGAGCGCCATTAAAAGAAAGTCTTACAACAGATGACAAAAGTTGTTTAGTGATTTTTGCTTTTTGTACATCTTCAGTTCAAGCATTAATAAATGGCCAGAATATACACATTGAGATAGAACAATTTCACTCGGGTGGCTATCATATATCTTTCGAAGGGAATAAATATTATAAAAATTAGAACCATGGGGCTGCACACATACAATGAACGGTCATATACATTCATTACTGTGAACACTACAGTTGCTTTTCTGATACTTTATTAAAAGCTAGATGGCCATGCTCTCTCTGTGTGTGCAAAACCCAGGCAATCACTTGTCGCAAAATGGTTTTTTGGTTGTGATGTGTAGGAGGAACAGGTCTATAATGAGTCACCGAGTGAATACATCATTGTTTTCTTTTGAATACTAATCCAGTCCTGTCCTTAAAGCTAAAGTCGGGTTGTTATTTTCTCCTATCAAATGCTTGTCTGTTCGTATCTCTCCGAACTCCTTTTGACAGAATTGATATAAAATACTTAAAATGATGAGAATTTGCCATGTCACCTTGATCTGCATACTTTGTCAGATTTCCTTGAAAACCTTAAATTTGTTACATAACATTTCTTTATGCTAGCTTCAATGGATGAATTTTCCTTGCCTATTTATACATGCCTAAAAGTAGGGCAAGTATTGCATGAGTAAGTAAGAAAGAGACTTAAATCACTATTAGAGCTCTGTATGCTTCATCAATTACAATACAAAATTTACTTTCAAAAGTTAAAAAGATTGTTGCAGAGTGTAAACTAAACCAATAATTGTGAAAGACCTAAAGCAAGTAATGTGAACCTAACTATGTGGTGTCTTGTTCTTAAATACTAATTTTTTGTTTCTGTTAAATGCTGTATGGATGACAAAGAAAAGGCCCATGTACACGAGCACTCCAGTTTCTATAAAACAGTAGAATACATTCCAGCATTTTTTTAGTTCATGTTTTTTTTGTCCTGATCAGCCATGTAAGGATGAATTAAATGTTTGGTTGTCTAATTTCCAGAGGAATACAAAAACATTGTTCGTGTGCATGGACCCATTACATGCAATACTCCCCTTTACATTATAACACCAAATTAAAGCGAGTCGTGTTATACAGCAAGTAAAAATTACGCGACACAGATGAACCGTTTACATTTAAAAGGCTTTAATGCCAGTTGCTATCGTCTACTTAATTACTCTTTATAAAACTAATTTCATTTCATTGTTAATGAACTTGATGGTTAAGTATTGATGATTGATATATAATCAAGCCAATAGTGTCATTTTATTAATTTTGCAATATATTACGAAGTTAATACTTCGTCTTCAGGCTACAAAGTAAAAATACAAAAACAGTAAAACTGCTGAATACAATATTTCCCATCACATGTCAACATCTCTCTACAGTATACACAGCTAAAGCGAAATGTAACACAGTGAATTCAAATCTTCAATCTTTTTGAACAAACTATGATGATTGAGAAACCTCCTTTGAGGGACATTATTGACTAGTTAAATTTTGTGGGGCAAACTACTCGACATCTGCTAACCCGTGTAAAAGAGCATACGTATAAAGCTGCGAATTAGTCATAAATGCTATTTTCCATTATGCGACGGAATATTTTTAAATGAATGCTACTCAAAGACACGTTCTGATCCACTTTTTTCAAAATTTGGTGAAGCCAATGACGTTTTATCTGCATCTATAATCTTTAGATTTTCGGTTCATGAATAGTGTTGTCAGGAGAAGAATATAAGCAAAGTAGAAACTCCAAGGGTCTTTCTTTGCTCGCAGTTCCTGATACTCAGGAGGGTTACCCTTGCCGTTTGCCTAGTTGGACCAGAATTTCGCCAAACGAAAAGACAAACAGCAGGCAATTGATGAACAATGCAAACAATTGGAAGACAAATCTGTCACCAACTCTAGAAAAGACCTATACAATGTTCAATGTTCAAAAGGAAGTTCAAACCAGCTATTGATGCTGTAAAAAGCGAGATTGGAGTAATGCTTACTGAAGGGCCACAAGTTAAAGAACGATGAAAGACATATTGTGAAAATCTTTACAAGTAATCAAACATCCGATCAGTTGACCAACACGCAAAAGTGGACCAAGAAGATGAACCCCCACCAACATATGCAGAAGTTGAAAAAGCAATAAGGGAGTTGAAGGCGGACAAATCTCCAGGAATAGATGATCTTCCAGCTGAACTTCTAAAGAAAGGGGGAAACAAAAAGAATAGCCATCTGACTGGAAAATATCAATATTTGTCATACTTCCAAAAAAGGCAACATATTTGAATGCAGCAACAACCGAACTACCGCCTTGATCAGTCACAGTAGTAAAATCATATTAAAAATCATAACAAATCTGATGCAGAACAAGTTAAGTGCCGAAATAGCAGAGGAGCAGGCTGGTTTCAGACCAGGGAAAGGAACAAGAGACCAAATACTCAACCTAAAAATGATACTTGAGAAGAATCAAGAGGTAGGAACAGATGTTTATCTCTGTTTCATCGACTATAGAAAAGCTTTCGACACAGTAGTACAAGAACTGCTCTGGAATGTGATGGCAGCTATGGGATTCCCCATACACATAATTGATCTTATCAGAAACCTATATATCTCCCAGAAAGCAACAATAAGAACAACTCACGGAATGACAGACTTTTTTGAAATTGGCCAAGGTGTTAGGCAAGGGTGTATATTGTCACCCCACCTTTTTAATATATATGCTGAACAAGTAATGCGAGAAGCACTCGAACATCACTCAGCAGGAATCAAAATTGGTGGAAGAACAATCAACAACCTGAGATACGCTGACGATGTAGTTTTGATTGCAAGATCTATGCAAGAACTACAAGACTTAAGCAACAAAGTAAAAGTTCCCAGCGAAGCAGCAGGCCTCTTCCCCTTCCTCAACGTCAACAAAACAAAGGTAATGAAAGTAACACAGGCACCAAATAATGAAAACTTAATTGTAGATAATCAAAATGTTGAAAATGTGGAAAGTGTCAACTATCTGGGTGCAGAATTCACAAGCCAAGTAGTGTCAAAGAAGTGAGACGACGTATTGCAATGGCAAAGACAACAATGATTGCGCTAACCAATATCTGGAAAGACAGATCTACTTCACAACGCACAAAGAAATGACTTCTGAAAGCATTAATATTCTCCATAGCACCATATGGAGCAGAATGTTTGGTATTGAAGAAAGCCGACAGGAGGAAAATTGCTGCTTTTGAATTGTGGTGTTACCGTAAACTTCTTCGTATAAGTTGGGTTGACAAACGTACAAACGAATGGGTTCTGGAGAAGATTTGACCATGCCGAAGACTGTTAGACAACATCAATGACAGGAAATTACGATTTTTGGGACATGTGGCCAAAACAGACGGCCTAACAAAAGACCTGCTCTTTGGCACAACCTATGGAAAAAGAGGACGTGACAGACCAAAAACAAGAATGTCAGACAACGTGAAGGACATTGCGGACATTAGCATGGTTGAGTTGCAGAGCCGGAATCAATGGCGACGATTCGTTAAGAGTGCCACGGCTGGTCAGTAATAACCATTCCGTTCAAGAGAGAGAGAAAGAGAGAGAGAGAGAGAGAGAGAGATCTTTAATGTAGGAATAAAATGCAAATCGCTGTATCTCAATGTTTTGGGTTGAAAGAGAGATAACACACATAAAAACATTAAAATAATTAAACCGTTGATATAATAGTGGCAATTTGGAAATTAAATCAGCATCGCAGGGAGAGGAAGGCTTCGGTTAACAAACATCCCAAAATTAAAGTATGTACAATAAAAGCATAGACAACAATAACATTGTTGTCTAAACAAAAATGTTTATTCTAGATACCTTGTTTCAGAAAGAACATTGTTGCCTGGAAAGTTAGAGCCTTTGATTGATAGCCATGCCCCACTTAAAAAACCCCTGTACTGATATGCTTTACATTATGGTGCAGCAATAAATTCATCCTTAGTGAAAGAAAGATAAGAAACATTAATGTCAAGTGTGCGTATGATATAAAGAAAAACAAGGTTGTTGTGAAAGCAGAACTTTAAACAGCAAAATTACACGATCTCACCGACCACGTATATGACATTTTGCAAGAAATAGGAGTTGCTAATCAAAATGCTGAATATAATGAAGAGGGTAAACAAAATGATATTAAAACTGCGGTAGAAAAAAAAAGTTAATTTGAGTATTTATGTATATTTTTGTACGACTTGCATTGTCATTTTCATACTTTTTTCTACATGCATTTATACAAGCCAAATATTGCTACTTCTTGCATCTATTAGTAGAACAAAATATCAAGTATATTTTGTTAAAATAAACACTACATTAAAATTAACCCCGACGACACAAAGCAATCTGAATTTGTAAAGGGGTATCAATAAACATTGTGACAATTTACAGGGTACAGAAATTAACACCAAATAAATGAACGTCGAGTCGTGAAAATTCATCTTTTACGTGTTGCTTTGGCTAGTTAATGATTTATAAGCTTTTAGGAACAATAAAAAAGAGAGCTACTTTCTATTTTCATTAACCCTCTATTACTCTGTTTTCCTAAAAGCTTTGTAAAAAATGTAGTTAATAAATGACTTTAGAAAAAGTTGTTTTGTCTGGGTTGTCAAAATAAATGGACTCTTTTTAATAATTTCTGGTCAATATGAAGAAGATTTGCAAAAAGTACTTAACCAACAAGGTGTGTATCATCTATTTGCTTGTATTTAATTTGGAAAAGAAAAACTTAACAAGGTAGATTTTTACGTTATCTCTTTAAAATTTTTTTTCATCACCAAAATTGGCAAAATTGCAGAAGAACTTAAATATCGCAAAACCAAGCCTACACTTTTTCGACATTTATTTTATTGCTATTGGTTGTATGTAGAAAGCTTAAACTTGGTACGCTGGTAAAAATCTTGACAGTTTATGAAGAAAGGGATTTACTATGAGTTTATTGGTTTTCAATCAAATTTTTGCCTATTTTCATTTTGGTTGTTCATGTATCAAAATGAATGTGCGGAGATCCCAATTTTGTTCTTTTGTAAAATTTATGTCATTGTTCAATATGTATTGTTATTGTATATTGGTATATTTAATAATTTTACAGGGTGCAAGTGAAAAATGAAGGAAACTTTTTTCATGTCACTAAATACCAGAGCAAGAAATGCACTACAAAACTGGTGTTCAATGCAATACACGGCAAGTTTTTACAACTAAAAAAATAGCAGGAATACTGTAAAGTTTTCCGGAGCCTTTGGCTACGAGGTCAATGTTATTGGGTATAAAATCGGCACCAGAAATTACAAAATTTATTATTAGTATTATTATTTTATTATTATTAATATTATTATTCATACCTTTATACAGGATAATCGTTTCAGTTCTATATAAATATTTACAAAAAATATACATAATAAAATCTGTTCTATCAACGAGTCGTGTGTAGATCGCGAAATTTATGTATGGAGAAGTATGGCCAGAAAAAGTTAAAACAAGTGAAAAACAAAACAAACAAAAGGACTATGGTTACGGGGATTATGCTTCACGTAAATCCGCTGGCATAGAATAAAATCAATTGTAATGGAATAGACGCAAAGTCATAAGGTACTCTACAATTAGGTATCACAGACAATGTAGACTAAAATCTAGACGTTCAATTAGAGATAGCATTAGAATTACCAATTTATTGCTGACATAAAGTAGGTACAGTGAGTAAAAACACATTGCCTTGAGAATTGTAATGCATCTTGATATGATTCAAAGAACCTGTAAAGGAGATAAAAAGAACTACGTAAAATTAAAATAATTTAATTTTCTATTAAAAGCTTTTAAATCGCTCTTAGATCTTAGATAATTCATTATAAACAGACACCATAAAAATAAAATGACCTTTTCGTTGATTCAAGATGGATTTTTGACAAGCGTAACATGCAGTTATTATTTCTAGTTTTCTTCTATAGATCATTTTTATCATCATATGGAGGCAACTCAACTTCTTTGAATCAATTTTTGAATAATTCATATCTTAAATTTCAAAAACAACACTAGCGTTCTTTTTCGGTCGACCTGTTTTGGAAGATAAAACTTAATGGCAAAACAACAGACGGAGGGAACTTTTACGTGCATCGAACCTTACAAGGCGATTTCGGCTGATAAAATGAAATAATGAAAAAAAAAAGATTCAGCGCAAACAAAAAATTTAAATGCTACAGAGAAGCTATTGTCTACCATTGAAATTGCTGATTCTGGTAACATGTGTTATACCAAAGGATGAATAAATAATGAATAATGGCCAGTTTGCCTTATGCATCAGATAGGTTAATGATAATCTAACCTAGTCATGAAGTATTAATTAGAATGGAGCCAGTTTTAGGGACGAATATTAACAATATCGTAAATGTGATCTCACAAGTACTTCCCAAAGCGCGCTTAAGCATGACTGATGTGTTGCTATTGAGCTGATAAATGGAGCTGGTATGTGGAGCTAGTAAGTGTCTTTTGTTATCAGTACTTCCTTAACCTTGCTATTAAGAGTGCATACTTTAGTATATCATGCCTGAAGGATGCATGTGGTACAACTAAACAAATCAGAAAGTAGGTAACAGACATCTATGGCAATTACACCAACATATTTGGTGACAATAGAGATCATATCACCCATGTTTGCTATCCTAATCCTTTTAAGACAAACTGATAATCTTTCTTTTTAAAGATTCACAACCCTAACATATTTGCCACTAAAGATTAGACAGTTTCTGTCTTTGAGGAGCCGTGGCTTAATGGTTAGTGCACTGCACAGTAACCAAGAGTTCCGGGTTCGATTCCCCGAGGCTGTTGAGGAGAATTTGGAAGTTTGCAAAGAAAAAAAGCCATTGGTTGGCGTGAGTAAGGGCATACGGCCAAGAAATTCCTCACTGTCAAATCAAAGTCCCTCTGAAGGGCACCGTCTGAGCCCCAATTGCTGGGGGGAAATGACGTTAAAACTAAAAAAAAAACCAGAAAGAAAAATTAGACAGTTTCTGAAGCGAGTCCAGATAATTCTCACTGACGACAGGACTGAAATGCGTTAGGACTTGTCTTGGTAATTGGCTTTGGTGGAAGAGAGGGGTAAATGGTTTGAGAAAATTTTGTTTCCTCGAAAATAAAAATTACCATTTTAATTTGAGATTGAAAACTACAGATATATACCATTGCCGTAATAATCCAAAGAATAATGCCCCATCATATATATATATAAACTGTATTTCTTCCAATACAAGCCGCTCTTGTTTATTAGCCACGCCCACAAAACTTGGTTTGACAAGAAGGAAAGAAGAACTTAACATACACTGATTGTATTTTTAATGGCTAAGAACCATACAAGTCATAATGTCAACATGTGTATGAAACTATAAAGAAATGGCGGAATAAAAAATAATCTTGCTGCCACCCTTCAACCTTTGTCCCATCGACGGAATGTGGCTTGTCTTAGTCTTTTCTACCGGTATTGTCATGGAAATTGTTCTGATGAGCTTTCCTCGTTGGTGCCAACTCTGTTTGTTGCATCTTGCAGGACTCGTTTCTCTCAATGTCTTCATCCTCGTGCATTTGTTGTTCCTCATTGCATTAAATCTTCCTATTCTTGCATTTTTTTACATAAGATTGCTAGACTCTGGAGCTCTTTGGGATCTGAATGCTTTCCTACATCATATGATTTGAATGTCTCTAAGTCTAAGGGTAGCTCTTATCTCTTGGCTGAACCTCCTTCGTTTTTCACTGTTTGTTTATATTTTCTTTATTTTCTCTATTTTTTGTCCTCTCTTTACAGTTCCATACACCTTGCATTACCCCTTTTATTGTTCTTACCTCAAGCAATGGTTAGCTCAACCCTGCATTCCGGAAAAAAACCCTACAATCAGTGATAGATCTGTTACAAAGTAAGACAACAACTGAATGGGGATCAAGACATTGAGAGAAATGAGTCGCATCGGTTACAAATTCGAAAACTACATTACAAACTCAAGCAACAACAATATTGTCCAGCATGGCACAGTCAACATCTTCCAGAACTATTTCTTCCTCATTTTGTCAGCTTTAGCTTCAAGGTAACAAGCAACAATTAAAACATCGTCTAGAGATATTCCACAGGTATCAAACGAATTTATTATCACGTCATCGGAACTTTGCTCCAAACTTGAAGCACTCGCTGAATACGCCGCAAATGACTCGACCCTTCCACATTACCTTCAGAGGTATATTCAAATTTTCCTTGAACAAACACGTTTTCGTTCATTTCCAAAAATTAAGCTTTGAATAGCTTGTTGATACAACCATCAATCAGTTGCGAAAGCTTTGAACATGTTTTACGAGACTTTAATTGTTTATTTGCCTCATCGCTGATGTAGAATGAATTGAATAAATCCTGGAATGTTATTCGTTTTATAAATGCAAAATTTGGCAAATTTCTGCCTGTCCAGTTAGCCGTCACTACGTCGTTCATCTATCCATTAGTTGATACAGCAACATTAACGCTAGGGATGGATTTCAGTTCTTCTTTAACTTTCTTGGCTAGGATTACGACCAGTGGCTTCACCTTTATCCCATCGGTCTTTACAACAGGGCACATTTTAGCTCGTTCTTCTTGTGTACAGTGTTTCAAATCGGAAGTGTGGACACCTCTCTGCTCGACGCATGGTCACAAGGGCATGTCAGCTCAAATACGTGTTTTATCCATGTTTGCCAACATTGAAGGCTGTAGCTTGTACAAATACCGCTGCTTTTTGCTGAATGTAGCAAAGCTCCTGACTTGGAAGAAATACAATATAGTTAATGGTTAAGAACCAAAGGGGCATAAAGTCACTTAGTGAGTGGGGTTGTGAAGAAAAAGCGGAGGAAAATATTCACCCAAGAGATCAGTTAAAGTTAGATGTAAAAACATTCAAGTCATGTAATGGAGGAAAGCACTTTGAAGCCAAAGAATTTCACAATTTAGACGTCGGAGGAAAGAAACTACATTCATAGAAGGATTTATTACAACAAGGAGCAACAAATAGACAAGAATGAAGACGTTGAGAGAAACGAATCACACAAGATGTAAAATACTGAGCTGATACCAGCAACCAAAGCTCATAACTTGCTATAGTAATACCTATAAAAACATTATAACCACATCACTGAGACAAAGGCTGAAGGGTGATAACAAGATATCAAGACGTATCGAGTTTAACCACAGCTCTAATCTGGATCAAGAACGTCAAGATAAGATGAAAGAGCACCTGTTCAAATGTGACAACAGAAGCCCATACAAGGGAGAATGGAACATTTATGAAAATACAAAATGACCTAGGCATACTCTTTAGCGCGATACAAAGAATCAAACTTGGTAGAAATATTATTACCAATATGTTGAATATAAGAACACCAAAAACGTAAACTGGTTCAACGAAAGCGGTCAGAAAACTCTGAAAGCTCTGCATGAAAAGAACAATAACGACATTGGAGGTAAAGGATTCCATGCTTAAAGATATACAAGCTTGGTACAAAATGGTTTGGTTAAAAGTAGACTCAAGGAAATAAAGAGGCTATGGTAGTAAAATAAAGTTACTAAACTCCAAAAAAGATCCGATATATACAATGTTTTTAATACTTTGAAGGCTGTTTGTGTTCATTGAAGTTTTAGGTCGACTTCACACTTACAGCTGACAATATCACACGTATTACTTAGAAAGAATGTATTTCTTCAAAATGGATGAAAAACTTGAACTCTTTGCCCAACAGAAAGTATGTTGAAGTTTTTTTAGAGTCCATTTACCAAAGTTAGTTCTTGCATAGGTTAAATCATAAATGTGAACTTAAACGTAATATGAAGGTTTGAAATATACCAAAACATCACAAATGTAAATGTAATACCATTAAAGATATAAATATTTATATCATACAATGGAAACCCATACGATTTCAAATTGTCTAAAACTGCACGAACATGGTAACAGAAACATTCCATGATATATATACAGGAGGTTTTGCAGTTACTACTATAATCAGATTGGTTGTGAAGATGTTAGTATAGGAGTAATTTGTGTAATTTGTCTTATCGATTACAGCTGGTAAAAGATTATAGAGAGACATCATTTATATCTCATCATCTAAATCATCTTCTATCTCCAACTAACGTATTTCGACAATATCCACGATTAAAATTTGATTTTCTTAAAGTAAAGCAATGTTTATTAAGACACTTAAGAAAGTAATATGAATTCATTGTATGAAAAGATAAAACGTTTAGCAAAATATAGGGCTTTAATTAAGTTTTGTGAACGGTAGGAGCAGTATCAAGATAAACCGTTTTCTCTCTCTTATTTTAAAGAGCTAATGGAAAAAAAGTTACCATTACTACAAATTAAATCAAACTACCAAAGAAGTCAACACTAAGTGGTGCTACAGAGTATCCCTTGGCAAGAAGATTTCGTAAACCAGTGGCACAGCATAGCTGGGACGACTGCGTAAATTGTCTTGTTGCTGTTGCCAGAACAATTGTCGAATTGACAAGGTGAACTGCCGGGTGCTATAACCTTTGACGAGTTGACAAAAGAAACTGCCATGCCAGACATGCTGCTGAGATGAAAAACATGCCTGCCGAGTATCATAACCCTGAAAGGGGAAGCTGAGGGTGGACTAACACTTGCTCAAGGTGAACACTCAAGCTAATGGAGGGGAGAAGGCTCTTTACTTCTCCATTCTGGAGCTCGCAATCCAGGTTGCTCTTCAGCCATTGCCCATTGTGTGTCACTGAAAAATGTTCCTTTGAAAGCCTTATACAGGAGAACGAAGAGGAGGCCGAAGACCCTTTTTTTTAACGATGAGAAGGACATACAAAAACAGGACATAGTGGACATGAGATCAGGATAAGGATATCTGGAGTAGTGGTCCTCTGAGGTTTGTAGTCCATTAGCAGAAAGCATCCAGGCTTTACGAGGACCATGAAAGGAGGAATAAATTTCAAATTTTTATTTCCTTTTCTTTTGTAAGATGTCATACATAAAGTACAAGCGGTGTTCTTATTTCAAATATCGCAAAGTGACAACAAAAGTAGGCCTAAATAATAAAATGTAAATGTAAATCCAAGTAAATGTAATGTAATTACATTTCCGAGACCATTGGTGGGATGTAATTATTCCAGAGGCAAAAATTTATATAATATCTGCAAGGGAACTAAATAAGATCATGGAACAGAGTCATAGAGAATTTTTACAGCATCTTGCAGCTCGTCTATAATCAACCACAGCAAGAAAAATTTTGAAATACAATTTATGTAAAATTTTCACTTACATGTTGTAAGAGACAAATACCACGCTATTGACTTATTTCATAGAGGTATTTTTGACATTTTGTAACTTTGCTATCATTCAACTGCACATTTCATTAAAAATCATATCATTGATTTCAGATATTAATTCAATTCCTGGAGTTTGCAACTGTACAATATGTTGTTTGCTGTACTTGTACCAGTGTTTTGATTCATATGAAAATAAGAATTGCATAACTTAGAATGTTTCGCTCGAAAAGCTTAGCTGTGATTTGAAATAGAAAATGACAGCTTCTTAGAATTTATCTTATTGTCTTGAATTTTGGCAAGCGCTTCAATATAAAGATAAGAAAAATGCCTCTGAAAAACTAGAGGACGCTTCATTTCTCATCTTGTTATATCTTTAATTCATATATTTTTGAAAAACCCAACATCAGGACTGAAAGTTTCCTACGAGGCATCAATGAAATTGCTGTCGTTAAAAAAGCCCCATAGCATTGTAGAACAATCGATATTACTTTTGTCTAAAGGTATCATATTGTTAGAAATATTGTACGTTATCTGTGGTTAAACGTTTAGAATTTTTAATGTCTATCAGTGTTTTATCAACTGCTAATACATACAGAATGTGCTGGGAGATTCTGAACTTCAGAAGCTGAAGAATGTTGCCTTGTCAAATAAAACTTTCTGGACACAACTATAGGCGCTATATGATAACATTCTGTCACATGTGGTCGTCAAAATAAAGATTTCACTTCTTAATTTCTTTACAGTACAGATTGATGAATCCACAGGAGTCGCTCACTTAGCTCGACTTTTGGTCTAGTCACACTAAATACATAAAAAGCATATGGAGGATGAATTGTTGTTATGTGAAAATAGCAAAACAAAGGCAACTGTAAAAAAATAATTATGAAGTGCACACAATTTTTCAGGCATATGGAATTAATTGGAAGCAAGTTTGCCTGTACATCGACGGTGCTCCAGCGATTCTTGGTTGCCGCTCCAGATTTCAGACTTTGGTGAAGGAAAAGTTCGCAAATGCTATTGGTACATACTGTGCTATTCATTGGCAAGCACTTATAATAAAAACCATGTCTGATGAGTTGAAAAATATATTGAATGACGTGATCGACGTAGTGAATCTCATTAACACGAGTGCATTTAAGTCTTGTTTGTTTCCTGAGTTAGGTAAAGAAAGCAGTTGGAAATTGAAAAAAAATCTTTTGCTGCTTTCACACGTGAGATGGCGTTCAAAGGGAAAAGCATTTAAGAGAGTTTTCTTACTACGAAAAGAAATACACAAACCTCTGCAAGATGCTAAATCAGGTGTGTACGGTAACCTTTTTTTGTGTGCCTGTCATTTTTTATGAATATATTTGAATCCGTGAATTCCGTCATCTTTCCTACAAGGAAATGAAATCACCACGCTCTACTGTTTTGAAAGTTAGACTGATTTCAAAACAAAGCTGACACTATGGGATTCGAAGTTAATGATTGGAACTTTTCACCATTCCACCTGCTGAATACATCTCTTGATGAAAATGAGTTTCACGTCGATGAGTCGATAAAGCAGCACATTTCTATTCTTAGACAAGAAATGTGTCGATATTTTAATACATAAGAATATATAAGAAGAATTCTTAATTCAAAAACAACTTATTGACGTAGTGCATGGCAGAGGTGCAAAAAAGGTTTTTCCAAGAAATGTGTTGTAGTGACTTCTGGATTACAATGGCACAGCCATGTTACAATGTGGCAAAGATTACTTTTAAAGTACTAATTCCATGTGCAACGACTTAGGAATGTGAAGCTGCTTGATGTTCAAATCACACCCAAACAAAGAAAACTGTTGAAGACCAAGTATCCTTGGTGCACACATCCCATTAAAATTTGATTACTCAGATTTTTTAAATTAATAACCGTTTAGCAAAAGACATCTTTGTTATGTTAATTTGAATTAAGTTCATAAAAACGGCAAAAGATTTTTAAAATTGGAAGGAGATCGCTACTTAGAAATGTTAAAGAAGTTTGTGAACCACTGATTTGGAAGAAGTTATATATAGGTGTCGTGGCTGTTCGTTGAAGAATTCTTAGTATAGTGATCATAATGATTCCTTGAGGGGCTAAAGAAAGGGTTGTTTTATATTGGAAGAAAAAAACTTCAGAAATATTTATCATCAGAGGTCGGATTTCCATCAAAATAGGTCTTATCACATCGATGTTAAACCAAAAACATTGTCTTCTTCTATCGGTAAGATTTGAAATGAAAGCCAAGAAAATTCTTTACATGTAGTATAATTGGTACCAATCATTAAAAATCACACCTTATTTCGTGTACTTCACTACTGAGATGTTTTGTTGGCTTAAAAATTGGATACCGGTAACCAGAAAAGTAAACTGGGGACCGAAAAGTTCACTTAAATTGTTCTAATGTCTTCTTTGTTATTTAATTCCGAATCTGCTCTGAATACTAAGCTTGTTTCTCTTTTAGTAGAAAAGCTTACTTGAGAAATGATCAGTTTAAAAAATGCTTGAAATAAAATGTTATTTTTATTCGGTAAGAGTATCATTACGCCTTAGGTAGTTTGTGTAAAATTTTTGTCTGCTGACTTTTAAGAATTATTTTTTCCATGACCTGAATTTTTGAAGGTAGTGCTTCAACTAACGTACCTCCTTCTGCTAGTGATTTTCTGATAACATTTAGAAAACTAAGCTGGAAAGGAAAATTTGGTTTGGAAACAATTATTCGTCTTTCGTATATGAGTACAACAACTAGAGCAGCGCTCAATTTTTTCTATTTTAAAACCATAGCCTATCTAAACTAAATTCTTATTTGTTTTTTTCATTCCACATTTGCTCATACCCTATGCTCGGAGTGTAGAGACAATCAAAGGTGGCAGGCAATCTCAAGCTTTGTCCATTCCAATCTCTATCTATTAGTACCTAAAGGCTACAGACAAGTCGCTCTTTAATGTTATCTTCACAAATTATATAAGCGAGCAATCCTCAATATGGTTGCAACAACCTTAGAAAAGTGCCCAATTGATGAAGAAGCCGTTTTCCGCCTGCAAGTTCACAAGCTATCCAACTTTTATTTTTCATTCAACATTAGCTTAGAGGAATACTTCCCAAAAGGATTTGTCGGAAGGCCATTGTTTGTGGATCAATCTACAATCTGTGATGCTGTTAACCATCGACCTTGTACAATAACAAAACAAGAACTTATGCGAACTAGAATCCAATCCAACAGAAGTTTCTTTGTTAAACTTTATCGTAAATGCACCCCTGTCAAAATCACAAGAGTATGCTACTACAAGGATTTGTTATTTAACATTTAGACAGATTACTACTCCTTAAATGGGAAGGCGTTGGCAGCCTCCACTTGGCCCTTCCTGTAAGCAATTGACGCCTTGAGGCTATCGGTTCTTCCAGATATTCATATGACATTCTTTGAGCATCTGCCACTTCGCCGCTACTCTGCTGCGTAGTACTATGCTTCTGTGTGGTGTGCCAGCTCGCATAAGACACACTTGGACTTGATGAAAGCATTCGGGTGATGCATTCGCTCTATATCATCTTATGTGCTTCCACTTTTATCTGGAATCTGGAAAGAAGAGAGAAGGCCTTCTTCCTAACGTTTACTGGAGAGCTGTCAACACTATATCACACCCCCTCTACGGTGAAGCAAATATCAAATGACCGGCGCCCCAAGGACTGTATTCTTGATACCCATTACTTGCGAGAATATCTGATGTTGCACACCAGGCACAAGGCTATCCCTTGATTAATGGATAACAAACATATGGCAGAATATTAGAAAAACACCATTTGTAGATCAAAGCATTTTATACCATTGACATCTACAAAACGTCTGACCATGACCTGCCTCGGCAACTAAGGGTTATACTTATTAAATATTAATCAGGATACTGGTAGTACGTTGGCTCTATGCATTACATCAGTGTAGCAGTAAACAATCAGTGTGTTATGGTGAGAGACAGACTCCAGACCACCTTTTGCTATTTCAAACCAATTGACAACAGCAATTTGGAATCATAATTAATCAAGAAATAAACCAATTAACTATAGAAACTAACAACTGCAGCAGTATAGATGCTCAATATTGTCAAGGTCTCGGTATGCATACAAACTTGAACCTTAAGTTAATAAGGCATGTCGCTCAAAGACAGTGTGAATAGTGAATACAGTTTATGAATTCAGACTATTTGTAACTGTAAGCAGACGTCGTCCCCCATCCCCTCCCAGATTTATTTTCCGAAATAAATTTAAGGATTGAACGCACCACGCAAACAAACACCTGAAAACAAGGACTTATGATGACACTCTGATCATGTAAATCTCCAACTAAAGAAAGTTTCCTTCACTGCACCCTAAGCTGACAAAAAGTTGGCCACTGCGAAACAAACACCTCAAAGCTTAAACTTTGGTTAAAATACTTACAACAGACAGCAAGTACGTTTATTCCACCCAGCCATTTACTTGCATCCAAATATCAAACGCGATTGTCAACATGGCATTCTTTAAGTAAATAGAGAACATTTGAAGGATTTTGAAGAAAATCACGTGCTAAATGATTTTTTCTTGAAGGAAACATAAGATGTCAATGTGACACATCCCCCAAATTGATACCACACATAGTAGATTTGCTTCACTAGCAATTGTTTATACCAGCTGCTTTGTGAAAGATTTGATTACTGGCTCAAAATCTCTTTTTAGTGTGCTTTGTGACGAGAGGTTGATTATTAGTAGGCAAGGCTTTGTTCTTGCATATGGGCCCTCCCTATTTCATATTACCATGGCCCTTATTTAGTAGTTGGTAGGTGATTTCGTTGGCATTAACTAGCGTTATAGGTTAGCTTTAAGAAGGACCATTGTTCAGTTTATTTATTACTTAAACAAGCTTGTCTGCTATTGTATTTAAAGTCTGTACTTAGAATGAGTACTTCCCACTGTTTGCGTATAGGCTGCTAGATATAAAAAGAGTCTTTTGTAGTAGCCTTTGTTTCAAGGTTAAAATAACTTTTTGTAGGCAACAGAGAATTCATTTCATAGAGGTTTTGGTTTCTTTGTTAAGCCGAGTTTATTTTTTCTTAGTATTGTTTGAACTTAGAATTATTTCTATAAGAAGGTGCGATTAGTATTATCATATTGCATAGCTCTGTAGTAAACTAGTTTCAGTTGGTTCTTTTAAACTGAAACGTCTTTTCAAATGGACAAATACCATTGCAATTATGAATTCGCTTTATTATAATTATTGATTGGTCAGTGTGGTTGGTATTAGATAACAGACCACTTTTGAGCTTTGTAAAACGAACCATTTTGTCGCAAGAATTAGTTCTTGGTTGTACTCCCTTTTTCCATTTTGATTTCCTGAAAAAGGCAGCTTAACGTCTTGCTTTTTACATTGTTTATTTCGACCAATATTTCATTCCTAGCTCAATATTATCCGTAGTTCGACAGTATGTTGTGGTAGTTGAAATTTCCTAGAATTTTGGTTGATTTTGGTTGATACCACTTGTAAAAAAAAACTACCTACAGAATAAACGCGGGCTGCAAGAGTTTCAATCATGAGTAATTCTGTATTGATAGTATAATTAATAAGCAAAGGTAACTTAGATCCAACAAATCTCATGATTTGTTTGATTTAAGAACCCTTACTTATAGAAATTGCACTGCCATATTTTTCAAGTGGGCTTTCAGATCCTTCAAATGATTCCATTTCTGTTTGGTCAGCTGAAATTGGAAGCAGTGACAGCTCGTGCTATTGGGCATTATGGACAGTGCCTCACCAAACGTTCTCACTAAAAAGTATATTTCCTACTATTTGGTTAGTGTTTATGAACTATATAAATATTATAAATGGCCTTGAAGCAAGGCAAAATGCAATGTGTGATGTGAGACCAGATGGCCAGGTACAAGATGCTTTGGCATGGAAGGTTATAAAATTTTATATTGTTGAGGAGATAGAGATGAAAAGGGAGTTGCTATGATTCTGGACAAGGAATTGAGTAAATGTGTTTTAGGTTATTGGACCTCTGAGAAAGAGTTGTTTTATTCAAGCTGAAGGCGCAACCTTTCGATTTATCGTTCGTTCAAGTATATACACCAACAGCCAATAGCAATGCTCCATAAATCAGTTCTATTGAACCAAAATGACTTTTGCCCGTAAACTATTTTTTTTCCTTTTCATAGTTGAGCAAGATTATATTTGGTATTGCGTTAAACCCGGGTAAGAACATCAGATAACCTAACGAAAATATGATCTAGATTTTCAGGTGGGAGGTTAAGTAAGCAATAATAAACATTTATACAAGTTTCTCTTTTAATCAGTTTCTCAATAGAAGGCCACTCAAGCTGGTGCAATAAAGGACCAGTTGGTGTGTCAAATATGCTACTTGCAACAATTCTAGCAGTTTTTTTGTTTGATTTCTGCAAAGGTTTTAACTTAGATGCCCCACAACATCCCAAAACAGACTAGCAATAACTTAAGCGAAGTTCCACAATATCAAGATACATTTTCCTTGATTTATCCGCTTGCACTTTGCCTACATTAAAAATTCAACACCTCTAGAGATTTTTTTTGACAACATTCAAGGAAAGAAAGGTAATGAAGTTGCTGTATCATCAACACTCATTGTCACTCTAAATTCGAAAAAGGTCATTAATATTAATAAAAAATCAAAGAGGTCCAAGACAAGAACCTTGAGGTACCCCAATTTTGATTTCAGCGAGATTGGAATTGACGCCATCGTTCGTGGAGAACCGCCTGAGATTATGTAAGTATGAGCAAAACAATTGATCCTCAAAAACATCGATTTTACATTTACTCATCTTATTCAGAGAAATTTGATGGTCCATTGTATCAACGGCTTCCATTGGACAATAACAACCATGACTGTATATTCCCTCTTATATATGTAGCAATTGTTGACAAAGTTCAATAAACAAGAAATAACAGAATGCAATTTGTAGAAATTATACTGATCTGCATATAAATAATCTTATAAATAATTCTTGTAACGTTCGTTATAAAAGAGCTTTTCAAACAACCTTAAAACTACAGATAGGGCAGAGATTGGCCTGTTTTTCGATTAATCTTCAGTTGATCTACTTTTAAAGATGGCGGCTACATGTGGTTTCTTTCTGTTAACAGGAATTATTTCCGACTTAGCTGCCAGAAATTAAATCCTACACAAAAAATGGCAGATAAATAAAAATGCACTTATGGTGAAATAGTTTTCAATACTGTCTGATTTCCTGAAAGTTCTTTAAAATTTATTACAGCCGTTTTTAAGAAATGAAATCTAAGGCACCTATTTTCTTCTTCTTGTAATTCATTCACGCATTAATTCCGTTATTTTAGTCTATGCTTTACCTACGAAAATACAAATTGCTGGTGCCTTAACAAAAACGCTGACGCGTGACGTAAAAACAATGTAATTCTCGTCATACAATTTAAACTAAATTCAAATATTGATTTAGTAATTTTCAATAAACGATTCCATTTGTAAGAACGTTGTCTGAACAAATTTTTGTCACAAAAAAGTCATTCATTTGTTGTTAATAAATATTTTCAGCCGACAATTTTTTTTACATTGGTACATCTTTGTTTTTCATATTCATGATAAAATTACTGTTTGCACCCTTCTTTGAAAATGACTGGAACAGGTATTAGAGACATGTTTTGCAGGAAATGTTGATTAAGCTTGCATCCGTTGCATCAAGCTATTGGATATTTTTGTTACAAATTGAATCAACTCTGATGTTTTATGCAAGTTGATCAAGAAATCTATCAATTTTTCAGCTGAAAATGGCAAGTAGATTGATGGTGTGACATTTGATGGTACAGTTAATAAACGTGCTGCTGCTGCAGCAAACCTTGCTGTGATGTCTTAAATTTCGATGGTTCCTTCGAGCAACCAAATAGGTAAAGGCATACCATTCGCGTGAATTTTGATGTGAGCTATCTTATCAAACTTGCTCAAAATGCATTTGGTGATTTTGATGTGCTTTGTTCACAAAATGACGTTCAGGAGAACCATCTAAATACTGAAAATAATTATTTGAAAAATTTGGAAGTTAACAAGATTAAGAACAATTAAAGAACTGTCCTTCAAAAAAATCTATTGGTGATATTTTCTGTTCATACAAATTGTAAAACAATAACCAAAGAAAGTTTACAAGAGGCAAATCTCCTTAAAAAATTAGAATTTATTGACATGGAGCTTTTTATTTTTATAACTAAAGAACCAATGGGGAAAGTTATGATTTTTTACATCAGTGAATCCATCAAAAAGAATGTTCTGAAAAGCCTTAAATTTCCTGAATGTGTCACTCCTTTAACAGAAACTCAAGCACTTTTAGCTATGAATCCAGTGCAAATAGTATGGCAGACTCACTTTTACATCTTCTTCAGTAGTCAAAGTGGCAGAACTGATTTTTTATACCAGTGGATCCATCATAAAGAATGTTATGAAAAACCTTAAGTTTCCTGAATGAGTCACTCGTTTAACAGAAACGTAAGACGTAAGCTACTTAAAGCTACAATAGAAGGCACACTTTAATTCAGTGCAAACTTAGACTAATAAAATGACCATCTATTAACAAAGACACATAATCAAAAAGTATAAAATCTTTATTCACTCTCTCACAAAGTGAAGAAATAGTCTAGAAGTGACATAGATAGGCAGAAATTAGCTTAATCAGACAATAGTGATGGAAAAGGGGTTGTTACATTTTTTCAAAAATGATTATTCTTTAACAGATGAAGGTATTAATCCATTGTATTTCATTAAAACTACTTTTCACATGGAATGCACCTTTGTAACTATGTAGTGAGTTGGCTGTAACTCTGCTAAGGCCAATAAAATTGAGGCTACGTAACTGTCACTTACCAAGTGTTTATATTATGAGTTATCATGCTTGACCAGAACATAAGGACAAGTCCAAAATCATTCATTTTGTGAGTAGGATTTTCAATTTATTGCAGTTTTACAGTAATAAACACAAGGTATTTTGGAAAATATTTTTGTAACATCCCATGTATTTATCGCATGTTTGAGAGCAATTTTTAGAATCAAATGCAAAAATCGTTTTCCTTAAGCTATGATTTACATGTAACAAAGTAAAAGCTGGTTTTTTTGGGGGAGTTTGTAACTATTAAACATACTAGTCAATTTAAGTGGAAAATATTTCTGTCATATATCAGGTATTCAGCCCATGTTTGAAAGCATTTTTGAAAATCTAATACCAAACGTATTTTTCTTAAGCTTTTCTAAGTTTGTTTTTTTTGTTTAGGGAGTTTATTTCAGTTCTCTTGTAAAGGTAATCAAAGGAAAAGTTTTCATGCACCCTACAAAACATTCTACAACTAGCACACATTCCAAAGACCATAGAAACATAAAGGTTGCCTAATTTTTTTGCAAGGAGAAATTTTATGGTTTATTTATATCCAAACCATTTTATTTCAGAAGATTCTGAAATCAAAGCAAGTATGTTATTATGATGAATCATAGAGGGATGATGAATAAATATTTATTTGTAAGTAATGACCGGGGCTCAAAATAAATATGTTTGTAATATTTGAACAAGGAATCATGCTTGGCTCATTAAGACTAAGCTCTGGGCTCTTTGTTGGATTTCCTCTACTAGCTTTAAACTTTCGGGGGGCGCATGCACATAAATCTAAGGGTCTAAAGAAGGTTATACCTTTAGGCACCAGTACCCCAAGGTATTTACCAGTTGGTAAATATGAGCTCTAAAGCATTACACTTGCTGTAAATGTTATAATTGAAAAACGTCTTTCGGCTAATAGCGTTTTTAGCCATACTTTTTTGTCTTTGCAATTTGCCGTGGTCAAATAGTGACGGAAAAAACATATTTAATAGCCGCCAACCACAATGCAGCCGCCGGTATCTAAAAACGGAAATATCTGAAGAGGGAAGCAGATTGAATATTTTACAATTTCACATCTTTAACAAATAAAAGTATTAATCCTTTGTATTTCACTGAAACTACTTTTCACGTGGAATGGACAAAGACCTAGTTCGGATAGCTCCAGAAATATATTATTACTTATATACCAAATGCAAATTAAGCCATTTTAAATGCATAAATGTCATAAACGTCATGGTTATAGGACAAAAGCATTGAACAAAAGGCAAAGGAAAAAGAAGAAGCCTTTGGTTAGTCTTCTATGAAAGCAGCTATAGGTTGCTGCTATACTGGTCTTGTGTGTAGTCCATCCTTCTTTGTACTGCCTTTTTTCTCTTTCCGTTTGAAGCCATATAAAAAGCTTTCTGTAAAATTTCATTATTGCCCCGCTTGTGACTTCGGTGGCTCCTGTTAGATTTTTCAGTATGGTTTGCCATGGCTGACTCTTTCCAAGCTGAAGTGCTTTCCTGATGGGATTTCAAAAATGTTTAATTTAATATGACCATTATATTATATATCATAATCATAACCAGATAATGATAGTTATGATAGTAATGATAATGATAATAATAACAATATCAAGAAACCAGAACTCACCAGACATAGATGCAATACCAAATATTTGGCTGGTACTGTCTCTTGTAAGATCCCATAAACTAACATGTTTCCCACGATGAATAGAGACAATTACAAAAATAGCTTTAAGAGCTTTAGCTTTTAAACCTTTAATACGTCGGATTGTTAGAATATGACCGACTGTTGATCTATTTTGTCTGTTTTATAGTGAGTATTTTGTCCAGCTCCTGGACAGGGAGGATGGGGGGGGGGTATCGATTTAATAAGAGTAGATTTTTGAGGCTATTGCAATTAACGTTATTCCTCGATGGTTTGTTTGGAAAGGACAGCTTTGATCCTTCATTAGCAGGGATTTGTCGGGTCCTGTTGATACAGTTGGTTACAGAACATGAGTAGCTCATCGCCATAGTCATCTGTCAGCCAGACCTCGGCAGGGATATTATTAATTCCATAAGTCTTTCCAAGCCTTTTCTTGCCTTTTCTTGCTTTTTCTTCATTGCATTCCTCGATTCGTCTCTATTGAATGATCCTTTATTGATGTTGAAATCGTCGTTGATAATTCTTTGGGTTGGTTTTTCTGTAATTTTAGGACGCTTGCCCGGAAGGTCTTTTTTCGTCCGGTGATTTCTTTAATTAATTCAAATACAGTCGCTGCTTGATTCTATTCCTTTTTTTGTTAACCTCTTCAGTTTCTCAAGGTATTCGGTGTCTGGTATTTTGTTTCAATGGGATTATATAATTTGGTACAGGCTTGTTCAAAGTACTTATACGTTGTTTTAGCAGGCGTCTAAGAGGTTTCATCTTTGAGCATAAAATCGGTTTTTCAGGGAAATCATGAAATGGTTTGCGATGCGGCTGTTTCGTACGGCGGATCAGTCGTAACAGGGATAACTAGATATTTTAAGCTTGTTAACTTTAAGCCTCAGCTGAATGTTGGCAAAGACAATGTGGTGATCAGAGCTTACTGCTTCAAAGAAGTTGAAAGATTTGGAGTACACAGCGCTGTTGTTCCACTTTTTATTGAAGAAAATGAAATCAATTTGTGATATAACGCCATTTGAATAAGTAATTGATAATTTCTTCTCTGTTCTTTTCTAACATTTTTTGTGTTCAGACAAACCATTTTGTCCTCATTCATCAAATCGTGTAGCAGTTTTCCAACTGTGTTTGTGTTTTCATGGAATCAGTGTTTGAAGCCATCAGTGCACCCTAATTTGGTGTCGAAATCGTTACAGATAATGTGACATTGTCACAAGATCGTAGACGAATGAGAGAATGTAGGTCATTGCAGAACTGCTCAACTTCATTTTCTTTGGCTGTGTTAGTTTGGCGGTAGCAGCAAACAACAGTTGTTTTGAGGTTTCCATTGAATGAGGTAATAAGATTACGTGGAGTAATTGATTTGATGTTGTCAAGCCCTTTTTGCGCTTTTGAGGTCATCAGTATTCTACCCCACCCACAAATGCGTCAGCGTTGTTCTTTGCTACTGATGAAGTGGAGAGTGTTCGTCGCTTTCCCACATCTTGTTGTTTCAGTATAACGTCTTCATCTTTCAAAGATTCGGTATTCTTGGACACATGTAATTTCTTGGTTTTGATTGTCGGGAGCAGGAAGTAATTCAACAATTTGATGACCAGTGGGGAGTGATCTGGTGTTAAACAGAGACATGTATATTTGTATATTTTGTATATTTTGTATATTTTGTTTTGACTTCAGCAGCTTTGTTTTCGGCACGGTACCTGATTTTTCGATTACACACCTTGTCGGATTAGCAGGACGCGTTCATTTAATCCGCTCAACAGGCGATGTGATTTAAGTTGGTTTTTTACAAACTTTCCTGTTGTTTTTCGGTGTCGGAATAACATTTTCATGCACCACTTATATAGATGCATTACAGTTCACCGCTGGCTGGAGCAGTCCACCTTCCCCTTGTCATTTTGGATGATTTTCCGCAAAGCTGCCATTGTTCTCTTTGCCAAAACACCCTTCAGTCGATGATCGCCTAAGGACGTACAGCTACCAATAACGAGGAAGGAATTTTTTTTTCTAAGTAAGATCCCTAATATCAGCCATGTTTAGTCCATGTCCATGCATATTAGCAGGGTTATATACGGAGGGATGTGACATTTTGTCACGCTCGAACAGTCATTCACTTTGGAGAGGCTGGCTGAAGTTTGTTGCCACACAAAATTGCTTCGAGGAGCGCCAATTAATGTTGGGTGCATGGAGGCCAGTCGAGGACGCCACAGAGATCCATCTGGAAAGACAGTACTCTTGTGCAGAACCCCTTAACCCTCAAGGCGTAGAATGTGGCCGTATAGTTCCATTTTTGGTCACTAGTCGTTTGGGATACTTAAGTCTCCAGAGAGATATTTGTTAGTCAAATGAGCTTTCCATACATCTTCTTTTGTTCAAAGAGAAGAAGATCTCACAGTAGTGACAAAAAGGCTACACGTCAGATTTTTATCAATATCAATTCCAAATCATTTTCTTTCTGTGAAGTATTTTCCATGCTAGGGTCCTTCGGAATTTAACGTCGGGTGGTGATGAAGCTAGATGAACTCTGAAGTTCGTAAGTCAGTAACCACCTTAATTTGTGTGCCGTTCACTATTCGAATGATTGTGTCATCGCAATTGTAGGCCTTTTTTTTTTGTTTCAGATGCAAACCTGTTTGTGTGCATTTATGCCTCCACTGATAATAATAGAAATGCGGTTTGTTCTGTGGTGTCTGACACTAGTAAAATGTGGTCACAGAAATCTTTAGCCATTGTAGATAGTATTCTACAACTTGTTCTTGTCTGAAGAGTAAAACCAAGTCCTTCCTTTTCATTGATAGCACACCCTAAAGCATATTTAGGTGCATGATAAAAGCTAGTATTCAGCTAGCTAGTATCAGCTAGTATTTCAAATGCTTCGGTCTTATCATCTGCTGTGCGTACTCTGGCCCACGCCCTTTGGTATGTTGCTGCAATACTACCATTTTCTCTGGTACACCAAATGTATGCAGAATTTTCATGAGTTTTTCACGATGAATGATGTCGAGTGCTTTTTCAGGCCAATGAACGTTATTGTGCAGCTTAGAATATGTGATATTACTCAAGGATTCAGTGTGGATCCAGAATTATTCCCCATTGCTATTCCCGTGTGTCTCTGTTCTTATGAAATTTTGACTATGTTGCAATAGGGGTATAAAACTTGGCCCAATCGACTCAAAGTGATACAGCTTCATCACAAGTGAGATTAGGCTAATGCCTCTGTAGTTGTCTGTCTTGTTTAGTCACCTAGTTTTGTGGTTGGGACAGTTACCATGGTTTGCCATTGTTCCGATATTTGACATGTTAGGAATGCTTTGTGGACAAATGATAAGATAATGCCATACAACTCAGCATATTTGGGCAATTCAAAGATAGTCGCATCAATTTCATAGCTCATTTTGTATTTTATGCAACCAGGTCTACACTCAAAGCATCGTTAGTTTCAATACCTTCTCAACTGGGGTGTTCTTATCACTGATTTGTAGTTGATTACCCAAACCTAACTGAAATGCATGTGTTTAATCCCGATGTCTAACCACCTTTTCTTCCTGATATTTCATTTCATACTTTATTCTGTTTTAAATTTTGATGTGCAAGCATGGCTTCAATTTTCTCGTTTATTTCTTCCATATTAATGTTTGCATACACACCCTATAGCATCTTCTTCTTTGACATGTAATCTTCCTTAAGCCCCTCATCCTTTCCTTCACTTATGCGCCATATTAAATGACAATTAATGTAGGTTAATCAATACAGCAGTTTAAACCTGATTGGCTTCGTTGTGTCTGCAAGTGCAGTTAACAATCATGTGTTAAAATAAATACGCTTTTGCCCCTTGAAATGATAATGTAATGCCTTTCAAATATTGTTTTGGAAATTCATACATGCATTTGGGACCTGCTGAATGAATTTACTGTGGCAAATCATCCCGAGCTCCTATTTGAGACTCGGGTGGCGGAATGTGTTAAAAACAAATATTAAGAAAAAGAAAAAGTATATAGAAATAGTAATAATTATATATTTTTCTCTAACATTTTGAAATCTATTTTAGTAACGGTTTTCAAAGTAACAATTTCGAAGTAACATAACGAGTATATTCTGCACTAATAAGAGTGGCAGAAATCTGCAAGGTGATGTCTGTGTAAATAGTTTCACCCCCAAAAAAGAAATATAGTTACTAGACAATATAAGGGTTGTTGACAAGCTGATTTAAAATTTGAAGTTTTCAAGATACAATATTTCCAATGTCTTTATGGGACTTGGCAAGAAAATTTTCCAGCCATTCTCTCGTCATGTACGTACCTACTTTGCCATCCATCTACTCTTATGTTATATCCTTCTATCCATCTGTCTGTCTGTCAATCTATTTATCTATCAATCGACCTATCTATCTATCTTATTTATTTATCTATCTATCTATCCATTTGTATCGATCTGTTTATCTAGCCATCCATGTATCAATGTACTTTAAGGTATCCTTTTTACCTGCAAAAGTATACTCAGATATGTCTTCACCCATTTTCCCTCTTGTTGGTGGCACAAATGTAACATTTTCCCCCTTTGGACACACTTTAGGTAGAATTTTAGACAACAGTTTCAATAAGGAGGTAGATAATGTTTGATTCTGTTGGTAATCTATTTTTACAAACAAGTCACACCAGTGAGATTAAAACGTAGACCAACTCGAAAGCCTAGATTTTCTAGCTCATACCTAATCACTCAACCACAGCAACATTGTAAATAAGGAGGTATATTTAAAAATTAAACTGTTAACAATTCTTTTGCTCTACTTTAGTGATGGTTGTGATGGAAGACCAGTATCATAGCAGTACATAACAAGCAGGGATTGATCCTATGGTATGTTGTATCCACAAGTGCAATACACAACGAACAATGTTATAAATTAAACTCTGTGTATATATCCATATAAATTCGTCTTGGGTTATTATAAGGTCTGGATTTAGGAAAGTGAGCACGTTAACAAACAATCCGTTCTACTTTTCTGATCATTAACTGCTTCTGTTTTCCTTCACACTCTTGTTTAACATTTGAGAATTTAGGTGCATTTTGAATATTTTTACCTTTCTTACCTTAAAAATTTTCCTGCTTTGTATGAGTCGTGTATGGAGCAATTCAACAGATCCCTACAGCCAATCTCCCCTCTCACAGCCTCGTAAATAGAGTACTTTATTGCCTGGGTAATAATATTTCTAAAAACAGAAAGAATCACCGATAAATTAATTAAAATGTGCTTCAACTTTTCAAAAATACTTAACTAAAAGTAAACAAACACACATGTAAATAAGCGGATAGTAGGTGTCCCAACGGAGTCGCGTTGAACTTTAGATGCAGCCCTCCACGAGATTCGTGGAAATTTGATTAAATCAGCTATTTGACAATGTAGAGCATTACTGTTGAATTAGAAAGCTGTTTTGAAGATTAATTGTTTTAAAGAAAAAACCAGAGTAAAAGTTTTCTCTCCTAATTCCTTTACTTCGGTTAAAAAACCAAACTGAAGTTAGAAAATGTAACTTACATAGTTTGTACAGCAAAGCCAAATTGATAAAATTAAACAGCAAATTAAATATTGTTGAAGTGTTCTAAAACTGACTATGGAAAGGGAATAGTAACAGTAAAGTAAACAAATAAATAACAGTAAATAAGAGGCCGTTTGATAAATAAAAAACACTAAATTTAACGATTTTGATACCCCTACCCCATAGTAATCGTTCGTAACAATACAGCTTTAACCCTAGTTTTTTACATAGGATTTGGTTGCGGATCCCCCCCTGAATGACAAAAAATATTTTTGACACCCAACTTTTGCGTTCTCGTTACAAAAAATCGTTATATTGTAGTAAAAACACACTTTTTGTGGACTTCATCAATAAATGATAAAACACCGTTGATCCTTGTCTTTCCAAAGAGCCTCTTGTTCGTCGGACAACAGAGAAAGGACGGTGTACGAGATTCATAGCTCATTTCGAATAGAACATCTATACCCAGATCAAATGTGACTTCCTCGATCTCAAACAACTCCATTTGCTGCATTCCATAACGCAGAGTAACTCAGACTGAAGGCGAACGGTAATTTTTGGGACTGTACGCAAATTACTTGTTCAATGCTAATGTCAGAATCTCTCTTCTGACAGGCCTTCCGGTGTGACTTTTTCGTACTGCCAAATTACAGTTCACAGTCACAATAAGATGGTTCTATTAGAACGTCGTTGACAAAGGATGGACAAGAAATGTCGTTCAGCAAACCATTGGGAAAATTCCCCTTTGCTTTGCTAATCAGAGCATCCTTTTATGCTAAATTTTGATAAAGTGACAGGTATGTCGGATCTTTGTCATCTTATTCAGCCAACAGAATACTATTGATTTTTGATTGGGGGAGAGCTACTGATGGAGGAAGAAAGTTTTGTTTCATAATACGCAAACAATTCGACTGAATGGGTAGACAGCACAATGAATTGGTGCATTTCACATTTTGTAAGAGGCACTGAGGCTCTCTCACACGAATTTATTTCTAATACTGAGACTTGATTACGAATGGATCCGCCGCATTCCAGATATCCATCGATTACACTAAATCGAAGGATCGACAAATGTCTGGATGACCATAAACTGTAAATTTATTCCTTTTTTCCTGTTGAAAGGAGAGTCACGTGACTAGGTTACACTCATTTTCCATCCTATAATTACGTAGAATGGTAGAAAAGATTGCGCACGTCCATTACAATTACAGCAAAAAGCGGAATCATCGCAAGTCCCATATTTTAGACAAAAGCCCCTTTTGTTGCGAGTGCCTGATGTGTGTGACCCACTCACAAACATGTTAGCGACTTCGAACCCCATACGTTTTCTCAAGCTAAACTGAATGATCTTGTCCGATACCTCTTCCCCCTCTCTCAAAGAATTACAGTGAGCTTCTGGCATCAATACTGGTTGAGATGAATCTCCTGAAGCAAAGTGTTTGTATAACTTACTTTAGGCAAATATGTAAGGTTCTACAAATGTCTTTTTCTGTCGATGGCTGGCCTGGCTTCTCCAGTGATATTAATGGGGTTTTCGCGTGTTTAGTACTAAATTATGATCCTGCAGAATGGTGTTTGTTTATCAGTTCTTCCAGACGGAACCTAAAAGCCGTATTGGAAAATTGAAACCGTCCATTCCATTGCACACTCAGTTCCTCTTCACCAATCACATATGTTATAGATCTTTTGCTTAGTGTCATTGACTATGACAGATAGTCATGGAAAATATGTGGAGATTTGAAAGTCATTGGAATGTTGACGATAATGCAGTCCGGTTTTACAAGCTGCTGTTTCCTGTGTCTCTGGGATAATAGAGCAACTGATAAACATGTGGAATTGAATTGACCACCAAGAACATCATACCAACCAGGACTATGCAGTGTCCAGAATGCATCACTTGTGGATCCAGAAAATCTCTTATTACCTCCACTGCATATAAAGCTTGGACTGATGAAACAGTGTATTAAGACACTGTGTAAAAGAAGCTCCAGAGGCTATGAATACATCGTTCGAAAGTTTCCAAAAATCATAAATGCCAAATTGAAGGAGGATATATTCGTTGGATCTGAAATCCTAAATATACTAAAGGACCCCACCTTCAAAACGACTTTTGATGAAGTGGAGCTGCCAACCTGAAATACTTTCTGCTGCTTTTGCTAAAATTTCTTGGGAAATAAGAAGGCCATGGCTTACGAAGATGGAATAAAAAATCTTGTTGAAATGTGAATTGTTACTCGTCAATGGCGTGTTGCATCTTACTGAAGGTTCTCTTCCTGGATTTCCATCTCAATTTCTTACCGGAGAGTCTTGAATCAGTGTCAGGTAAGGATGGTGAGCGATTTCACCAGAAAATAAGTGCTATAGAGAAACGGCACTATGGTTTCCGGAATGACAGTATGCTAGCAGATTACTGCTGGATACTGCACCGCAATCAGCCAGCTCAGAAGCATCGTCTGAAATCAAAATTACAGCATTTTTAACTTTGCTGCATGTATCGTAAGTACCCTGTTTCTTTATGACTGAATTCCTGGTGTATTTCTTAACAAGTAAAGAAAAATGACTTTATATATGGTTTTAAAGAATTGACATTTCCAAAAAACCTGAAAAATCTGCTCAAAAATTGGTACGCAATGGATAAAAGTGGAGCACATATTTGAATCACCTTAAAAGTTAATCTAAAAAAGTTGCTTTGCATACCTGATGACTAAAATAACTTTTATTTTGTTGAACAGTGTAAAATATTTTTTTGCAGTTAAACGACCATTGATGAAGATACCTTCAATATCTCTTGATTTATCTATTACATATCCAAAATCTTCAAAAAATTTGATACTCAGTTTTTTCCTTGAACCATAAGAGTTATTTTTTTCTAAAGAAATACTGATCCCTTATTTTATAAGATTTATGACTTAATGTAATTTTGTCCAGGGTACATACGTCATTGTCATAATTAAATCATTAAGGACACACTAGCAGCTTTGTGTTATTTGAAGATTTTATATAGTAAAGGGGGCATTTAGAGACACTGAAGTAATTGGCACGTCATGCTAAAAAGTAAAAAGCTAAAAGGTACTAAGTCAGTTTTTTAATCATTGAATTGAGTTATTCTCATAAATCTTTCTTTAATAGAAAATGTACTCCTAGCTAGCACTAGTTTGCTCAACAATTTAAATCATGAAGTTAAGTACTTGTCATCAAATTTCTGAAATAAACACTATTATACCTACAGTTATCAAGTAGTTCTGATTTGCCAGCAAAGGACAGGAGGAAAAAAATGATGGGATGAGTAAAATAAGTTATAAGATATACTAGATGCCTTGAATTTTATCATTTGTATCATATATTAATTACCCTTAAAAGAAAATTGTCCATTTTTAAAGTGTTGCTTTTAGTATACAATTAATATGTTATTCAATAACTTTGTTTCTACAATACCATTTACTGACTAATAAATCTTGAAAAGTTTGACCTCAGTTCTAACACTGAGATTCTTTGTCCTCCGTAGTGCTAAAAAGGCTTCACTGGAATTTGAAATGAGCTGCCTGATCTCGTCGTCAATGTCTCCATTCTTGGTTACCTTGGAGCCAAGATAGATGAAGTGCTCCACCTCTGCGATTTCCTTTTCATTTAGTGTGCGTCTGTCCTGTTGTTCATCCGAAGTTGCTTAGTCTTCTCGATGCTGACCTTACGACCAATGTTTCCTCCTGCGTCTGCCATAGTCTTGATCTTTGCCTGGATGTCTTGGTGTCGATTTGCAATTAGTGCAACATCGTCAGCAAAATCCAGGTCAGGAAGGCAACTAGTAAAGATTCAGAAAAGACCCTTTCTTTCTGTGTCGATGGTCATCTTTATAATCCAATCCATGCCAAGGACAAAGAGACTGTATCCTTGCTTCACTCCTGAGTTAACTCTCAAAGTGCTAGATATTTCGTTGTTACAAATCACTTATGACGAAAGGTCTACATAACAGCGTCTTCACTATGCTAATCATCTTTTGAGGAGCACCATGAGGGTGGAGAATCTTACACAAGGATTCTCAGTGAATGTTGTCAAATGCTTATTCCTGGTCGATAAAGTTAGCACACAGAGGGCTCCAAACAGGAGAACAATATTCCGCAGCAGGGTAACACAAGGCCAAAGCAGATGATTTCAAAGTCGAGAAATCAACACCCCACCGATTGCCATCAATACGCCTTAGTAGGTTACATCGCTTGGTAACTTTAGAAGAGACTTCAATCAGATGATGTTTGTATGAGAGAGTACGGTCTAGTGTGACACCAAGGTACTTGGGAGTTTTCTCAAAAGATAACCTCATGCCAGATATTGAGACATTGAGTTCATAATCAGCTCTTCGATTAACAAGATGAAACACGCTGGAAACAGTTTTGGTGATATTCANCAATACGCCTTAGTAGGTTACATCGCTTGGTAACTTTAGAAGAGACTTCAATCAGATGATGTTTGTATGAGAGAGTACGGTCTAGTGTGACACCAAGGTACTTGGGAGTTTTCTCAAAAGATAACCTCATGCCAGATATTGAGACATTGAGTTCATAATCAGCTCTTCGATTAACAAGATGAAACACGCTGGAAACAGTTTTGGTGATATTCAGTTTGAGTCTCCAATTTTTTAAGTATTTGCTGATGATATCCATATCTCGTGATAATGTTCTTTCAATTACACTTCTGTGTTTATTTTTCTGCTTGAAGAAACATCTGTATGATGACAAAAAAATTGTTAGAAAAAAACGAGAAATAGTTTCATGCTTTTGGCTGCAAAAACCAAATCAAGAAAAAATATCTGGAGCAGGACCATTTCGTAATATTTTTATTTGTAACAATACATAGAGATAAAATAGAGATAAAATACATTTGGAGTATACCTTCTGTTTTGAGCGAATTGAAGGACTTTTAAGTTCGCGCCTGGATCAAAATCTCTTTTATTTCTGGGAGACGGAGAACTAATACCTTGGTACTTCAGCCGTAGATTCCACCATTTAATGTTCATTTCTTCATAATTGATTGTCCTACCAACAACACCCGAAATCCATTTTTCAACAACAAAATCATAGGGAATAGAAGCAATGTCTTCCAGAGCCACTCTCAGAAGATAATTGATTTCGCTCTCTACAAAAAGAATTGAATATAGTAAATCATATATGAAAAAGGAATGATCCTAAATAAACTATAAAAGTATAGTTTTCTTTCGTGGTTCAGAATTAAACAAGTCAAAAAGATGTGCAAGGTGAGCAAAAAGATGTACACGTATGAAACTTTTAAAAAAATTAGTTAGGCCAAGGGATAGGAGTTAATTTAGATTTTAAAACATTTTAGTAATGACATTGAGAAAAACAATCAGAAGCCAAAGAACTCCATAATCTAGCCGTCCGAGTAAAGGGACTCCATTTATAGATAGATTTATTACAACGAGGTACAACAACTGCATAAGTATACTGATGGTCTCATTCGTAGAGTTTCTGGAATATTAGTGCTGGTTATTAAAAAGCTTGGCAAAAAGAAGACATGCTTTGCTTTTATGAGGGACGTTCTCATAAAAGGGTGAAAAACAGGACTCTGGTTATTACTTAGATTGTTACTTAGAGTTCCATCTACGTAGAAATACTCTCAGTGTGTTCAGAGCGGAAGGTGTTTGACTTACTCTCACAAAATTACAACATTTTGATTTAAATTTTCTGTTTCGACTTGCTTGGGGCTCGTGTTGTGAGAAAATTCCAACTCACGCATTCATGTCATGTCAACTACATTTCAGGTCACAATTTTGGGTTTAAATCAGTTAGAAAAAGTAAATAGATGTGCCTGGTTTGGCTAAAGGACTCAAGGGAATAATATCAACTTGACTGTATTACTTAGGAGATTTTATGGTCATGCCACGGTTTCAATTTTAAGTACTGTTTTATAATTGCATCTTCATCTCTTGGGGTTTAGGAGTGAATTCTACATGTACACCAGGTTTAATGTAGGTGGAATTTTCCAATAATGATAATGATAATGATAATGATAATGATAATGATAATGATAATGATAATGATAATGATAATGATAATGATAATGATAATGATAATGATAATGATAATGATAATGATAATGATAATGATAATGATAATGATAATGATAATGATAATGATAATGATAATGATAATGATAATGATAATGATAATGATAATGATAATGATAATGATAATGATAATGATAATGATAATGATAATGATAATGATAATGATAATGATAATGATAATGATAATGATAATGATAATGATAATGATAATGATAATGATAATGATAATGATAATGATAATGATAATGATAATGATAATGATAATGATAATGATAATGATAATGATAATGATAATGAAAACAACGATAAAGATAATATTAATGGTGTTGATAAAATGATAGTAATATTGATAGAGTATTCCATTCATAACATTACACAAAAATATTTTTTTTACAAATTGAAGCAACAGAAATGTAGCTGTCAAATATGACAGTAGTTATAGTTTGTAACGGAGCACGTCAAACAATAAAAAAATTCTTGAAATATATCTTAACAAAATTCCATGCAATCCATTATTTAACAAAACCCAAAAGATCGCGTTAAAGAGTACTGCTAATACCCTTCGAAAAGTGCGGTAACCATCCTGACAACCTCCACATGCCTTAGGTCATATGTGAAAGACTTCGTGGAAGACTTGAATAGTATTTAAAGGAAGCAAAGTAGAGGCAAAAGAATTTTTTTCGCCGCACATACATTATTTATCATTGTCTCATTTCCTTGCCAAACACGATTGGTTCTGCTATATTCTCGTCGTCTAAAGAGCTAGAGTAGGAGTCAAAATTTTAAAAGCACTTCTATATTCTCATCTGGTGGTATTAAATATGTAGCAATGACCGAAAGTTATGTAAAGAGAGAAAACAAGGTAGCAGCTTGCGGTACTTTTGGTACTCTTTCCATCAACACCCAAAGCAACCACGTTTTATCTGACGCAATAAACAAGATCTTGTTCCGGTTCAAGCTGGTAAGGTACAGCATATGTCTAAGAATGTACCTTTATGCTCTTCACCGCCTTCAATCATTAGGAAATAAAAATACTGTAAGCTTGGTGTTGTTCGTTTAACAAAAATATTTAAAGGTGCAACGAGTGGACAGCGTGAAATGTTAAGGGAACGTGGACTTTGCCCGTCTCAGTATTTTGCAGTTCAAAATATATAGGATTTTTATCAACTATTAATAATATGCTAGAGAGATACACATTAATATCAATCTTGAAAATTACTTTCTCGTAATGAAAAATAGGAAATAGGGTCCTAATATAGAGCAAGATAAATAGAAGTCCGGTAGACGCATTATGCCTAGGGAAGAGCTTAAAACCGATAGTTACTTTCATTTTGAGAAGAAGTGGGTTAACTTCCTTACTCATGAGGCACTGCGTTAGTCTATAAAGAAAGTCAGTGAAATATTGTCAGTCCTAATTTGTAAGTCACAGGAATCCCAGCAACTGTTGACCGGCCATTTATATGTCCACGTTTTGTGTTGTTGTTTTTTTACTTTATCTAGGTTTAGCTTCTTGGAACTGGGGCCATTTCATATTCACTGGGTGACTATGTTAAGTAATAAAAAAATAAAGACTTTGTTTTCCTACCTTCGTTTAAAGAAGAGTCTTGCATAAGCCCTAGGTTAAACAAATGAACCGGAGATTTGGCATCTAAAGCAAACATCCCACTGACAGCTTCTAAAATACTTGGATTTGCAGCATCCCGAAATACAAATGGCTGTTGCCTGTAAAGTAGGTTGTAATACACTTTCCCCAACTGCTGGAATATCTGGAAAAGGTTTTCGTGGTTGACAATAGAGCACATTTTCATTCTGAAAAGATGTCATGCAAATATTTAATTTATCACGAGTCTGTAGTAAATATGGTAAATAAAACTTTGTTTAAGATAGGCAAAATGAAACAGAGTAACAGCTCTTTATAAAATATCAAAACCTTGTAAAGAATTGTTAATTGTGGCATATCATTCATGGAAATATGAATGAAAAAATAGTTTGTGTACAGTGTAGGACTATGTACTAATGTTTATAATTTGACTGAATAAAATTAGTGATACGCATAAAACTGAGGTATATGTCAGTCCTAATTAGCATTAACCTTCCGGTAGTTCAAGCATGAGTAAATCATAGCAGTATAGAATCATATGCAGTGGCAATCAAGTAAGGCCACAGTAAGACTTGCAGTAAACAGGGCAATCAAGCAGTAGCTTTTTAGCCTTTTAACAGTTCATTGGGTTATTATCATTAATAAAGTTTCCTTGATTACTAGGATCTCCTGTTTGTTATAATTATCATATGATTTTATGAGTAACACTGTTCTTGGCACCGCTGCTTAACATATTTGAATACTTGAGATATGTAAACAAGAAACCACCCTTGATGTACCAACGCACATCTAAAACACAAATGCTTTACCAAGCGTTTCAGTGCTTTCTACCTCCCTGCATTGATGGACGGCGTATATTTTTTATAGGAAAAAGACTAAAAGAGACACATTCTTGTTCCATTTAAAACTAAACGGAGCAAATCAAGGAGAAAATAATCTTACAGCATTTTGTGGGAAATTAGAAAACATACATCCCTCATTTAATTACCACTCCCCCTTTTTATGAAAGTTCGGGTGTTATTCCAAATGTTTGCATGTACCGTAATGACTATTCGTAATTCAAACCATTTACTTTCTCACAAAAGCTTTTAAAATATCACGTCAAAGTATTATAACAACTTGACAACCCGATACAGTAAAACGTTCCCCTTTACTTACTTTCCTTTCATTGCCCATCTCTCTTAAATATCTCGCCTGCAGTTAAACACAAAAGAATAAACAGGTAGTCCAAAATCTCACTACGCCAAGTACATTTAAAAGCAAAACAAAACTTTTCCAAACTAGACCCCTTTGAACATTTTTCAGAAAAAGCAATCTTTTGTTCAAGAAATTCTGCCAACTCAGGGTATTCTTTTAAAACAGAACTGTTAAATGATCCGTAGAGTAACATAGAATACAGTTAAACTTTTAAGTAAATGTCAGTTGCAAAGAAGTACCCAGTCAAATTAATGTATGCAGAGTAAATACCACTGAAAATGCCCCAAAAATTTCCTCTGTAGATTTGTATTCGCGAGCATTGGTCACTAAATTCTTATTTTTTGGAGCTTTTTGTGCTTCGACCGTAAAAAGCCGTCAATTTCGAGCTGAGCAAATTTAGCCTCCAAGGCAATAAACAAATCTTGAAAACATTTATCAAATCAAGAAGCTTGCAATTCTTGTTTAAGAACCTCGTCTGCTGCATGCATTCAGCAAGAGGTCTGTGCAAGAGGTTACTTGCAGTGATTTGTTGAAACACTCCAAACAGTGTATGGCAGCGCAACGTACAGTCCTGGTACACACTTCACTGTCTCACGATTGTCGCTAATTCCATTACCCTGGACTCAGTATCTTTAAAAACTCTCAGCAGTTTGTTTCAGTAATTTTAAAACACACGAAGACTGAGCTGAGGGGAGTGATTCTAATTAACCAACAAGGTAAGACATAATGAATAGCAGGGTCCAACAGAGAGCAGGAAAATATATATTGACATTCAGCCTCATAAATAAAAAAAGAGTAAATTGTTATCTGCTATGATAAATAAAGAGTCTGGGAAGTAGAAATGGTAACCTTCCACTAGGATTCTGTGAAATCTCCTTTTCCAGCTTGCAAAGTGAAGTTGAGACCTTTTTCTTTTCTTACTGTTAAGAATCATATAAAACATATAACCACTGCATGTATTGAACTGTGAAAAAAGAAAGAAAGAAAATCGTCTTGTCCAAAATGTAATAGTTTGAATTAGACTTGAAAACATTCTAGTCAGAAGATGGAGAAAAGCAATCAGAAACCTAAGATGTCCATAATCTGCTTACACTGGGGAAGGAGCTAACTGCAAGGTATAACAAGGGACAACAATTGCATAAGGATTACGATTTTGACAGAAACGAGTCAAAGAAATGCAACAAACTGAGCTGGTACCAACAAGGGAAGCTTAATAGAACACTTCCCTATAAAGGTACAAGCACACCTCTGAACATCAAAATGAGACAAGGGACATCTGTTCAGATGTGACAACAGTACTTCATGCAAGGACCAATGAGACTTAAAAAGATGCAAAATGACCTCGGGAGCTCCTTAGATACTCCTTAGCACAACACAAAAACCAACCGTCCAGAAAGCAGACCCACCAACAGATAAAATATAAGAAGAACCTTAACATGGGTCAAGAGAAAATGACACACCAAACAGTCTCTTATGAACAGTTCTCAAGAGGAGAAGCAACCTCACCAGGTTTTACATCCAATTCTTCTTCTCCTTTTGGTCTTGGTCCAACGTTATGTCGGGTCAGCCGCTCGACACATCCTTCTCCACTCTCCTGGATCTTGCCACATTCCATTTCTTGTCCCAACGCTCTTCATGTCTTTTTCGACCACATCCTTCCAGCGGAACCTCTGCCTTACTCTACTTCTCTTCCCTTCCACCTTTGCCATTAGTGACTTCCCCACTGTACTCTGTTCCCCAATTCGCATTACATGCCTCAACCACCTCAGCCTTGCCTCTCTTGCCTTTTCTTTGATGTTCACCACCTTTGCGAACTTCCTGATATCCTCGTTCGTCCGATGTTCTATTAGAGATAAGTTGCAGATCGACCTCAGCATTCTCATTTCTGTGCTCTCGAATAGCCGTTCCTCTGCTCTCTTCAGTGCCAAAGCCTCCATGCCATACAAAAGAACTGGTCTGACCACAGTCTTACAGATCTTCACTTTCAACTTAATTGCCATCATTTTGTCACATGCTACACCACTACTCCCCCTCCACTTTCCCCAGGCCTTGTTCACTCTTGCCTTCAATTCTTCTCTACTTCCTCCCGTCTCATTCACCACTGTTCCCAAATATTTGAACTTGTCCACTTGCTTGATTTCCTGGTCATGCCGATCTTTCACTGCTACCCGGAGACCCTTTTTTGCTGACACCATCACTTCCGTCTTCCTGGCGTTCACTTTCAAGCCCGTTGCCTCCAGCTCCTCCTGCAACTTTCGGATCTTCTCTTGCAGTTTTCCTCAGAGTCGTCGGCTGAGATGGCCAAATCGTCTGCGTACAGAAGCTCATCCGGGACTCCTTCTTTGACTGTGCAGCTGACTGTGTCCATGACCACAGAGAACAGGAAAGGGTTAAGGGCAGACCCTTGGTGAAGCCCTGCTGCCACAGTAAATGCGTCAGTGTTTCCAGCGCTGTACTGTACCATGGTTAGGCCTCCTACGTAAAGACCCTCCACAACCATGATCATCTTTTCTGTCACTCCCTTCTCCCTGAGGCACCAGTAGAGGACGTCTCTGGGAACACGGTCGTATGCTTTCTCTAGGTCTACAAATGCCGTAAACATTTCTCGATTCTCCTCCGAGGTCCTTTCCTGTCTCTGTCTCAATATGAAAATTCTATCTACTGTTCCTTTCCCTGGCATGAAAGCAAACTGCATATCATTAATGTTAACTTGTTGCCTCAGCCTCTTGTCCAGTATTCTTTCATAGGTCTTTAAGCCGTGTTCCAGCAGCTTAATTCCTCTGTACTTTTCGCATTCCAGTATATTCTCTTTCCCTTTGTAGACCGGTACCATGGTCCTTCTCTTCTGATCCTCTGGGATTGCCTCCTCAGACCACAGTTGGTTCAGGAACTTTGCGAGACACTCCACTCCATGCTGCCCTAACGCTCGAATCATCTCGCGTGTTACATCCAAGTGATTGTACATAAATATTAGACGGAAAAAACAATTCAGCTTTCTACTGAAAAAAATCAGTTGCGTTTTTGATGCGTTCAAGGAAAGTAGCTGCTTTCTTCTCCATTCTTTCACAGCCTAACTTTATGCAAGTTTGACGTGTTCCTTTTGACTTGTCTTGTGGTCGGTGTCAAAATATGAGGTAGTGGCATTAGCGTAGATGGAGATAAAGTCAAGCATCGTACCAGAAAGATCACTGATGTTAAGAGGGAAGACAATAGGATCAAGGATAGAGCCTTAAGGAATGCAAGCGTTAAGTAAGTACTCATCAGATGTAATTTCATCCAGCGTCACGTGCAATATAGGATCTGAGAACAGTTGTGAGGAAGAAAAACTTTCTTGGAAGATGCAAAACAAGACCCCGGTAGACAATGATTGAAAAGTTTGGACAGCAAGGAAAATAGCTCAAAATCTCACCATTATAATAAAACTGTGGGGATTAAATAAAACACAATAGCTGTAGACCGACCAAGCCCACAAATAACCATTACAAGAAATCTTGAATTTATGGTAACAGAGTTTAACATATGATTAGTTATCGAACGGGATTCTGACAGAGAACCACTAGTGTCATTTTGAAGAGAACTAGCGAAAAAGACAACCCAACAAAATTATAAACCTTTCTCCTAAGGACATAGCAGCTCAAACGCTGTAAAAAAGTGGAAGAATAATTGACTTTTCTAAATGCAAAGCACCATTGTAAATTTTTCAAAAGCCTTGACCTTGATAGCATCAAAAACAACCGATTAACAACAATTGCTAGCTCATCTGAAAGAGCCTGACATTCGTGAGTTCCATCACGTTAAATCTGACCTTGGAATGATTGTAATGAGCAATGGCAGAAGAAAAATAAACATTGGAACATGGAAGAGCTGGAGGTTTGACCTTGTGACTGCAACTACGTACAAATGTTCCAATCAGCCTGAAATCATTCTGAGAATTCAGTTGCAGCATCTGAAGTCGATTTGCTTAAGACTGATTCTCAAAGAATATTATTAAGGAACTGCATAAATCTAGCCCAGTCATCCGGACCAAATGTTTTTCTAAAGATGATGTGGCTTTTAAACAGCATTTTAAGAAGTTCCCTTAACCAAAACAATGAAAACAGGTCCACAAGAGGTCATAAAAGAATTATCACTATTTACCTGGCTTCTTGATTCTTATCCTGAATCCAAAAGAGTGGCTCACAATAGAACAATCGTTCATCGTTTGGTTCTGTGAATATCGATTCTATCCAGAAGGAAGGGGGTAGCTTTTGCCATCCAATAGACATAAAATATGATTCAGCTAACATAAACATGCCAGGTACATCGTACTGTAACCTTAGTTCTTTGGAAACGTCAAAACTTGATTTATCTGTCCAAAATAAAAAAGATTTAAATTCAGTTATGAAAGTAAATTGCTGTTACACAATTAAATATGACGAATTCAATTTCCTGAATCCATTAAAAGGCTTCACAATAGAACAATCATTGATCTTTTGGTTCTGTGAATATTGATTCGATCCAAAAGGAAGGGGGTAGATTTTGCTATCCAGTAGGAAATAATTCTTACAAAATTAAATGTGACAAATTCAATATCTAACATGAGAAATCTTTTGATAAAACCAATTGAGTATACTTTTAACTCTAGAAAAACTGAATTCCGAACTGGAATCGATCCATTGCCAATAGCTGCTACGGCCTCATAGTCCACCACCCAAGCTATCGGCACCTGTCTTTCACAAAATCGTTTTTGAAACCTTTTCTTTCACTTAAGGGCACATATTTTTCCCCAAATCGCTATCGTTGGACTTTACATCCCAACCACTCAATAGGGCTGAGCCTGGTTTGATGCTAGATACGCAGGACGCAAGGCTGATAGAACAAAGCGGCACGTGCCAAGGATTTTTAGAGAAAATTCCCGTGTTTGTCGAGTTCAGTCAAAAAGACAATTCAAGGATGCAAGCAAAATTGTGAATTCTGATTCTTCTTTAGACCAGACCAAGCGTGGATGCAGTGGAACGTTCGAGATAAATCAGTTCAAAATAATCGGCCGCGTTAGGTTTACCTTTCATTTGGGAACATTCGAGGCAATTCCTATTCATTTTTTATCACCTCCTTTGCTAAAGCCTTCGATTCTATCCATCGTGAAAAGATGCGTGATATCCTCATCGCCTATAAAATCCCGCATGAGACTGTTGATGCCATAATGATGCTCTACAAGAACACGAGTGCCCTGGTTCGTTCACCAGATGGTGATACTGATCCATTTGACGTAAAAGCAGGTGTACTACAAGGTGACACTCTCGCGCCCTACTTATTTATCATCTGTCTCGATTATGTTCTACGCACCGCTGTAGATCCGCTAAACAAACATGGTTTAACATTGAAATCCAGGCTCAGCAAAAGGTTCCCTGCAAATCTGATGACCGATGCTGATTATGCTGACGATCTAGCTCTCTTCTCAGATACAATCGCTGGTGCTACCACTCTCCTACATGCCCTCGAAAAAGCTGCTTCCTCAATAGGCCTTTACATCAACGCCAAAAAGACAGTAAGCATGAATGTAAATTGTCAAGGTCAAATCTGCACAAACTCCGGTGACGCTCTCAAACAAGTCGACCAGTTCTCATATCTAGGTAGCAACATTGCGTCGTCCGCTAAAGACGTGGATATACGAATTGGCAAAGCATGGACTGCTCTCAAACGCTTGAATGTGATATGGAAATCCAACATCTCTAATAATATGAAGAGAAGTTTTTTTAGGACAACTGTCGAGTCTGTCCTACTTTATGGGTCATCTACGTGGACTCTAACCAAAAAACTCGAAAATGTTTTAAATGGGACGTACACGAAAATGTTACGAGCCGTTCTAAACGTCTCATGGCAAGATCATCTCACCAACACGCAACTATATGGCAACCTTCATAAAATCACCAGCGTCATCAAAGAAAGAAGAGTCCGTTTCGCTGGACATTCTTTTCGTAACAAAGATGAGCTGCTGAGCGATCTTTTGCTATGGATACCATCGCATGGAAAAAGAAGAACAGGCAGACCTCCAAAATCATATATTGATCAATTGATTTCAGACTCTGGTCATAACCTCAACGAGCTACCAAGAGCAATGATGGATAAACATAGCTGGAGGGACGTAGTCAGACGAGTCCGAGCTAGCTCGACGCAGTAAGTATCACCTCCTAATTGGAAACAAAAAGAATTTGTTTCCAGTTTACAATTGTTATAGACAGCCAGTCACAAAAGTAACGGGCTTTCCTCACCCTGACAAACCAAAAGTGACAAGTTTTCCCCGGCTTATTACAACAAAAAATTATCCAGGTTTCTCGATCGTCTCTTTGTTTCAATTACTGATTAAATTTCACAGTTGCTTTCAGCTTTTTTATTCTGGGCTCTTCACTCCAGTTGAGTGGCAGCTGAATAGCTATCGGACAAAAGGAACGTTATTTTAATAGCCATTTTCAAAGATTTTGTGCAAGGGCGTTGTGCTGTTTGTGGAGGGCCATAAAATAGAGCAGGAAAGTTAACCCATGAATGCACTGCTTGTTCTGTTACCATGTCACTGTGTCAAGATTTGTTTTGCATACCTAAGAAAAGTTGCAATTGAACATTTATTACAAACAACTAATTAATATTAGGTACTAGTGCTTGTTGGAAAAAGGATGGACGGACTTACTACAAGTCCGTGCATTCTTTTACCACAAGGTGTCCATCTATAAAAATCCAAACAGGTAAAAGGAAAGAACTTAAGATTGACAGAAGGCATATAATATACCCTGTACAACAGTGTACAGCTTATGTTCCGGCCTGAAGAAGTTGAAATCATACAAAGTAGAAGAGCGCAATAGAAGCCCGAGCTCCAATGCGGCAACAACAGCAACGATACAGAGTGCAAAAGTACAGTAATAAGACCTATCACCTTCAAGTCGCAGCTCTAGTTCATAAATTTGTAGAATATATTGAGTAACATTTCCTAAACACCAAAAGGGGTTTTAGACAATTCTATCCTAAGCAAAATAAAAAATAGGATATGAGGAGCCTCCTATAATTGGCAGTAAAGATAGAGTCGCTCGAAGACTTTGAAACATTGACATTATACAAAGTATCTGTGGAATTAACTTGGCATGCATTAATTTTGCATCTAGCTGTACTGTCGGAACCCTTCTTGATCCAAATTCAATCCGCCAACTTTTTCTAAACACTATCAGAGTGGAACAAAAAATTGTATAAAATACTGCTGCCTTCGTTGGCTGTCTAATTGTAAGATTGCACTCAAGCCGATCACAAAACGAATGGATCTGGGTGCCCAGGTCATTAAAAATATCGTTAACTGACAGGTCTGACAGGGTGTCAATGATTAGCCCGTTGCAGTTCTGTTCCAGTAAATTGCTATTTGGAAATTTCGCAACAAACTATTGGGCTATAGTACTTTAGCACCCTTTGTCCCCAAATGAATCCTTCCCTGAGATAGGAAAATGTAATAGAAACTGCAATATTTTACCATAAGCAGCTAGATATTCCTCTCGTAACCTGGTTATTAGTGAAAATATGTTTAAAAATTTCGTCTTTAACTTTATCAATCAATCCGTAATCCAGACCAAACCTGCGACTTACAGCAATTAAGGGGTTTCAAGTATTGTGAAGATCCTTTGGCATTTTTGTAAAAATTTAAACATCATAGCATCTTTCTTAAGCAATTGCATGATTAAAATTGCCAATGGTGGACAGGCTTCTCCTACCGTTTCTATAAACCTTGGTCTTTCAATCTCTAATGTCGGATTATATCTTCTTTTTATAAATAAACCTTCCCGAGACTCTTCAAAGTTAGTCTTACTAGCGTTTGAGGAATATACCATTCTTTCAATACTGATAACTTTATTAATTCTACAGCGTAAAATTACATATGGGTATGATGTAATAAGCTTTACAAATACAACTAAAATAATCAACACAAATGATAAAAATATATTTGCCATTAATTGATAAGAAAAACTATATGAAATTAAAAAACAAAATAAAATTGCAATGGAAGGCTATTAATAAGTTTTTTTTAATAACGTACGTCAAGCGTAGATTTAAATTTAGTAACGTTATTTTCATTTCTAATATCAAGTGAAAGACAATTCCACAAAACTGGTGCAGCTGTGCTAAGTCTCGGTCACCCGAACTGTTTTTCATTATTCCAGTTGGGTTTTGTATAAAACGACCATCATTATTTGAACGAAGACTATATACACATTTCTCTTTAAGACAAATAAGATCATTAATTTGTTATGAGGCATTACCCTGTAAGACCTTGAAAGTAATTAAAATTATTTCAAAAATTATTCTGTGCTTGACAAGCAGCCAGTGCAGCTGATACATCATAGGTAAAATATGTGAAAAATGTGAAAAATTTGAATATTCTGCATTTTGAACAAGCTGACGTTTATTATTGTAAACATTTGGTAGGCCATACAAGAAACCATTACAGTAATCTAATCTGCCTGAAAAGTATTTTTGTGGCCTCAAGCGATAAGTATTTACTAATACTTGTAATATTATGTAATGAATAGAATACTAAGCTACATAGTTTAGCTATATGTGTTGAAACATTTAGATAAGAGTAAATCCAGAAGCTTAAATTTCTAGTTTAGTTAGCTGATTTGACAAAATCGTTTCTTATTAAAAGTTACTACTATTAACTTTGTTCAATTGTTGCTTTTCCCCTATTATAAGAAATTGTTTAAATGACAGATATAACTGCGTATCGTCAGCGTAGACATGGATCTTGGGTAAACGATCCAGGATGACGTGAAATAGCTTACTGGCAATATGGTGAAAAGAAGTGGTCCTAGACATCCAAGACAGGACCCTTAAGGGACTCCAAAGGCTAGATGAAATCTTTCCGATAGACCGTCAGGCTTAACTGCTGCGCGCTGATAACTATCACGCAAGTAGGATGATATCCACTCCAATACAGATCCTGTGAACCTCCATATGTACTTTCCAGGCGATGTAATAAAACAGGTAGGTCCACGGTATCACATGCTGTACTTAAACCCAGCATTACTAGAAAGGACACATGCTCCTTATTCATGCCAAAAAGAAGACAGTTGGTAACTCTCAACAGTGCAATTTCTAAGTGAAGGGAACAGATCGTTGTTAGTAATGTGACTTGATACTTGCTTTTCAAATACTGCTCTTTCTATTATTTTTTATAAGTATTTTAGATCACCAGCAGGGCCTAGATTTTTATCGGACAACTTCTTTTAGGGTCTCTTCAATAGTGCCTTAACTAACGGTTTCTTCCATTCGTGCGGAAAGTGAGAAAGTATCAAAGAAGCATTAACAATTTTTGTACTTATTTGGAAAAGAATATCGATGGTATCGTGAAGCATAAATGTTGGAAAAGGGTCCTGTTTACAAGACGTTTTAGTCCTAGTCTTCAGAAGTTTATGAACGTCATCCTCGCTTAAATTTTGAAGAAGTGCAGTATTTCAACAGCAAATGGTATTAATTTATCCGTAGGAACAAGATCATGATCAGATTGGCTGATATGAGTAGAATCAATTTCCTCCCGGACGTTATGGATCTTACGAATAAAAAAGGGTCTAATGAAGGTGATAAGGAAAGGCGATACTGTCTTTTATCGCCAGAAGTTTATTGGCGGATGCAAAAATTCTTTTTTGGTCATCAATGTTCTCATCCATAAATTTAGTGTAGAATTCGCGTTTACCTATGCTCATCAGGTTTAAGATTAACTTTCAAAATACATTGTCCTTGAAAAGGTGTGAGTTTCTTCTACTAAAATACCTAAAAATCGTAAACAGCTATTCTGTTCTTTACTAGGAGTAAACACTCAGACTAGATGAAGAATGTTGAGGTTAATCATAAGCTTAGCGTTGTCATGTTGGATTTTTAATATGGCAAAGATGTCATCAGTAATTTCAGTTCTCTTTTCAGTTTTGGAAATCGGTTTTGAATTTTTCTTTCATTTTGAGATGCTTAACGTTTGTTATATCGTTGATGAGAACTTTCATTTGGGTTACATAATCATTTTTGTCTGATATGACCACACCAGTTCCTTTGTAAGTCTTGCTTATAACAATGTCTGGATTACGCCGTAGACTTTGGGTTATTTTTAAATGTTCGCTTTGCATATCGAAATTTTTTTAATCGACCTGAATACCAGAAAAAGAGTGTACAGTATCAGCGAGTCTTGCCTTAAGAGCTTTTTGGTCCTGCTCTAATTTTGGTATGTATTTTAAAGGTTGAATATATAAAGCCCCAAATTCTGCAAAAACTTCATTCTTGATATTTTTTGAAGGAGTACTAAAATCTAATCCGTGAGAACGAACACCTTAGTTGCCGAGCGCTCGTAATTACAAAGATTAACACTGTGTTCTGAATTCTGAAAGGTCCTTTTTAAGTTTTTTTTAAGTTACGGTTGTGATTGATGACAGTACTCTTCTTATACGAGAATCTGTTTTCAATATGCCGACAAAACCTAGTCATATCAAAGAAGAATAGATATTTTTTACATCACGCCGGATATTACCGTATTTACAGTCAATTCTAGACAAAGCTTCCTTACACTTTTGTATTTCATCGGAAAGAAAAATAATTTTTAATTTTGGCCCAAGATCTACTCCTGGACATAAGTATGTGAAACTTTAAAAAAATACTAGGAACAACATGAAAGGAAATACGTTGGTTATAAAAATAAGCAGAATATTTCCAAGTATGTAAATTACCCTTAGCTTGATGGTTCAGATCTGCAATTTGAGTTTTGTTGTAATGTCGTTTGAGGTAGTCAAATCCAACATTAAAGTTTTGTACCACTAATCATTTAGTTTAAAATATGAAGATGGAAGTGCATTGTAACATGTTTAATGACTGCATACCTTCCACAACAAGAATATCCAAAGAATGCTGTGTATCTCCTAGCCAAATACCGTCCTAAGTGACCACCTCCTTGTTCCTTGCGATCAAGAAAGCATGGGGCCATATTTTAAAGAAGACTCTAAGATAGATTGAACCTGTCCTTTGCAAGCCGGAAAACATTCCCAGGCAACATTCCCAAGGACACATTTCCAGGAAACATCCCCAGGAAACATCCAGGAAACACCATTCCCGTTGTTCGAGTTTAGTCAAAAAGACAGTGGGACGGTGTTCTCCAAATTCTTAATTGTCATTTGGCTAGAGCACAGCATCTATTTCTGAATGAAGAATCCAGTAAAAGTTTGAAAACAAAAAGTTTAAACTGAAAAGCAAGGTAAAGGCCCATGTAAAGACAGCTGCATATATAGCTGTATACGAATCAACAAAGAAACCAAAACTGGGAGAGCTAGGGCTGTTTTCAACTTAGAAACAGACCTAGGATTATAACTTTCATCACATTACATTGTAGACAAAAAGAATGAATTGGTGTGTAATTCTTATTGCTTTAGACAAATAATCAAACAACAAAAACGAAATATTACAGATTGCACATCTATTTTCATGTCAGGACAAAAATTAATAAGCAACAGTAAATACAGTTAATAAATGATGTCATAACACACATCACATCTAGTACATCGATGCTCTTTAAAACTGTGTATTAAAGGACAGCACGTTTGACCAACATAGCACAAATGACAACGTGAACACCTACTTTGGTATGTAACAGTATTGACGTAAATATTCCTGTGGGTAAACATTTCATTATTTTTGATAGTGAATTATCTATGAATGATGTCAAGATTTTGTGTACATTGCCCAAAACAAAACACTATTTAATGATTTGAGACACTGATGCTAAACGAAATGAAGCCTACACTAAAGACAAGGGATGAATATAGAAGTCGTGCTTTGCTAATTAAAATTTATCACAAGTCTTAACATTTGATATTAACATTTTGAGATGACATTGATTTGGAAATGTGTTTAGTGTTGAAATTTGATGTGTTATATAACAATATTTATTAACTGTATTTTACTAATGCTTGTTATCTTTTGTCCAGACCAGAAGATGGAAGTGTAATCCGAAACATATTGTTAAAGTAAAAACTTAATGTCATAGTTGGTCACAATCTATGAACAGTTATTTAGATTCGGCAATGTTTCTGCCATGTTCATGAAAAAAGACAAACTTTTGTCCGAAACGGATAACTAAAATATGTTGCATATCTGACTATCGAATAATAATTATTTCCGGAATTTCCTCTAGAGTTTTAAATTTAGTATTGTCGGTGGACGACGTTGCCATCGTTTGTTTTAACTTATGAACGTCAACTGTGGAGAAAAGATAGGAGACAATCTACGTGAATATTTAATCATATTTCTAAAGTTTATATTAGAGATAGCCTTACAATTACTTTCTTGTGTAGATCAATAGAATGACGATGAAATAGATACCTGGAAATGGTTTGACTACATTATATATTCCAATCCAATTATCTCCCCACATATCTCTTAAAAGATTTGCTGGGATGGCATTCTGAATTTCTTTATTATTCTTTTGAGATAGCTTGTGTCTAACGTAAGAATGTAGTTCTGAATATAGTGGTTTGATTCCCTCCCACAGTTTGTCAGATAATTCGCATGTTTTATTCCTTGATAGGGAACACCTCAAGCCACAGTTTTGATGATTCCAGTGATTTGTTTTCCATTTAAATTCCTTACCTTCCAAATATTTTAGCAATAATTGTTTGGTTTTGCTACCAACAACATTCCTCCACTGAAGCCATATCCTGGCTGCTAAAGAACTATTTCGCGTTGTACGGACAATTGTTATGAGTTGTTGGTATTTATAGCATTGGTTACTCAAATTAGGTAATGATTTATTTTCTAATCTCCCTTCATCTATTGTTAGCTTTACACATGACTTGGCCAAGATTTCCGTAAGATTTCTTGATAACATCCCAGAGTATCTGGCAGATGTAAATGAACCATCGGCTGCAAAGAATTTTATAAGTCTTAATTGTCTTCTTGCAGAGAAGTTAATATTTTGTTTAAGAAATCTTGTCGAATTATGTAAGCATCTTTGTAAATATTTCCCCATTTCTGATATGGAAGAAGTAACGGCGTCTTTGGAGTGCTCAGTGATATTTGTTTCAAAAATCCAAGTAGCTCTCTGAACATCACTATTGTAACTTGTTATTTCCTCGTCGAATTGCTGAAGAAACTTTGACACATTCCTGCAACCAACAACGGCAGGCAATGAACAAATTAAACAATAAACTTGAATAATTTTAATAACAGCCTGATTTAGCTTTTGCATGTCTGTCTAGTGGGTTACACAAATCAAACACATTGAAACTTCTTAATAACTTTAGTGTAAGAGACTATGTTAACACATTTCAATTTGTTTGATATACCTTAAAAGAAAGATAAATATTCCATTAGTTAATATAAGCTAAAGATAAACGTTGCTTGGCTCTGTCTCCCTCTTAGCAACACGAAATGGAGGTTTGGAGAATATTGCCCAGAAATAAAGTGTACACTGCTTTTTGTATTTAATATTTGTGTTACCCGTGTTACCTTTTCAAAATATTTAATAAACTGTAGCTGTTAGGCGTCCAACGTACAATTCAGGCTGTGTAGAGAAGTTGGTTTCCAACAATACCCCTTTGACTAAGTCAACATGAGTGATAAACCATCAGTTATTTTAATTAAAAACCTATTATCATTGAATTACAATTTCGAATATACACATAAAAACCCAAACACTTTTAGCAGCTTCAAAGTAGGATACTAAAGGGGCGCAAAAATCTGTTCTGTGTACCGTGACAGCAGCTTGAGCTTATTTTTAATAATTTATGAAGAAACTGAGCTCTGTTTGTCTTTTTCTAATATATCTCCCGCTTGTAAAACTATTAACTAGTGTGTGTTTATTAACCCAGCAAATCATTCACTTCCCTTTAGTTACATATATGCATTTCTCTGTTTTGTCTCCAGTTAACAGACACATTCTGTCTGTTTCTCTGTCTCTGTCTGTCTGTCTCCCTCTGTCTATTTCTCTCTGTCTTTCTCTCTCTCTCTCTCACTCTCTCTCCCCCTCATTCTCTCTGTCCGTCTCTCTGTGTGACTCCCTCTGTCGGTCCCTGTCTCTCTCCACAATAGTTGCCTCAATATTATAAGAAGCACCAATAGTTATGTGGTGACATATTTCGGGAATATTTGGGTCAAGGAAAAGGAATGAAACAACAGAAAAGGTTTTATTTTCAAAATGTATGTAAACTTAAAACATCATTATTAACGGGAAATTTGAAAACGACGGTCCAAAGTACTACTCTTATATAAGACCATCGTGGCTGGTAGTATCTGTTCTCCTATTGTCAAGTACACAAACTAGGTAAATTTAAAAGATTTTCTGCTAAATATCTTTCAGGATAGAAACAATATTAACAACACAAGGAGTGTGATATATTTGTTGAATAATATTGCATCCGCAAGAATGGCGAAGATCCTTCAGATAATAATATCACAATACAGAAGAACATGGTAGCAATAATACTCTTGACCCAGTTACTCTAACAAGTTAAGGAACTGACATAAAAAATGTTATCGGTTGACGAAAGTTCGGTGCACATGTTTTCCTACAGTTTCAGGTTTTGTTGCTGTAGTCCTCCGGAAAGGCATCCCTTACCACATTTTCTTGTTCAAGCGTTGCCCTTCTGGAGGAGTTCATTCGAGCTGTAAGGAATTTCTTACACGGATGTTCTTTCTGATGCCAACCAATGGCTTTTTACAAAGCGCCAAAGCTTTACTCCCTCAGAGAGGCAAACGCACAACCTCTTGGTTATAATACAAATGCACTTATCACTCAGTCAAAGCTTTAATTCAAACTTTTCTCCATTTATGTTACTTTCACAGTTTCCTTCGTCCTTCTGTGGAAAACCCAGGCCTTTATGCCTAATGGAATAAAATGTCTAACGACCTGAGGAAACATAATGCACTTAAGTAAAGAACATGGTTACAAGATTGATTAAATTCAAATCGTGCTACAGCTGGTAGAGCATAAGCATGGTTAATACGATTAAAAATATATAGAAATTTTTAAAAAGTGTGATTTCGATCAGAAATAATAAAAAGTATTTTATCTCAAAGATGAGGTAACGCTGCGCATTTGGTTCATTCAGCGCATTCCATGGCGCTGAATGAACCAAATTGCATAAATATAATTATAGTGTTATAGATTGCAAACACAAAACCAACAGTTGTGTTCCATGTTAAATTTTGATGAATAAACCCAAGGCTAAGTAAAATTTGCTTGTCATTGTTATCCCAGGCCAGGCAGGCAAAATAAGATTATATTACGAACAATGAGGGTAATCTAAATGCCAGCACCTGGACGGGCCCAAAATTAAAAAAACCCAAAAAAATTAAGACATATAGCATTGTTTCGCACAGATAAAGAGTTCAGGAAACGAAACTTTTTACTGTTTACATTGAATTCTGAAAAAATGTCTGAACTTATCCCCAAAACGTTTTGTTTATGGAAGCAGGCTGTCAATTCGAGACACCCTCGTCGTTTACCTGCTTTTGATGCTGATGTGACGACGTATTTGTTTAAAACGTCCAACATCAACAAGGTCTTTTAGATTGAACGTTCACCATGGAAAATCATTTTCTTCGAATACTTTTTACGATGTTGCATGTAATGCTGTAAGGTACAAAATTTGTTAATACGCTTTGAAGACCATTCCCTAACGCCTACGATTATGGGAAGCTTACCAGATCCTCCTCCTCAAGGTATATATCCTGACGGACGTTGGCTGTCATGACACGCCACTTTTCCCTGTCTCGTGTTCCTTGTATCAGGTTACATGGTCCTTTCCCGGTCCATTCACTCATACATTGTAAGCGTTTTTCTTTGTCTTCCTCTGCTTCTTCTACCTTCGATTTTGCCTGTCACTGATAAACTTTCGACTTGATCTTTCCTAATGATGTGAGCGAAAAAGCTCATCTGTCGTTTTCTGATTGTTTCCAAAAGTGTCCGCTTGGTATTTATCCTTCTGAAAATTTCTTCATTTGTTGTGTGCGTCGTCCAGCTGACTTTCAGGATTCTTCGGTAAAACCAGGTTTCATCTGCCTTGAACTTTCTTTCCATTTGTGGAGATATTGTCCAACACTCACACCTGTACAGTAGTAGTATTGAGTGGACATAACATTCTAGCATTCTCTTTTTAGTCGTTAATGAAAGGCTACCGCTGACAAGCATTGGTTTCAGTTTCTGAAATGCTTCTTTCGCCATGGCGATTTTTGCNCGAAAAAGCTCATCTGTCGTTTTCTGATTGTTTCCAAAAGTGTCCGCTTGGTATTTATCCTTCTGAAAATTTCTTCATTTGTTGTGTGCGTCGTCCAGCTGACTTTCAGGATTCTTCGGTAAAACCAGGTTTCATCTGCCTTGAACTTTCTTTCCATTTGTGGAGATATTGTCCAACACTCACACCTGTACAGTAGTAGTATTGAGTGGACATAACATTCTAGCATTCTCTTTTTAGTCGTTAATGAAAGGCTACCGCTGACAAGCATTGGTTTCAGTTTCTGAAATGCTTCTTTCGCCATGGCGATTTTTGCTTGCATTTCGGTTTCACATCGACCATCCTTTGTAATAATGCTCCCTGTTTGATTACTGTTTGATTACTTCATTTCCAATTCTCAAATTACATTTAATGTCACCTCTCAGCTTGCTTACTACCATACACTCTGTTTTCTTACAATTCAATGTGAGGCCCTTCTCTCTACTAGCTTCTACTACATTGTCCAAAAGTCTTTGCAAATCTTCTTCAGAGTTACTTATAAGGGCTGCATCGTCTGCGTATCTCAAGTTGGTCATGTTCTGGCCTCCAATGATGCACCCTTTTGAGTCTTCCAATGTTCTCATAATCATTTCGCTGTATATATTGAACAAATCGGGGAAGAAAACGCATCCCTGTCTTACTCCACGTTTGATTGGAACATTTTCGCTGATACCATTGCCTACTCTCACTGCTGCTTTTTGTTCCCAGTAAAGGTTGGTCAACAGACGTAGGTCTTTACCGTCAATGTCTATGAATTCTAAAATTTCAATGAGTTTCCGATGTTGAACTTGATCAAAGGCTTTGGTGTAATCGATGAAACAAAGGAACAAGTTTTTCTGCATTTCAATGCTCCTTTCACATAGCATTCTTAATGTAAATATTGCATTCCTTGTCCCAGCGTCTTTGACGAATCCATATTGTTGATTGCTTATTTCAGCATTGGTCTTATTTTTTTGTTCTGTTCATGATGACTTTTAGAATGATTTTAATCACATGATTCATTAAACTGATTGTCCGATGCAACTCACAATCTGTTGCGCCTGGTTTCTTTGGAATCGAAATGAAAACTGAGTTACATAGGTCGGCTGGGATTTCCCCTGTGTCATATATCATGTTAGCAATCTTTGTCACAATTTGTATTCCAAATCCTTCTAATGCTTCAATCATTTCCATGTTGACATCGTCTGGCCCACTAGCTTTGTTCTTTTTTATTTTCTTAATAGCTGATCGAATCTCTGACTCTATGATTTTGGGGCCTTCTGTATTCTTCCTAACAATTGGTCTCTCTCCTCTATCATCTTCAAATAGCTCTGATATATACTCAGACCATCTGTTCATCTACTAGTATTCTCCCATCTTTTGCTTTTATACATCCACTGTATGGTTGCATTTTCGTCCAGATATTAAGTTTATCTTTTGATACATTTATCGATTTAACTACCTCAATCTGTGTACATCGCTCATTAAGCCTTGCCTCCTTTGCATCCTTACACTTACGCTTTATCAATCGAGCTTTCCTCTTATATTCCTCGCCTCTACGATCTCTTATCTTTTGTCTCTTTTTCATTTCTTCCAATATATCTTCAGTCATCCAAGGCTTTTTCTTTTGTTTCTTCTTGGAAGGTAGAGTCTGACTTGCTATTGATGCTGAAGCTTGTTTGAAAGCATCCCACAATGGAACATCGTCTTGTTAGAGGGCTTCGAACTTATTTTGAACTTTGACAGCAAACTCTTGTCTTATTATGGGGCTTGACTTGAGTATGTTGTAGTCTAGTTTAGGTGTTGACTTAGCAATTTTCTTTCTTCTCAGTCTTACATTAAGCTTACAAACTACTGGAACGTGATCACTTTCACAATCAGCACCAGGGTAGCTTTTTCCTATTGTGACAGCATTTCGAAATCGCTCACTGATAGTTATGTAGTCGATTTGAATCTTTGTTCCATTATTCGGGCTTATCCAAGTCCATTTCCTTCTGTTTGGTTGCTTGAACCATGTGTTCATAATTATTTGATCATGGCTTTTGCACCATTCGACAAACTTGTTTCTTCGATTATTCCGTTCGCCTAAACCATGCGGTCCGACAACTTTCCCTTCTCTCCCTTCGCCTACCTTACTGTTGAGGTCGCCCATTATAATGCGAATCTCCTGGGATTTACATGGCTCAAAAGCTCTATCAAGGTCTTCATAAAATGTCTCTATCATCTCTTCTGAGCTCTTCGACGTGGGGGCATACACCTGAATTATTGCGATGTTGAATGGTGATCCCTTCAGTCTAACTAGAATTACTCTCTCTGATATTGCCCAATGTCCCAATAAGGCCTTTGTTCTTTCTTTGTCAAGCAAAACACCGACTCCACTTTCATGGCGTTGACCTCCAGAGTAAATTAGTGTGTAATTATTTCTATCAATTTTCCCTGCTCCTGTCCATCTGACCTCGCTCAGGCCTAGCACTCCAACATTAAGCCTATTCATTTCAAGTCTGATGTCATCTAGCTTTCCATTTAGGTACATGGTTCTGACGTTCCATGTTGCTATTTTGACGGTAGCTTGATGACGCTCCAGGTTCACCCGTCTTAAATGAAATCCTGTACCGAGCGTGGCAGCGACATCGTTGGCGCTCCCATTCACGCTGTTTGTGAAATTCGTAATTAGCATTGTCATGATAAACTAGGATAGATACATAGTGAGGTCTCCAAGTCTCTTCTACGGCACAGTTGAAAGCAGTGCGCCTAGTCTTTGGCCTCCAACAGCCAACTCCCAAGACAGCGAGGGATTTTTAACCCATGCCTGGGTGAGTATTGGTGAATGTCGGGACGTATCCACACAGCGGTGGGCCCTGCACATTGCACCTAACGGGGTACTCATCCTCCGGTGACAGGTTTCGGGCTGTCACACCCTAGTCACAGCCTCGTTAGCCAGAGTCCGCAAAGAAACCGTTACCAGAGTGTACCGCGGGGAGATGAGATTGACTTGTCCGCTTGTTGGGTCGCAGACAGGCTACTAATTTTCACTTTTTGCCCCCAAGAAGGACTTGTCTGCCCTGCTTCGCATTGAGCTAACAGACACCAGCGTCCCATACACTCCGCTTACCAGATACAGGTGTTAATTTAGAAAGAGCCACGCAAGTATTTTAAAATGATTTCGTCTCTTTGTCTGAGGTTGTCACACCAACTAATAGCATGTGAAAAAAGAAGTCTGACACTGAACTCTTTCCTTTTGAGAAGTAAACCCAAAGCCATATCTTTGTATGTAGAAAGGCTGAGCACAACTTCACATAATGTGACAGAGGTACGTGTTTGGAAAATGAACAAATTTGGGGAACCTCTTCCGTCACTTTCTTTGAACGCTCATGACAGGAAATACGATCTCTTAGCACATGGGATTGCCTCGCATAAAGTCTTTCACAGCCTAAATTCCTGATCAATCTTATTTGGTTTGGGTATTCTCTTTTTATATTTGTCAACAGCATCTTTCTTTACTTCTTTTTGATCACAACTTTATTTACATATTTTCGAGTATTAAAAACTTTGTGGCTTTTCAGGGATAAATTTTTGAATTTTTTTCTCTATATTCAAAGTAGTGAATAACGCCCTGTACAGCAATTTTTATAACAGATTTTTCTTTCGTGGATTTCGTTTTCAATTTTAAAGTGCTTGCCGTGCATCAAAAATATATCTTTAACTGAGCCAATCTTGTCAGCAAAAACAGATGTTGTTGATATATCACCATGAAACAGTCAGCAATTTTCTCTAAATTATTGCCTGGCATTCTTTACTAACTTTGTGGCATCCAGTGATCACATAGATGGAACCAAATCTGAGCTCTTGCTTAATTACTTGTACTGGAATAGCCTGCACAAGAAAATCATAGTCACAAAGAAATTCTGAGGTATTTGCAGTCACATGGTCAAAACAGGGAGAGGAAGATGGCAACCTTCTCGTGGTCTCTCCTGTGAGTAGCAGCTACACTGTGAAACCAATTGCTATCAGGATTGCGAACTGATCATCGCATTTGCTATGGGTGGTAAAAGGATAACCCCTCGGCCCACTGCAAAAGTATCTAACCCTCGTGAAACAAAATCTACAGTTCATCATCCAAGAAAACAACCAAAACAATGGGAATTTGGTATTGGCACATGGAATGTTCGAGGCCTCACTGCTTACGCTAAACAAGAGTCACTAATTAAAGATTGCAACCAATACAACATTGACATCCTCTGCATACAAGAAACAAAAACAAAAGAACATTTTGAAAAATCCACACCAGCAGGATATAAAATCATCCTTTTGGAACAAAAAGAAGCCACTTTTCGCGGCATGGGCTTTATAATAGGCCCCAGACTATCGAGCTGTGGGTATGAATACAAATACATAAGCGACAGAGTATGCTTTCTAGATATTAGCATACCCACTCGGAAAGGTACTCCTCTCAAAACAAGAGTAGTAAACGTATACGGTCCAACTAGCGAACGTGCATCAGCATCACCGGCTATGCTCGAAAAATTCTACTTGGAATTAACATCAGCCATCAAGATACCATCGAGATGGAAACTATTCGTTTGTGGTGATTTCAATTCCAAGCTAGGAAAGTTAACACCGAATGATATCACTGCTGGTTTACAAACCTGTATGGGATCATACAGTATAGGCAAACGTAACACAAATGGAGAAGCTCTCGTAAATTTTCTCACAAACAATGAGCTATTTGCTACCAACACAGCCTTTAAACATCCCAGTAGGCACAGAACCACTTGGATATGCCACATCGCTGATAAAAACCGTGAGGCAGGCTCTAAAGCCACTAAACCGGTCTTCAATCAAATTGATTATATCCTATGCCAAAAGTCAGCAACCGCAATCATACAAAATTCTCGATCATACGGAGGTACAGATACCAATTCGGATCACAAACTAGTAGTTTCCAGGATAAGAATCAATCAACTTCATCTGGTCCATAAGCAACGACCAAAGAAACCCGCCAATGAAAAAATCAACATAGAAAACATACGCAGAAACACCGATATCAAATACAATTACCAAAGGCTCTTGCAAATTAATTTGGATCAACAAACTACAGATCCCAATCCCAACAAAGCTCTCTCAAATCTGCTCACATGTATAAAAACCTCTGCAAAAGAAGCAGCTGGCACTGTCAAATACAGCAAAAAATCTAAAACACTCGATCCGACTGTTGTTGAATTATCGGAACAACAAAAATCGCTCCGCCTAAAAATTTACCAAAAAGGTGTTAGTAGAGATACCACTGAGCTCCGCAAGAAACGCAACGATATCTTGCGCCAAATCAACAAACGACTGAAAAACATTGCCATAGAAGAAGCAGACAGCCTGGCAGATGAAATCGCATCTACTGATGACAGTCGTAGAATGTTCAAAGCCGCAAAGAAACTTCGTACCATGAAACCGACACCAGCCATCATCGTCCAGAATGAAGAAGGCAACTTCATGGGCTCAGATACAAACAAAGCACAAATAATAAAAGAATGGTTTCAACGACAATTCACTGATGATACTGACATCCCACTAGAACCATTTGAGGGAAATCCAAGACCACTCAATAAACCGATCACTGTAGCAGAAATAGATATTGCCATCAAATACCTCCAGAATGATAGAGCAGCCGGTCCCGATGACATGAACAATGAGCTATTTAAGTACGGTAAAGAAGTCGTTGCCGCCCCACTTGCCAATATATTCAACTCAGCCTTTGCTCAACATACACCGATTGATTCGCTAAAGGAAGGCATCTTGATAACCATACCAAAGCCAAAAAAACCTCAAGGCCCCCCTGCAAACCTCCGTCCGATCACACTACTGAACAGCACAAGAAAAATTTTATCCACCATTACTCTGAATAGAATAAGGGATAAAGTAGACAAATATACAGGATTACATCAAAGCGGATTCAAAAGAGGTAGAAGCTGTGCCGACATCGTCTGGGCACAACGCATGTTAACATCCGTCGTTCTTGCTAGAAAATGGGACTTCCACAAGATGGGTATCGATATGTCAAAAGCCTTTGATACCATCAAACGCAAACGTATACTCGAGATTCTTATACACGCAGGATGCAATGAAGACGAACTAAGACTTGTGCGTATACTACTATCAGGAACATCTCTTCGTGTTCGAATAAAAAACGCACTCTCCGATTCATTTGAAACCTCCATAGGATCACCTCAAGGAGATGGTTTATCACCAGTATTATTCACATGTTATCTCTCACACGCTCTAAGAAAAATAAGAAATAACTCCATCAGACCAAATCCTCTCGTTTCTTGCCTTGGTATGCCACTGGAAATGGAATATGCAGACGATATCGACTTTTTAGATGAAGAAAAAGAACCTCTGGAAAAATTACAAAAAATTGCTGCAGAAAAACTTAAAGAAGAAAATCTATTTATGAACGAAAGTAAAACTGAGTTTACACACATATATCTTGCCGAAATATCTGAAACTGATCCAGAAGGAACACCTATCCGAGGCTGCGAAAACTGGCGTAAGTGTAAAACGTTAGGGTCCCTGCTATGTAGTTCAGCAGACATCTCTGCCAGATGCATCCAAGGCAACATAGCATTTAAATTATTATCAAAAATCTGGTCTCGCCGCAATAAAATTCCGCTCAAAACCAGACTCAAACTTTATAACGCGTACTGCCTCTCCATCATGCTATATAATTGCGACAGCTGGGCTACCAACAAAGCTATGATGAATAAAATAGATATATGCCACCGTAAACACTTGCGAACGATAACAGGTCACCTATGGCCCAAAAGCGTAATCAGTAATAAAGAACTGTATAAAATCTGCCAAACGGATCCTATATCTACACTAGTAGCAAAGCGAAGATGGTCTATGCTAGGTCATGTCCTACGCATGGACATCAACACCCCCACCCAGAAAGCCCTTGAATTCGCCATATCAGGAGCAACAATGTATAAAGCCAGAATAGGACGCCACTCTACAAATCTTCTCAGCACCATCCGTGAAGACATCAAAAACTCCGGACTTGGGCAACTCCGTACCAGAAAACAGCTCCAGAGCCTAAGGGAAAAAGCAAGAGAGAAGAAGAACTGGAAACGTTTCAACGAAGGTCTGATTGCATCTATGGGATGTCCTCGACTACCAAAGAAGCAGAACACAGAGGATAAGTAAGTAAGTAATGGTCAAAACAAATCCTGGCCAACTGTGCAGTCCAAAAAACACTGTTTTGTCACTGTGACTTTGAGAAATTATTTCAATGGTTTTGGTGATTTTCCGCAGAAGAAATATTTGATGGCTTTGAATTGCAGATAAAATCGTTCATGGGAAGGGTTTCAGTTGCTCCACCGTGTGAGAAGAAAATTCTGTTTTCTAGGCTGTGCCAATGCAACTAAGCATGATATTTTAGTTGATTTTCGATTTTTGGTGATTTGTTGGGAAACATGTAAATAAATGTAATTTAGCTGCTCTTTCAATGGATATATTGAGATGGTGAGAACTGCAGTGAATAACAACTGCCGGAGAGATCTTTTTTTGCGTGAATGAGACAATAACTTTTACGATCGGATTGCATCTTTGTTGTCATAGCATATGGTGACGTGTTTTACAACATCCCCGAGCTGATTTCTTTTATCTTGTTTATTTCAAAGAATGGGGTTGTTTTATTCCCATTTATTTTACCTGTTATTCGCTCAGCAAAGAAATTCTAGAAACACGTGCTTCTTTTAGAATTTAGGTGTTTCTATTAGAATGTACGTATTAAATGAATAAAAATGCTACGTTTTCATTGTGTAAAATTATCTCATCGTCCAATAATGAAAAAATACCTCAAGATTTGATGTGATTTAACAATTTAATTTGTACCATTTGAGTTTCTCTAGCATTAGTTTATTTTAATATCCCGCAGCGTACAGCTTTGGGTACACTATCAACACTAATTGATTATACTATAAAGAAACGTAGAGAATATTTTTCGTAAATGTGCCTGGAGGGTTATCTTTACTTTCATCTTGAATATATCTTTTGTCCTTCGCAACCCAATTTCCTGCTTTTAATGGTGTGTTCATTAAGCACATTCTTTCAGACCACTTAATAGTTGAATATTCAACAGGTGATATTTAAACTGACCTTTAAAGGTATTTTGGCTATTGGGCTTTTTTACCTCCCCTACCTCAGGTTTTTAGCAATAATCCTTATCATTCGCATCTTAGTCATTATTTGCATCCAGCTTGTTTTTGTCATTCATGTGAAGCCAATGCGAAACTCATTTACAGCAAATACTTTTCGAAAATTCTGTTTTTATCAACAATAAACTGTGAAACAGTGTGCAGAGATAAATATACCAAATCTTGGCGTTCACTTTTGTCAGAATTTTGCGAGACAAGGGCCTATTGTATTATTGTTGTATAATCTGCTAGAATCTTGTATTGTTTTTTCTTATTTTCCCCCTCATCATGCTTAGATGGTGGTAAGTGATTTTGGTATGACTGACATTTTTCATTTGCTATCATCGTCATCATCATCATCATCGTCGTCGTCGTCGTCGTCGTCGTCGTCACCACCACCACCACCACCATCACGTCGTTTATTTTCAGCATCAGGCTCCATCTTCATGAAAGTTTGTACGCAATGATAACGCCATATTCTTCGATGATGTTTGGTTTTCGCTAAATTTTCATGTTTCAGTCCAGCCCATCCATTGGTATTAGTCAGTTTTAATGCGTCAAGTGGAAGTCAAGTTAAACTCCTTTTCGCGCTCAAGAAAACGAGGCATTGAAGAAACAAATTTGAACAACAAATATCTGCAACTGGAAAAAAACCATTTTGAAAACGACTGCGCACATGGATTTAGAAACTAGTTACTAAACGCATATATAGAGTTATTTCCAATTTGTGAATTAGGAGTTGCAAAAAGAGAAGGACTCGCATGGAGTTCTTGTATCCCAAAGAAAAAGTAAATACTTTTCCAGAAAATTTATCTTAACCAATGACAGATGAAAGAGAGTTATAACTACTAACTGAGAAGAAATCGGGTGAATAAACTTCCTCAACTTCCTGAGTGATGCTGAGAGCATCTATGTTTAATTACTGTGCACGATATCTTGATACTTTTTTTTCTCTTTATCATTCTACTTAAATTTTTATGACCATTGGTCATTTTTCTCGTAGTTGCCATGGCACGCCTGGTCAAGTTTGCCCTTTACCATACCGGCCTGATACGTTTATTCCTCTTGATGCCGAGTCTGCTATATTAATTTCTCAGACAAAATTACTTAATTGTATGTATGTATCTGAATCTGACTGGATTTCCTTGATTCGAAAAGGCACAAAGAGCTTGAGCTGACTTGGCTCCCAATCCATAACCATGTCGCTCTGCTGTCACTTCAATTGAAAATCTCTGGTATCTTTAATGTCGTTTCTTGAAAAATTGTCTCTCCAAGTCTGGTTACCAGAACAGGAGCTTGTAATGCAAGGGGAGAGGTGTATTTATACTATAACAAGGCGACTCCAGTCTTTGCCACAAGAATCGCTTTCCATCATTTACGTCTGGTTTTGCTATGGTATCCATATTCCTCTCAAGAAACCTGTCGCCTTGTTGATCAGCAAATCGAAAATTGATATGATTGAACATATTGCTGATGCGTGTGCATAACGAAAGTTTGTTTATCTTAAATAGTACAAGAAACAGAAAGTTGAGGATGTCCGAATCCTTCATCACGAAATCATTCAGGCTGCTTCCATTAAACTTTACTGATTGCGGTCCTTTCCATCGGATATTTCAAAAAGCGCTTAACAGTGAGGAATTTTAAGTGCCATAGGAACTTTTGGAGTAGCATATCTTGTTTTGTCGACCTGAAGGTGAAAGTATATCTACTCCCAATAAAAGGCCAATGGGTCCAGTTTGACCAAGTCCAGAGATTAGTAAACAAAATCCAAAACGAGATTACTTGTTCATGGCGACTTTAACTGTAACATAGGCAACCTGAATGCAATTTTTCCAGATGAAATTGGACATTTTTGCCTTGGGACTTCTAATCCCAGAGGTCAAATGCTGGCAGAGTTTTGCATGCAAAATGACCTAATAGTTACAAATTCATCTTTCAAGAAAAGAAAACTTTACACATGGACATCATCAGATGAAAAAATTAAAATCCAATTGATTTTATCTTGACAAGCAATTCCTTTAGCAGACAAAATGTTTAGCCAGTTCATCTTTTAATGTACTAGACATTTCTGATCATAGAATGGTCAGAACAAAAGTGAGCTGAGTTTCACCTGGCCAAAAGGGCTCAAATCAACTTGGACCAGATAAGTAATAGAAAGAGGCAAGAGACCCTTTAAGTTCATTTGAAAAATAGATTTGCTGTTCTGTCAGATAATAATATAGAGCCTGAGGAACTGTATGAAAACATCAAATCTGGAGTGCATAAAGCAGTCAAAAAAATTTTGAAAAATACGTGCAAGACCACACTGAATTGATGTCTAATAAAGCAAAGCAAGCCAAAAAAGGTAAACACACCATCAGAGAGACTCATGGTGTCTTTTCAAAAGAATATGGAGACGCAAAAGCCACAAAAAAGAGATTGGTCAGAAGTGACAGACTAAAGAACATAGAAACAAAATTAATTTGATGAGCTTTTTGCCAACAGACAGACAACATTATAAACGAATAGGTAAACTAAGAACAAAGCCAACAACATTAGCTGGGGAATGAGGGGCAAAGATGGAAAAAAACTTGAATGAAAAGGTATCCATCTTAGGACCCTGGGCAACTTTTTATCAGGAGCTGTACTTTAACAATCCTGCAGCAATTCCAAATACCTACAGCTCAGATGACCTCATACCTCATATACCATAAGTTAAGCTTGTATTCAAGCGAATAAAATTTAGCAAAAGTGCAGGATTAGACAACATTTATACAGAATATATTAAAGCAGGAGAGGACTCCCTTGTGAATGCCTTAGCACTGTTGTTCAACAAGATACTGACAACGAATAAAGTTCCAAAATCTTTTACAGATGCTGTAATTGTAGTTCTATTTAAGAAAGGAAATAGGCTGGACTGTGGAATTATAGACTTATCAGCCTGCTTGTAAAACGTTGTAGAATAGTTTGGCTTGATTTAGAGGACTGTGTTAGCTAGAATTCAAATCATAGAATATAGTTTCTCTCGTGTAGCGTCTTCTTCGTTCAGTCTCTTCAAATAGATTAAAAAAACAACAATATGTCCCTAGCAAGACACACGTGGTCTAGGTCACGTAATATAATATATAAACAAAAAGAAAAACGGGAGATTCCTTCACACTGCTTAGCCATGTTTACAAGTTGTTTACGAACATAATAGCAACAAGGGCTAAAGAAGACCTGTATGCTTCCTTTTCCATTTCACAGGCAGCATATGAGGACGGAATACAATTAAACAAATAAGTGTTTTAAAATATATTATAGAAAAACCTATTGAGCTCAACAATCCAGCATTCCTAACTATCAGATATTCCATAAAAGCCACCGATACCGTAAAACTGTCCACACTGTGAAATTTACGTAAAAGTACAGCCATTATTAAAATGTACATAGAACTCCTTACAAAGAGATATGACAACTCAACTTCAACAATAAGGACAGATGCAGATACCACAAGAAAAGTAAGAATTCTTAAAGGTGTGAAGCAGCGAGACACTGTTTGTCCAATACAATATTGTGTTTCAATTGCATGTGTCTTGCTGATAGTAGAAAAGAATTGTAGCTGGGTTTCTATTGGCGGTTACAATATACAAAACAGGACTACCTTGATACCCTCACCAGATATGCAGGAGAAGTTGGACTTTGTGTAAATGTCAGCAAGACAAAGCTTATGTCTACTGAAAAGAATCAACAAAGTAACAATCCAACCATAGATGGAAGAAGTATTGGAAGGGTTGCACAATTGGTCTACCTTACACAAAAGTTATCAAGTACAAATGATGGAACTGCTGGTGTTACCTACAGAATTGGCTTGGGTTGGGAAACTTTTGAAAGGAACAGGATACTATTGACATCAAGGAGAGTGGCTATGCATTTCAAGAAAAGAGTTTACAGAACCTACATTCTTCCAGTTGTTTTATATGGGCTTCACTGGGTTAACTAGACCTCGTTGTTATGTAAGAACATTGAGACCTTTCAAAACAACATGATAAGAATTATGGAAAATAAGACACTCCTTGATAAAGTAAAGACAGATAATCTGAGAGAAACAACAAGATTAAAGCCCCTGGAGAAACAGTCAAAACTAGAGTTTTAAAGTTATGTAGGCTTATAAATGGGTCCCAAAAAGGTTTGTCAAAAATCTGCATGGAAGGAATCATCTCAGGAAAAAGGAGCAGAAACCACCCACCAACGCGTTGAATGGACAATCTAAGGAAATGGTCTAGTCTCACGATTCAAGAATTAAATGAATCCACGAGAAACAAGAAAACTTGGAAACGAATAAGCCATGTTGGTGCGCAATTTGCCGCAGGCTGAGGAAACGTATAATATAGGGTCCAGCTTTCAGTCCCAAGGCCCATCTATTTCAAACATTATCTTCTGTGGTTACTGATATCTTGTTTTTGCACTGATTACAAATAGATTTACCTAGATTATTTTCTCTTTGAAGTACAATTTGATTTCCAATTTTCCACAGATAATATAGACCATACTTCAGTGTCTATCAATCGTCTTTGAACAAGTATTCTTGGAGCACCAGATCAGGGTCTTCATAAGATTTAATATGGTCATCCAGCTTTTCCCTGCAGTTTTGTTTTTTTAATCAACAGTTCTGGTCAAATAAGAAAATGAAAATAAATGTTTCTACAAATTCAGGAAAATTAATGATCAAGTGATTTTTTGCCACAGAATATGCAGACTTGCCATATATAACAGTCAAATGGCTGAGGTGTGGTAAAGTGTTATCAAGAGTGTTCTATTAAGGAAAAGAAATCGTCCAATTTTTGCAGCAGCATTTTAAATCAAAGGATTTGGTGTCTGAAATAGAATGACTTTAGAAATAAACTTTCTTTTCTGATCCAACAGAACATAAGAATGTTCCAAATTTGAAATTACATGGAAATAGCTGGATACTCATATCAAAGCATTCAGAGCAAAACTAGTGTTGTGCAAAAGTCCTGTGAGAATAGCGAATTTGAGACCCTGTGAATGTTTCCAAAAACTGAAAGGAAAAACTGAAATAGAGTTTTCTGATGCTTTTATATAGGATCTCATTTCAAAAACAAATTTAAGAAAAATTTGCCTATCTGGATTAAAAGGATGATGACATAAGGCTGCTCCGAAATCCATTTGAGTGTGATATCGAAAGAATTTTCAGCTAGTATCACAGGCAACTAGCTGATCTGCAGTCCAGTTACATCTTCAAGGATAAATTCAGAAACGTGAACCTCACCCAGTACTACACGTATATGCCAATAGAGTAGTTTCCTCGTCTAAAGCTACTTGGTTATAGAATGCCTTTCTAGGTTAGGAACAACTTATCTCTGTAAACAGTCTTTTTCAAAAATAAAATTTGTTAAGAACAACTACGAAGTGAGGCTTTTAGATGAACATTTGAAATCTTTCATAATGATAGGATCTTCAAATCATGTACCTCAATTTGATCAATTTGATATTACAGTTAAGTAAAAGAGACAATTCCAACACTCTCATTAATGATGTTACATGCGGCACCAGAATAAACTGTAGCTGTGGAATCTTGTAGACACTTTACGAGGTACTTATTACGTAAACCAGTATATCTATAAGTTCAATAAAAAGTTTCAAATTTATTTGTGATCATTGTGCATACATGCTGTAAAAGATAATATATTTTGAAAATAGGCATACAGGATATGGCCCTGTGACCGGTCCAAGAAAATAATGTGTAAATCTTAATTGGACGCTTGGATAAAAATTTGGGAGAACACTAATCTAAAGCAAGAGCACAGGATTCAAAATTCAGCCCAACTATACCAAATATTGGGTTAACATTGAATCTTAACTGCTGACATAATTTTGTCGTCTACTTTTTCTAGTTCGTGTTTGTACATTTTATTAAATTCTTCCTAGAACACTCACTGATCCTTGACAAAGTTTAGTGAACACTCGTACCAGTTGTTTAGCTGTGAACTCTTTCCATGCAACAAGTTAAATTATTTATTAAGTAAATACCTTGAGATCTTTATAAATAACTAAATAATAGTTATGAAAAAGCGTTGCAATGTCTTTGGTTAATTGACAACTATGTTTATGTGGATGGGCTTGACTGACACAGATTTGATGTGCGCTAAGAGTTCCTTCTCTGTTGCGTTGTTCAGAGCATCATTTCCAACAACTTTAAAATCATTTTATTTACGTTAGACACACATGGAGATCTCCACTCCTTCCAAATCTTCTGTTCATTGGTTAGCTTTATTTGTATCGCTTCCATGTAGGGATAAAAATAATTCACTTGCTCTCAGTACTCGCAGTAGAATTTTTTTTGTGAATTAGGTTAAGAATATCGACTTTGGTCAGTCCGTTGATTTGATGATGAGGTTGGACTTAAAAGTAGCTGAGACGAAAAAATAAAACATTGTGCAATTTGTACAATTGATATATAATCAAGCTAACAATATAATTTTATTAACTTTGCAATAAATTTCGAAGTTAATACTTCATCTTAAGGCTACAAAGTAAAACTACAAAAACAATAAAACTGCTGAAAACAATATTTCCCATCCCAAATCAACATCTCTCTACAGTATACACAACTAAAGAAAAATGTAATACAGTGAATTCAAATCTTCAATCTTTTTTAACAAACTATGATAATTGAGAAACCTTCTTTGAGGGACCTTATTGACTAGTTAAATTTTTATGACTAATTCGCGGCTTTTGTACTCATCCTTTGTATTCAATGTTGGTTTTATTTCCCGAATGAGCAATGCCTCTAATGTCATTAACTTGTATTCTGACTTAGTCGACTTTGCTACTATTTCTGCATGATTGATTGAATGGTCCACGTTACACGTTTTGAAATGCTGTCCCACGGCTTTAAACTTATGCTCTTTTACACGGGTTAGCAGATGTCGGCTAGTTTGCCCCACATAACACGATAGGTATCGCGAACACATAATTTTATATACTAAACCGCTTTGCATAGGTTTTTCCACGGGTACTTTTAATGATAGCAGAACTGTTTTGATATAAAACTGTTAACATAGCAACATTTATGATGTCGGTATTGTGTGGACGCCATTTTCATCAATTATACTCATGGACGTACTACGTAGCGTTGCCAAATAACTTTTTTCTTATTTAAAGGACGTTTGAGTAAAAATCCAATATGGTAGTGTGATAATTTTACTGGGTCTGGTTGTTTTTTCAAGTATGGAAATTAATTAGTTTCCGCAACAGTATAAATAGTAATGAGGCAAAAACAGGAATAAACAAGGGTTTCTTTGTGATGGGTTTGATTGTTACAATGCAGTCAACGAGTTTTGTGTTCTCCATGTGTGAAGATTTGTAACTGCAGATTTACTCATGAGATTTGATTCAGTAAGTTACAAGTTGCAACTTATTTGTGTTGAAAGACAATAAAAATCAATTAGTATATTTTGGCTTGGTTTTTTCATATAACAAGTGTCAGCAAGACATAAAAAGATAATTATTTTCTGTCGATTTCACAATATAAATTATTCAAAGTACAACAAGGAACTTGTGCCCTTTGTCGTGTGCTTTTTTTCTCAATGGTCTTTGTTCCTAATTTCTAAAGTTTTGAGAACATAACAAATGTGGCGGATAAATCGCGTTGTAAAGCAATGGTATCTACACTAGGGATATGTTTTCAGGCTGTCATAGTCTAATCGTAAAAAAAAGTCTTCAAGACATTTAGACAGAATCTGCCACTCAATTGTTTTAGGAGACACTAAGACAACAGTCGTACTGGATAATTGAACAATTGCTAAATGTTCTGTATTATACAATCAGACCATTTAGTATTTTTATAATATCATAATTTGAAACAGACTAGTCAACTCACATGCATTTTGAAAGTTAACACTCTCACACAGTCAACCATGTATTTCACACCCATTCCTGTCACTAGAGTGCAGTGATTTTGCAACTTTCATATTTTCACGGGAAAATAGTACATGCTCTATGTTAAGAGAGCCAATCAAGAAGCAGCGTAGAGATGACTGATCACTAGAAGACACTAGAAAAACGTGCAGCAGTAAAGTCAAGTGTTTTGAGTTGTTCGGTAAAATCTAGTATTAGGTTTTTGAAATAAGCTTATTTTTCATTTATTTATGTATATATTTTATATTAACAAATGAATACGAATTTCATTAGCAACAGTGCTCTACCACATCATAACGTAGGAGCTATCATATATATATATATATATATATATATATATATATATATATATATAAGTACTCAATGCATATAGCAGAGCAATATACAAAATGTAAAACACGAAATATAAGAACTATGATTGCAACTAATAACATTACAATATATCGATCATCAGGCAAAATATCGTGAAAATATTACTTGCAATTATAGTTCTTATTTTTCGTGTTTTACTTTTTTNGCAGTGATTTTGCAACTTTCATATTTTCACGGGAAAATAGTACATGCTCTATGTTAAGAGAGCCAATCAAGAAGCAGCGTAGAGATGACTGATCACTAGAAGACACTAGAAAAACGTGCAGCAGTAAAGTCAAGTGTTTTGAGTTGTTCGGTAAAATCTAGTATTAGGTTTTTGAAATAAGCTTATTTTTCATTTATTTATGTATATATTTTATATTAACAAATGAATACGAATTTCATTAGCAACAGTGCTCTACCACATCATAACGTAGGAGCTATCATATATATATATATAAGTACTCAATGCATATAGCAGAGCAATATACAAAATGTAAAACACGAAATATAAGAACTATGATTGCAACTAATACCTTTACAATATTTCGATCATCAGGCAAAATATCGTGAAACTATTACTTGCAATCATAGTTCTTATTTTTCGTGTTTTACATTTTGTATATTGCTCTGCTATATGCATTGAGTACTTTTTGATACGAATACACAAATATATATATAAATTTCATCAAGTCAGGTAGTCGTCTTTAAAAGTATATAATTTTCAACAACAAAGACATATTGTATGATAGGACAAGCTTTCGTATATTAACTTCGACAGGTGCTCCAGCAATTTCTTGCGTTTTAGAGAGAGATTGAAAAATAATATTACTACTTTGTATGCTTCTAAAATATAATTGGTAGTTGGATTTTTACATGACGCTGCAAGTGGCAAATCCAGATTATGGTTACAGCAGTGGGTGAAAATTGCTGATGGGGGTTCCTTATAATATAAGAGGCAGCACCTTTCTTCTCAGATTGCATATTGGCTGCACTATCAAAACCTTGTCCTTTGCATTCCTTAACGTTTACACCAACATCCTCATAAAACTTCAAAAGAGTTTTACCGACACACTCTCCCGTAATCCGTTCGAGCTCAACAAACTGCATAAATGCATTATTGGCGTATATCATACAAATTGACAGTGTTTCATCATTGCTCAGCTCATTCATCAGCTGAAATAGAATGCATCCAAGACTTGATGATTTCTTTGACCATTGTTTCTGGATCATCTGTATACCAATTATGTTTATAAGTTCGTTTTGACTTTTCGGACCAAGATACTTGACCTCTTTACGCTGAGAATCTTCTAAATGTTTTTTTTCAGCAAAGGATGGCAATGCGCCATCTCATGAAGCAAAGCTAAAACGTTAACATGATTCTTATCATCAGACCCTTCTCTGTGGCTTCAAAGTGCTAGTCCTTGTTTCCCAAGGAGATGAACTACCCGGCCCAATGCTTCCACGGTCTAAGTATTTTCTGTGTTCCTTTCTTTCAATGTCTCATTTGTTAATGAAGAGATTGTACTTGAGGCATTTTCTAATCTTTCAATGATACCGTAATCCTCCTGAACTGCGTTTGATGGTACGAATTGCGTGAATACTTTGATTCTTTCTCCTTTATATTATACCAATCAGTGTGACCTTTGTTGACGAATACTCCGAGCGAATTTCTCTTATCAACATTTATAAATAGAGCGCAATAGATACAGAAAATGCCATCGTCGATTGGAGTGTAAACAAAACTGATTACTGTTCTGATTACTGTTCCTTTTTACATGATCGGTAGCATCCATGTTTGAGTGTTTTTTTGAAGTTGCATTGTTAGACAGGCGGTTCTTCAGTATAAGGTACCTTTGATGATTCGTCAGCGTTGATAATCCTCCTTTCATTACCTCAACAATGTCGTACATTCGATGTTCGATGTTGCGCCATCAGCTGAAACAAAACTTTCAATGTTTTCAATGTTTTGAAGGAGAGATATTTCCTACTAGATACAGCGGTGCCATTCTGCGAGTGAGTTATTTTTCATACTACCGGTTCCAGAATGCTAATGAAATCACGAATATTGTATTAGTTAAGGCTGCAAAGCCAAAAAGTTTTGAACAGGTTAAGAGAACACATAAGGCTTGAAAACTAAATTTTAGCTAAAACTTGCTCTCGAATTATTTTGATTTCATAACAAACGCTTGAAGACACCCAGAAATATTCTGCAATACCTAAAGTAGATGGATTGCTTTCTATCGTTGTTTCGTTAACTGTTGTTGTTGCTGATCTGAGCTCGTGGACGTGAACTCATTGGAAATTTGATTTGACTCTTCATTTTCTGATGTATCACCATTGATTCTGTACGTGAAAAAATGGTATCATTGTCAGCTGGGAAATAGAACGGATGATAGGTCCAACGCAAGCTATTCATTGTTTTCATAGATCGAATTGCATTGTACATGTTTTTTAATCTACTAGATCCGTTTCAACATATGATTATTTGTAAACATACAGTAAGCATGAAAAAAAAACAACCCTGGAAAAAAATGAGCAATTTCATAATTACTTCAAATAATTGGTCAACGTTTTACAGCGCTTTGAAGCTTCATTTAGTTCTTTTTCTTGTAATTTCCTTCTTCTGTCTTTGTTTGACATTTTGAAGTTATCACTGGGGCACTTTTGTGTTGTAAATGCAACTTTTTTTTACCAAGTGCAATTGTTGAGAAAAGCGTAAATCCAAAGTTTGGGTGTCGTAGGTTACCATTTGAGTGGTAATTTGAACAATTCAATGTCACAGTGTCAGTCAGCGCTTACATTTATTTTCATGGAATTTGTAGACACATAGTACAAGGCTCTGTATAAGTAGAACTTTAAAACCACAGTCATTGCATTTCAAAATTTTGCAGCTCACTTTCATAATACTGAGAAATGCCCAAATCATCAACTTCCTTGCTACACAAAGTCAAGTCTTGTGTAATTGAGTTTCCGGATGAAGTTCAGGCAACTCCTAAAGGAGACCTGCATTGTAATTTTTGCGTTAGAACTGTGAGCCATGACCAAACGTTGGACTGTGCAGAGGCATAGAGAGAGTGGTAAACATCGTCAGAGACAAACAACAGGACACAGGCAGTCTGTGCTACTTCCTAAAAATAATCCTTCAGGGGACAAGTTGACTGCTCGGGTCACAAGAGCTTTTCTGTCCGCGGATATGCCTCAACATAAACTCAATAATCCTGAACTGAGGAGTTTATTTGAGTTCATGGGTCAGTGGCTAACATCAGAGTCTAGCTGTAGAGCCCATTTTTTGTCGCTAGCTGATACTCCGGTGAAACGTATAACAGAGATTTTCCGGGTAGAAAAGTTTTTGGTAGGAGATGTCAGCAGCCCAACAAAGGTCTACCTCACCTCAGGCAAGGTAAGACTTAAAATTTCTCACTTTTGAAACCTTTATTATAGCTATACATGTATGATTTTGCTCTATGCCGTACATGTTCATGTAAAATATATGTGGGTAAGTTTCCTTAACCAATCGGTGGCGTGGAAGCAAAAGAGGGCGTTAGCACACGAGAGATCCTGGTATCTAATCCAGCTGGTGCCACAGTTTGGCAAAGTGCCTCATACCGTAGACAACTACAAAAACAACTACAAGCGGCTGGTTCATCTCCTCGAAAAATCTGAGTTACCGCAGTACACCATTGCTGACGCGAATCGCGACCTGCAGAGTCTACCATTTGGCAATGATTCTGCCGGTGTGAAGCCGTTCATGGACAAGCATCTCCAAGCCAATGCAGATCTATGGAGTATCATGAAATACGTTGCAGTGATGTCCCTCCAGCCCTGTATGGAGAACTTCAGCAATGCCAGGAGTGAAGTTTATGTAGACACTCTGTAGAGAAGTTTGCTAACACTGAGGCTCTTTCTTGTAGAGTTGTGTGTGTTTTTCTTTGTTGCTGTATTGTGTAGCTCAGTTGTTTTCCTTTGTTGCTTCATACATGTAGACGTAGTTCACATATTGTATTTTTTCTGCAACTTTTCAGTCCAACTTTTGAGAAAATAAATGCAACTTTTTGCAACTTTTGCTAAAATAAATGCAATTTTTGACATTTTTTAGTGCAACAAAAAATTACCCTAGGAATCACAACTCAAATACATACAAAACTGCACACACAAAATTTTCAAATGATACGAGAAAGAAATTGAGTAACCACGTACATGCAAAAAGTGTCTTCGAGGTTGATCACATCGGATTAAAAGCAACGTGATCACGCTTATTTGCAGACTTCCGCAAGGTTATTGCCTTTATTTATGCTAAAACTATTAATTCGCAACGTTTTTGGAAAGGGCAAACTTTTCCAAAAGGAGGGCTGTCGGTCGCACCCAACGCCCCCACCACCACGGTACACCCCTGACCCTGTGCTAGTCAATAGCATTTTTTGTTGATTTCTTCAACAAAGAAAACTCAGACATCTCTGAAATGAGAGACATCTGTATTATGTATCCAAAACTATTAGACTTCTCTGCAAAGGAAATACAGTAGATCAACTAATCCATCCAGAATGTAAGTATTACATGAGTCTGAAAAAAGGTGATGTGCCTGACAAAACTTTGGAAGAGTCTTGTGACAGAATGGACTTCATATGGGGACACGCGTAATTTGACCATGCTTGGCACAACTGTGAAAAGGTTACCCAAATTATCCAGTTTAGTGGATACTGTGCTCACTGTTTCCCATTTCAAATGTTGGGAAAGAGCGTGTATTCAGCAATGTTCATTAAATCAAAAGAGATGACAGAAGTAGATTGGATCTTGAAGATGAACTTGACAGCACACAACCATAACCGTTTATTTTGATATAACTGATACTATGCAAGTAATCAACGAAGTTTTCACTTGACATAATCAAACTTAATAAAAATAATTAATAAATACGATTGTTATCAGGAATAATTCCAACACCACTGTCTACATACTCTTTGATTTTATCAAATATCCCTGAACTCTTTTCAAACAATTTGTATAAAGGCAACATTTTTTACAGAAAATTAGTACAACCAAATATGGAAATGACCACGAGGCTAATTATAGTTGTTGTTGCTTAGTATAGTGTCAGAATTAGTTAAGAGCTTGGACTAAAAGAATCCAAGCATAACGGAGAATGAGTTTGATTACCACCTGAACAGTAAGCAACAAACACTGCTTTTGTCTGGCATTGTTCATGTTGTTATTGCAAAGAGAGGCAGAGGTAGACCAAAAACTAGACTGAGCGATAACATCAAAGACCTCAGTGGATTGACAATGGCAAAAGCAACGAGAGTTTTCCAAGACAGGAACCTCTGGAGAGGTGGTGAAGAGGACCACGGCTACTCAAAATCGACCTGTCCGTTTCTGGTGACGTTTCTGAGGTTGTTAACGGTCCGAACAAACAAGTGGTGATTGTGTGGAGGGGAAGGGAAACGGAGTAAATTTTATTTCATTTTAAGAAAACTCAACAAGCAATTTTGGATGGATAGTACTTTTTACTACCCAATTTCCCTTAAGAAATCTAAAAATACCTCACTTGCAAAGACCATGAGGTAGTGTACACATGAATTGTTGATTTCTTTCTTTCTAGGATCTTTCAAGTTGTTTTTATTTCTCTGGACTCTATTGTAAAAAGTCTTATTTTCCGGTCTCCCTGTATGATGTACCGATTTACCAAAATCGTCACAAGCAGATCGATAGGTAACTTTTTAATTTCCGTTACGGATGTAAAACCAAACAAATGGCTGTGACATCTTTGTTTCTGTGTTTCCTGTTATTCACTCTCAAAGTGAGATCAGACATCATCTTTGTCAGTAGCTATTGGAAGAAAGGAAAGGGCACACAGCGTATCTGTTTTCAATTGTCAGGTGGCTTTTTCTGATCTTTGACTCAAGTAGTTTTTGGGTCACAGATCAGCATAAGTATCTGACAGAAAGAAAATAATTATGACAAAGCAATACTCCTGTTCAACTCAAGTTTACATAACTCAAAAAAGCACCTCAGTACAAACGTTCTGTTGTGTTAATTTTATCGCAAACATATTTTTTTAGTTTTATTATGATATCTTACAATTTACTCCATTGCTATTCTGTCTTTTCAAATTGTTCACACACTGGTTATGCTATTCATATCAATAAAAAAACGGTCATGGTCATTACTGTCCCCAAAGGCATGATGTTCGCTTTGCAGGAAATTCTTAATTTTTTAAAAACCATCAATGGCATAAACTTTAAATGATCTAAAGCTTTATGGTTTTTAAATGTCACTTGTGACTAGGACGTTGGTAGTGCTCTCTTAATAATTAAGTCCTCTTGAATTTGGAAAAAAATTCAAAAGATTTGACAACGAGCTCGGTTGTGTAAGTTTATCGCCTATACGAGTCAGAGAATATAAAACAACTTGAAGTATTTGTTGGTACTGCTGATTCCATTTTTAATCAAGGCAGTAATTGCATCATGAAATGCTTTAATTGTTAAGTTCTTTTCTACGTTACATAAAGAGAAAATAGTGGATTCGGGGTTAAATTCTTGAAAAGGAAGCACCCAAGTGTCCGGTGGTAGTAAGAAAAAGACAACATTTATCCTGGGCCCAAAACGGATTTTCTGACCAATCGTCGCTTTGAAAAAACAAAGGAACAAACACACAAACAAAAACCACGAAGCAAAATGATTTTGTTTCTTTCTATCTATCTACGTGTCCAGTCTATCGACCTTGACGATTATGCCCCCCTTCCCCTCAAATGTCTCGGTCCTTTGAATGTTGGATGATTTCACTTCCTGCCCAAGGTTGACCAATTCTTCTCTTCATGCTAGCCATATAGCCATATCGCTGTTTGCCACGAGCTCTTTTTACCTCAACCTTTCCTGTGGTAACTAAATTTTCAAGCTTTTCTTTTCTACATATATGACCCAAAAAAGACTTGCACTTTGTAATCACGTTGATTAGACTTCTATGTGCTCTAGCCCTGTCTAAAACAATTTCATTGCTTTGCCCATCTAACCATGATACTCTTAGCATCATCTTCTTCTTCTAGCATACGCCTGAAAAACCATAATTCTAAAGATTTTAATTTTTTCTTCAAATTCCTGCTTACTGTCCGTGTTTCACAACTGCATAAAAGAACTGACATACATAAGATTTTAATTTTTTTTTCTTGTATCCAACTTGATCTTTCTGTTCGTCAAAATATTTGCTAGATCTTTGAAAGCTTTCTTTGCTATTCCGATCCTTCCTTTTATTTCGGTGTCATATCTACCATCGCTTGTAAGAATACTACCTAGTAACTAAACTGTTTTACTTGTTTTATCGCTTGCCCATTTACTCTTAACTGGCACTTAGGAGACTTATTCTTTTTCAAAAAAAGCATGCAAAATGTTTTCTTAACATTCAACGATAATCCAAAATTCTCACTATCAGTCACAATTTTATCCACAATAACCTGTAGTTTACTTTCTGAACCCGCTATGAGCGCTGTATTATCCGCATAGCTGATATTATTCATGTTCACCCCATTTACTTAAATACCTGCTATGTCTCGTACTTCGCTCATAGCAATTTCACTATATAACAAAAACAGATATGGGGATAGTACACATCCTTGGTATTAGTTTCGTGTAAAAATTACTGATAAAAGAAATCAGTGAATTCCTACTGCGATAATACAGTTATTGTTAGAGTCCAGATTGTGTGAATGAAATACCACTGGAGAATATTCACGCCCAGTAAAGTCCCTTTACTTATATGTTTTAATTAACAATGGACAAATTATACTGCAGTGGATCAAGCGATTTAACTTGTTTGAACTCTGGTACACAATTTCGTATTTAGAACCCTTCAGGTTACACCCCAGAGCAAAGTGTCTGGTCTGTTTGTGTTGGACACAAATATACGTCAGTTCCGAAGGCTTCACCTGCAAGAGAAAATTATTTTTAATTCATTTGTATTCTTAAACTCTTTGTGATAGACACTGTATTTTTATCTAGCTCGTATTAAGATTTCTTTGTTACCAACGAGGGTATGGAGGAGTTGGAATACTTGTAAAGAAAAATTCTGATCAATTAGAGATCATAAAAATGACACTTCTATGTAATCCACAAATAACATCAATATATGTCTATGCTCTGACCGATAGTGCAGATGCAGAAGTGAAGGACATGTTCTAAAATCAGTTCAATAATGCTATATCTGATACTCCGTGCCACAACGCTCTTGTTATTTTTGGAAACCTTAATGCATACATTAGAAGGGAGTCGCATGAAAGCTCTTCACAACCCTTTGGAGGACACATTTATTCTTGAGACAAAATAATGAGAATGGGAAATGATTAGTTGGGTGATGTGATGAGAATAAACTTTCACAGCATTCCACCGTCAGCCACATAAAACAGGGAACTCTTTGAACACCTAAATGGTATCAATAAAACCCAACTGGATCACATCATCATACGTAGAAAATGGAAAAGCTCTCTTAAAAATTGTGGAGCCTACTCCACGGTTACAATAGAAATAGTTTTAGACCACAGGATAGTAGCTGTGCCCTTAAAAATCAGCCTCAGGACACCTCAACAAAAGAAAACAAATGTTGCAAGTAGGTTTCACTATTTAGCACATTCTGTTGAGTTACAAGAGCAATACAATGTTGAAATCAAAAATCGATTAGTCTACTCGCTGAAAATTTCAATCAAGTGCCATTACCAGCACGATTTCACATCATCACTAAAATTTTTGATGAAGTCAACAGAAAAATACTTTTCAAACAGTCAAAATCCATGGATAAATGGGTAAGTGAAGGAGTGAAGCTCTGTGACACAAGAGAAAAAAAAATAAGGGCTAGGTACAGAAACCACAGAAATAAAGAGAATCGCCTTGCATGAAGAAATCCAGCAACAGGGTCAGATAAGTCCTTCCAAAATGAAAAAAATATGCACCTTAAACTGATGGATGTGTGAGCAAGCAGACGTAGCAGCTGGTCTTAATAAAACAAGTAAGTTATATTCAATAGTAAAGAGAATATCTAGAAAATCCGACACCAACTCAGTCAACTTGGTTAAAAAAAGGAATAATGAATAATGACGAAAATGAGTTCCTTTTTTAATGAGCGTCATATTTCAAGGATCTTTTCAACATACCAAACAAATGAACATCTACAGTGGAATTTCCTCCAGCATATAACAATATCGAAATCAATACTACTGACTATGATGAACTGTTAAAAGTGAAAAAGATTATGAAGCCAATCAATCCCTGAAATTGACTCCGTAACAACAGAAGCATTAAAATATGGTGAGGATGATCTACATTCAGCACTCTTGTCTATATGAAATTCCATATTGAAGGTCAATTAATTTCATATTGGTCAAGAACCCCTCGACAATGGAGAGAAAATATAAAAGTACCTCTTCCGAAAAAAACTCGCCCAAGTCAATGAATGATTTTAGAGGCATCTCTATTTTTACAGCTGTCAGTTAAACCTATAACAGAATTATACTTTTTTGGAATTTGAAAAAACAAGAAGGGTAATTAAAGCATATCACCAAAGGCAGCTCCCTATAGTAGCCAGATTCCAACTCTGTTGATAGAGATATTATATGTAAAATAGTACGAAGCCATCAAATACCCGTGAAAATTGAAACGTTATAGCCATAATCTACAGAAACGGTAAAAGCAGGGTTCGACTTGAAGGCAAGGTAAATGAACCATTTTATGTTAACACGAGTGTCCTTCAATGAGACACTCTAGCTCCATTCCTGTTTTTAATCGTCTTGGTTTATGTTTTAAGACAGACAAATCCTTTAGATGGTCTTAAGATAGAGCCAGAAACCGTGCTACTTGATCTGGATTTTTCTGACAATATTATTGTAGTTGATTTATGAAACAAAAACTGAAAATCACTTTATAGGCACTCAACAAGCTGGTCGAAAAATAGCCTTAAACATCAACAGGAGAGAAAACTAAGATTTTCCATATTAATTACAAACTAAGTAATCCTGTTTCACCCACACATGCAAATCTTGAAATTGTGGAAGAATTTAAATACGTCGTAGGCAACATAGTCTCTTATACAAAGACTCAGAAAAAGACGCAGTATCACTTGCAGCCAATTCTGAAAACCAAATAAAATCTGAAGGTTTACGCAGAATCAAACAAACCAAAAGTAAATTTATTTAGCTCTTAATTCTTTCAATACTTCTTTATGGTGCAGATCTGTGGACACTTACACAGAAGTTTAAGAAACAATTAAACTCCTTTGCAACTAGGTGCTCTAGAGCAGTGGTTACCAGCCTTGGCGTCGCGGGATGCTAGGATGGGGTCGCGGGGTGAAAGACGAAATATTGTATAGGACATGAATACAAGGCGCTGTTACAACTCAATTACAAGTGTTATTGTTTTTTGCAGATTGTATGACTAAAGCATGTCTAAATTTAATAAAAACTTACTAAAACAACATCATGCTTTAGTGCTGATAAGACGGGCTCCCTTAATTTTCATTCCGTCACTGAATGCATGCAACTGTGCAAGCTGTACGTTGTGAATTTAACTCAAAGGATTGTAACTACTGCTTTACGACCTAACGTCATGTTGAATCATCCATCTTAAACCGCAATTGCAAATATTTCGCAGTTATTTTGAGACTATCAGACTCCACATAACGATTTAATTAACGCCATGTTGATTTACCCATCTCAAACCACAATCGAAACATTTCGCGGTAATTTGACACTCCCAGACTCCTCGCAACGGTTCAAGTTCCTCGATTCTTGTGATAGCATGATCACTGATCAGTTGTTGTTGCTATCTAGTCGCAATGGATAAGTTCTTGTGCAAAATTTTATCAAAAGAAACTACTGATAGCTCTACTAATGCTAGTTGTAGTACTAAAGTTCAGAGGAAAAGAAAATATCAGGACGATTTCCTTCAACTTGGTTTTTCTAGCATTATTGAAAACCAGGTCGAAAAGCCAAAATGTCTTATTTGTGATTCTGTTTTATCATCCGAAAGTTTAAAACGAAATAGGTTGGAACGACACCTGAATTACCCGGAGCTTATTGGAAAACCACTGTCCTATTTTCAACAAAAGCTCAGCCAGTACAAGAAGCAATCTGCACAATTTACTCCAACTGCCAGCACAGTGACAAAAGCCATTCGAGCATCGTTCGAGGTCAGTTATCAAATTGCCAAGTGTAAGAAGCTACATGCGATTGCAGAATCTTTCATTCTTCCAGCAGCGATTTCTATGGTTAAACATGTCATTGGAGGTGCAGAAGCGACTAAATTGATGGCTGTTCCATTATCTAATAAAACTGTGAAGCGTCGAATTGAGCAGAAGGATTCAGCCTTCAAGCAGACTGCAGTACAGAAGGCCAGCAAGCCTACTTATTAGTTTACGTTCGCTATATTTGGCATGAAACATTTGAAGAAGACTTTTTGTTTTGTCACACCATGTTAGAGCGCGAAACAGCATCAGATATTTTCAAAGAGATTAGTGACTATTTTGAAACTCACAGTATACCTTGGGATAAACTACTGGGGTTTTGTACAGATGGAGCCCCCGCTATGGTAGGCACAAAGAAGGGACTTCAAAAGCTCGTACGTGAGAAAGCTCCCAAGTGTAAGTGGATAGACTGCGTAATACACCGAGAACAGTTAGCCTCAAAATCGTTGAGTTCTGAACTCTCATGTCTTCTGACTGAAGTTGTGGCACTTGTAAACTTTGTAAAAACAAGTTCGCTTCGAGCACGACTTTTCACGAAACTCTGTCAAGAGTTAGATTCCGACTACGAGGTATTACTCTACCATACTGAAGTCAGATGGTTATCTCTTGGGAATGTCTTGCTTCGTGTTTTCGAACTACGTGGTGAGCTAGAGAGCTATTAACACAGATCAAGGCTTACAAACACTTGGAATTCTTGTCGGATAACAAAAACGTTCTACTTATGATCTACCTTTGTGACATATTATCAAATTAAACGAGCTTAATACTACACTACAGGGTAAGGACAAAACCGTTTTCACCCTCCACGACAAACTCCCCGCCTTTGTATGCAAATTACAGTATTGGCAACAGTGTTGTGAAAGAAGATTTTACAGCTTTTCCAACTTTAAACAACCTGTTGGCGTCAGGCACAGGCAATTTTACAGCTTTTCCAACTTTAAACAACCTGTTGGCGTCAGGCAATGAGAATATTGAATGCAAGGAGATTGTGAGCTGTCATCTGCAGAGCTTGAAATTAAGCTTCCAATCATATTTTTCAGATCTTGCTGCTGAGAAATATGATTGGATTAGAAATCCGTTCAATGTGGATTACACCGACTCAAATCTCGATGAGTATATTGAAGAGCTGCTGGAGTTAAAACACGACAGAACTATAAAATCTATGNACTTTAAACAACCTGTTGGCGTCAGGCACAGGCAATTTTACAGCTTTTCCAACTTTAAACAACCTGTTGGCGTCAGGCAATGAGAATATTGAATGCAAGGAGATTGTGAGCTGTCATCTGCAGAGCTTGAAATTAAGCTTCCAATCATATTTTTCAGATCTTGCTGCTGAGAAATATGATTGGATTAGAAATCCGTTCAATGTGGATTACACCGACTCAAATCTCGATGAGTATATTGAAGAGCTGCTGGAGTTAAAACACGACAGAACTATAAAATCTATGTTTTCTCTGGATACTTTATCAGATTTTTGGATTCGTGTTAAAGACATCTATCCAAAATGTAGCAAGCAAGCAAGGAAGGTACATATTAGTCCAATTTGGGACATCGTATTTATGCGAAAAGGGCTTCAGCATGCTGGTCGCAATAAAGACAAAAGTATCGCAGTCGTTTAGATATATCAGCAGACATGCGATGTGCTCTTTCCTTGACCACTCCAGACTTTAAAAAGCTGTGCGCATCGACACAACCTCAAGGCTCGCATTGATGCGGTAAGTATGGTGTTGCTACCTTTAACAATCGAGTAAATTGCTGTTATACATGTATTTATTACATTCAAGTACATATATGTGCAATTCCATACTGGCCTTGATGACTTTTCCTGAGAAATTTCATAAAAATAAAGCGTTGGGGTCGCTTGTTTCAAGGGCTTAAATTTTGGGGCCGCGTGACGGGAACGGTTGGGAACCCCTGCTCTAGAGTAATGCTTAAATAAACGATCAGTGGTACAAAACTAAAAAATCGTTATTAAAATAACATTCATTTTGGTAGATAGCTGTTCCGCTTTCACTCGACTGGAGAAAAGGTCCCAGAAAGCTGAAAGCAGATATGTCATTTATTCAATACTATACACAAAGACACGATCGAGAAACCCTGCCAACTAGAGGCTGTGGAAAGCCTGTCACTTTTGGTGACTGGCTGTCTAAAACAATTATAAACTATAAACAAATTATTTTTCTTTGCAAAGAAGAGGTGATCAAAATTGAATATTAATTGCCTCTAATATTCCTAAATAAAAGGTAGACTTAGCTTGACCAATTATTTTGAACAGTTTTATCTCGCAATTTTTACTGCATTAATGATTTAGTAGCAAATGCTGTCCTGTAACAGAATCAGAATTCACAATTTTGCTTGTACCCTTACATTGTCTTTTTGGTTGAATTTACAGATATGAGAAAAACTGGGCACGTGCTGTTTTATTCTAGTTATCAGCCTTAAATATGAACGGCTTACGCACCTGGGGCATCGGAACTTAAACTAATACATAACCATACTTCAACTTTTGACATGCAGGACATCCTTTGTCCAGTGAAGTGGCGGCGAAATAGCTATCGAAAAAAATGAACGTTATGTAATAAAGATTTTTAAGTAATGCTTAAAGTAAAAGACATAGATAAAGTAAGATAAATCTTAGAAGAGATAAAACGAAGAGACCTTGGTAAAACAGTCATTGCAAGACACTCACGCAGTTCATTGGCTGAGAAGACCTGCCAACTTTATCATCAACAAGTATCCTCTCTATGCCACTGGCCAGGGACGAAAGAGAAGAGGAAGACTATGAATTACCGATGTCAAGCAAATGCAAGAAATTACTGGAATGCGTATCAGGGCATAATTCCGCCATGGCCGGTCCCAAGCCCGGATGAGGAAGGAGGAGAGTTGGCCAAAGGGCCAATCACCCCTTCCAGTAAAACAACTACCAATTACGGTAACTTGGATAGCAAAAAAACTATCCATGATCAAAGAACCTTGTCTTGTGAAATCCCTGAAGATAACGACCTCAGATGGGAAGACACGCATATGACGGCTGGAGGCGAAAGCCTACGGGAAGCCTCCACCCTGTGAACGACATGTATGAGATCACTACTAACACCAAAAAGATACAACCGTGTAGGATGTTGGAATGTAAGAACCATGTACGCCACGGGGAAAACTGCAGTAATAGCAAGAGAAATGAGGAAATACCATCTAGAGATACTTGGCATAAGCGAAGCAAGGTGGACTGGTTTCGTAGAAGTGAAGGTCAACACCGGAGAGTCTGTACTGTATTCTGGTTCAGATGAACAACATCACAGAGGTGTAGGAATCATATTGAGTCCTGAGACTAGGAAATGTCTAATCAAGTGGAATCTAGTGAATGAGAGAATCATAAGTGCCAGGTTCAACTCAAGATATGTAAAAACCACCAGCATTCAGATCTACAGCCTTACAAACGATGCAGATGAAGAGGAGAAGGATTATTTCTACGAACAACTGCAGAAAGAGATTGAATCAACACCAAAGTATGACATGGTGATCCTTATGTGAGTCGCAAATGCCAAAGTGGGTTGTTACAACAAAAACCATCAGAATGTTTTAGGGAAAAAAGGCTAAGGCATCATGAATGAGAATGGTGAAAGACTTATTGAGTTATGTAAAGAAAACGATCTAGTGATTAGAGGCACATTCTTCAAGCACAAGAATATTCACAAATACACATGGACCTCACCAAACAACAGAGGCAAAAACCAAATTGATCAGTTTATCATCAATGACAGATACAGGAGGTCTCTCGCTGATGTACAAACCATTGAGGGGGGTCCAGATGCTGGAACTGACAATAACCTTGTGGTCGGCAAAGTGAAGTTTAGGCTTTCAAGACACAAACTCAAGAACACCAGCAGAAGGACAACATTCAACACTTTGAAACAAAAAGACATCCAAAAGCCTTTCGCAGTAGAGTTGGAAAACAGGTTTGAAGCACTAAAAGAGAGCATGGAAGTAGGCATGGAAGAGGCAAACATACAAAAAGAATGGAAAGATTTTACCACAACCCAAACAGAGACAGACGAAAACATCCTGGGTAGGAAAAGCAAGGAGCATAAAGAGTGGATAAGCAGTGAAACTTGGTAAGCTATAGATGAAAGGAAGAAAATGAAAAATGAGATAAACTGTGAAAGATCAGATAGAATTCACGTATAGTGAAGTGAGATTGACAGGAGTGTAAAGGAAAAGATCAGAGCAGATGAACGCAAGATGATAAATGGACTCGCTGAAGAAGCCGAGCATGCAGCAAAAAACAATGACATGGGAAATTTTTACAGGATTACGAAGCTATTGTGCAACAAGCAAAAGCAATCAGCAACTGGTGTGAGAGACTGCTATCTTCACTTCCTCTTCCTGTGAAGAGGAAGTGAAGATAGCAGTAAAATGTTGAAGAGCAATAAAGCAGCAGGAGTAGATAACATCAGCGGGGAAATGTTAATAGCAGGAAGCAAGACTACATCCAAGAGATACTGCACATGTTCGAGAAAGTGAGAGAGAACATCAATATGCCAAGACTGGAAGAAATCGATGATAGCTAAAGTACCAAAGAACGGCGACCTTACTAAATGTGACAATAGCAGAGGAAAATCCCTGCTCTCCATACCTTGTAAAGTCTTCTGCAGAGTTGTTTTAAAAAGAAGCAGGAAAGGAGTAGGAGAAAAACTGAGAAACGAGCAGGCAGCGTATAGAAAAGGACACGGGACAGCTGAGCAGATTTTCATACTTCGAAATGTTGTCGAACAGTGCATTGAGTGGCAAGCACCACTGTACATTAACTTTATAGACTTCCGTAAAGCTTTTGATAGCATCGATAGAGAGAAGCTCTGGAAGATTTTGAAGCTTTATGGAGTTCCAGATCTCTTCATAGAAATCATAAAGAAAATGTACAGAGGAAGTAGTAATTGCGTCATTAACAACGGGAAGACGTCAGAGTGGTTCTCTGTCAAAACTGGAGTTCGACAAGGCTGTGTGATGTCAGGCTTCCGTTTCATTATTGCTGTAGATTGGATCGTGAGGAAAGCAACAATGGCAAAAAAGCCCAGGAACAAGATGGAAGCTTAANCACCCAGCTTGAAGATTTAGACTATGCAGGCGATATCGCCCTCCTATCCATCAAGCACCAACATATGCAGGAGAAAACTTAAAAGTTTTGTAAAAATGCTGAAAACATCGGTCTCAAAGTTAAAGACGTGGACACCAGTCTTTAAAGAAATGCGTTTGCTATGCTTAACCCAATCTGGAAGTCCAACGAATACAGTAGTAAGACCAAGATTCGAGTATATTGCAGCAAGGTAATGTCCGTGCTACTCTATGGGGGAGAGACTCTATGGAAACTAAATGAAAATGATGTTACCAGATTGGAAATATTTCAGAGAAAATGTTTGAAAAAGATTCTCTGTATCTCCTAAAATATCACAAACAACGAGCTCTTCCTTAGGACGAAGACCAGCCCAGTAGGAGAGATCATAAGGTGCGGCAGATGGAGATGGATTGGACATACTCTGAGAAAGCCACAAAATGGTAGCTGCAGAGTAGCCTTAGCATGGATACCAGAGGAAAAAAGAAAGAGAGGACTCCCGCGAACAACATGGCGGAGTGCAAAAGCAGAAAGAAATGACCTGGAATGGCAAACATGGAACAAAATTGGGAACATAGCAAAAGATAGAGGGATGGCAGAGGATGCTGTCAAGCCTTATGAGCTGCCCATGGCTCGACGAGGATAAGTAAATAAGTATCAGGGCATTGCAGTGTAAAAGGAAGCAACAGAAACATATGGAAGGAACGTGTTTTTGGGTGGTTTGACACACGTCCTCAGACTAGGTAGGGAAAGGTAAGTTGTCATTGCTGCACTATTGTATTAATACTTTTTAATGCTGCGCTGCGATAGAGTCGTCTCGCGAAACTGACTCCATGGTTTCATTTTTCACTCCCGCTTGAGCGTTTTACTCACTCTTTCTGTTAGTTTTCTGTAAGTTATTTTAAAGTTATTGTCTAAAAATTCCTCAAACACCACGTTTTAAGTTGATTTTGGAGGTGAGAAGATGGCTTTCCTGTGGCAAGACACTTGGGATAAAAACAAACTCGGTTGGTCTGCAAAATTTACACAAAACGTACAATTAAAAAATACAAAATTTAAACTGGTATTTTTTACAAAATTATTATGGTACTTGATTAGTTGGTTTACGTAACGTTAAGCCATTTCTTCACAGTAAGTACTTTAAAAGGGAATTCGAAATCTGATTTTATCTCTACCAAATATTTCAGTGACGCTTAGCAGCTTAGGGGATTTCAGCGTTGGACTGCGAGTCTCTTTATTTGATTACAGGTTGAAGAACGGCATCACCTTTTTCCCCCTCTAGCAGTCACTTCAGTCGAGATTAATAAAAAAAGAAATCTACGTTTAATGAAGGGCTTAAAAGTACCCTAAAAATTGTAGGCTAAGACGTTACCTACTTTGATTCGTTTTTCATTAGGAGGTCTTCATCTTTCACTTTGAAGTCACGTAACCTTTCATGGCCCTTGGAAGGTGATTTCCATGTATGACAGTGGAACTATTCAGCACTGGGCTTCAAGTACCCTGGCTCTGGATTTGAGCTTTAACTCTGTCCGAATGAATAGGTCTCTATCCTTAAGAATATAGTAACAAGACTTTCTTTTCGGCTCGAGAAGCAATCTCAGCAGTCATCCGAATAAAAAAAAAGGGTAAATATTAAGGACTGCAAGGAAACACTAGATCTTATTTGCATTGCATTTCGTTGACTTGTTTAAAATTATTTTTTGACAGTGTGCCTTTTTTAGGCTAACAGGTTTAAATCACCCTTCTTTTTGGTTTCAGCACTCACCTCAGCCGTCATCCAGATCAATAATTTTCGACAGCATGCCCACGTGACACCTTTTGGGCGCTGTTCACCGACCAAGGGCCGAATGTAAAATGCAGGTTGCGGATCTCTGGTTCCAGTTTGCCGGTTGTAAGTTATTATTTTTGGTCAATCATCATGTGACACCTGAAAGGAGCCATCTACTTTCTTAAACCATGGTTCCTTGTCGGGGTGTCGAGTGCTTATCAAAAGTAAACAATATTGTTATGCGCTGCAGGCGTCTATTCAGACACAAGTGGGAACAGATCCGATGTCAGCTTTCCGCCTTGAGTCTTCTGATTAAATAAATTCAGAGCTCTGGTCTCTCCATGGTTAGGTTCAGTTATGGGGCTGAACCATGCAAGACAGATCATCTTAAAATGCTTGGGCTGGCTCTGGATCAAACCAAGTGGAGGCGTCTCACCACGATGGGTACTGGAGGGCAATCAGTTTGTCTTGCATTTTTGATGTCTTGCTTGGTTCCTGCCCCCCTTTTCCTTCATCTGTTGCTTTCCTTTGGGTCTTTCACAGATGGAATCTGTGAAAGACAAATATGCCCACCGTTTACCATGGGTAACATAAATGAAAGTTCCGCATGTACCAGAAAAGTATGACAAACTTTGAAATTCCTTCGTTCCTTCATCTGAAACACTTGTTTACCTGTACTTCACATTGAACATCGAACAATATTTTGTCTTATTTATGCACTCATGGAAATCGTATTATTTTTTTAAAAACTTACTTGAACTTGACAATATTAAAGCACTCGAATAGTATGTTACGTTAACGTCGAACAATTAAAACATCACAGCCAAATAACGACAGAACATCTTACAAAAAGTATCCAAAGTTTCTCAAGAAATAAGAACGCATTAACGGAAAAAACGATTGACAAATTTTTTGGCTGACCAGCATTGCTAAACGCTGTCAACATGCCTTCCGGTCTTCATGACAAAACGGAGAATGGAAGTTACGATGTGAAACTGAATGCAGTAAACGGATCTGGACAGGTCTTAACATCAATTACTTAACAATTTTGTTTACGTTTCTCAAATTTGCCAGCCGAAGCTATGCCACAAGGAGCTAAGCCCTTCAGCAGAAGGTTGGAAAATTGCAGTTTGTTTTATTGCTTGTATTTCCCATTGTTGTGTTTGATTCGCATTGTTTTGTGAAAACACACCGAGACAAATTGCTCTTCACTTCTATTAATGTCATGATAGGGGTTTGTTCAGAAATTTCAAAGGGGAGTCTCAGAGAGAGAACAACAGCAGTGGGATTGTTAGGAGTTTTTGGCCTACACTTAGAACCCTTAATGGAAACTTATTGCTTACGAAGGAGGTCCTTCTAAATTTCTTTCCAGACACAAAATATCTTCAAAATGTACATCTGCCTCCCACAGACCTTGAAGAGCCCCTGAGGAATTTTTGTCCACTGGCATGCACCTGATCACGACTGTAAATATCAAAAAAAGAAAAACTGCCTGGAATAAATCCCTGGCGGCAATTGAGAGACATTAAAACGAAAACTAAAATAACAATATTAACATTGACAATATTGTTATGAACTATAATTTATTATTATGAACTATTGTTATGAACTATGATTTATTATGAACTATGATTTGCCAAGAACTCTGAACTTCTAATTTGGTCTGTTGGACTTCCTGTTGTGATTTGTATTTAGGTCAGCGGTTTCACTGTATCAACCGCCATTTTGTAAACTCATGATGTAGCATCCATTGATAGCTCAGTAAAGCCTAGTTTTTACGGCAATCTTTGTGTCTTTATTCATTGCAATTTACTGAGCTATCATTATTATATATCACATATCATATATTATGGATAAAGTCTTACGGCCAGAGCGTTTAGAGACGAAACCTGACAGTGTTTCAGCGAACAAAGAATGGCTCCATTGGCGCCGAACTTTCGACAATTTTATTTCAGTTTTACACGTCGAGGGCCTCGATAAACTTCAAGTTTTAACGAACTTTGTATCACCGGAAATCTTTCAACACATTGAGGAATCAGCTTCATATGACCAAGCCATGGAAATACTTAATAATTTGTTTATAAAGCCGACGAACGAAATCTACGCTCGCCACTTGTTGGCCACTCGTCGACAACAACCCGGAGAAACATTAGACAAATATTTGTTAGCTCTAAAAACCCTCAGTAAAGACTGCAACTTTAAAACTGTTACTGCGGCTGCCTACTGTGAGGAAAGTATTCGTGATGCATTCATAACTGGCCTTCAATCCAACGCCATCCGCCAACGACTTTTGGAAAATACAACGCTTACTTTAAAGGTCATGTTTGATCAAGCTCGTGCACTGGAGTCGGCCATGCGAAGCTCTGAATCATATGCTACTCCTCAACCTTCCTTTAATGCAGCTATGCCTACAACTCATGTAGTTCCACGACCAGACACAAGTCCTGACCACTGCATATCTGCTGCTGCTCGATCTGAAGATCAGAAGTGTTTCTTTTGTGGAAACAGCAAGCACCCTCGTTCACGGTGTCCTGCGCGTGAAGCTACTTGCAACAACTGCCAAAAGAAAGGGCATTATGCAAAGGTGTGTCGAGGAAAATCTCAAAGGCTTTCTGCTGCTACCACTTCAGTAATACTTGCATCTACTTACCCAAAAGCTCCAGAATCACTAGTAAAATCCTCTGCGACAGTAACTGTGAATGATCACCCTGTGGAAGCTCTTTTTGACAGTGGAAGCAGTGAAAGTTTTATCGCTCCATGTCTAGTAGAATCAGTGTCTATACCCCTCCATCCTTGCTCGGGTACAGTATCTATGGCTTCCACCGGATTTTCGACCCAAGTTCAAGGCTTCTGTGTCGTTGATCTCACCTACCAAGGGTATATGTACAAGAATTTTCGTCTATCTGTGTTACCTGGACTTTGTGCTGGTCTTATCCTGGGACTGGATTTCCAGACACAGCATGAAAGTATTATCTTCAATTACGGTGGACCCAAACCACCTTTGACTGTTTGTAACCTTACAACTTTAAAGATTGATGCACCAGAACCATTTGCCAATCTGTCACCAGACTGCCACCCAATCGCTACCAAGTCCCGTCGTTACAGTCAAGAGGACTTAGACTTCATTGACAAGGAAGTTAAACGATTACTTCAAGAAGGTATTATTGAGCCAAGTATTTCCCCTTGGCGTGCTCAAGTGGTCGTCACAAAAGATGAAAACCACAAGAAGAGGTTGGCTATTGATTATTCCCAAACTATCAACAAGTTTACTTTCCTCGATGCATTCCCTTTGCCAAGGATAAGTGACCTAGTCAACCATATCGCCCAGTACAGAGTTTTCAGCACGATTGACTTACGCAGCGCCTACCATCAAGTTCCCCTCAAGGAGGATGACAAGCCCTATACAGCATTCGAGGCCTGCAACTGCCTATATCAGTTCACTCGTCTTCCATTTGGAGTCACAAATGGGGTGGCCTGCTTTCAGCGAGAAATGATGAAATTTGTCCAAGAGGAGAACCTTAAAGCTGTCTTCCCATATCTAGATAACATCACCATTTGTGGTAAAGATCAAGAGGACCATGATGCTAATCTAAAGTTGTTTCTTGAGGCTGCTCAGCGAAAGAACATTACGTACAACAATGATAAAAGTGTCTTTTCAACCCAATGTCTACCTATTCTTGGATATGTTATTGAGTATGGCACTATCCGTCCCGATCCTGAACGCCTCAGACCATTGCGTGAGCTTCCTGTACCACATGACTCAAAGACCTTAAACAGGTGCTTGGGACTATTTTCATACTACTCACAATGGATCCCTGCCTATTCTGATCGCATCAAGCCCATAACTTCCTGCAAGTCATTCCCGCTGAGCCTGCAGGCAGTAGAAGCATTCGAAAGCATAAAGAGCACTATAGAAGAAGCTGTAATTACATCTATCAATGAGGATCTTCCCTTTGAGGTAGAAACAGATGCCTCGGATGTCGCCCTGGCTGCCACACTTAGCCAGCAAGGTCGTCCAGTAGCCTTCTTTTCAAGAACCCTTCAAGGCAGCGAGCTCAAGCATGCAGCTATAGAGAAGGAGGCACAAGCTATTGTGGAGTCCGTACGACATTGGAGGCACTTACTCACTGGAAGGCATTTCACACTAAAGACTGATCAAAAGTCAGTGTCTTATATGTTTGACAAGCAGCACAAGGGCAAGATTAAGAATGATAAAATCATGAGATGGAAACTTGAACTTTCATGCTATAGCTTCGACATAGTTTACCGTCCAGGCAAGGATAACATTCCTGCTGACATTTTCTCTAGAGCTACATGTGCTGCCTCTCAGTCTCAGGAATCTGCACTACGCAACCTACATGATGCCCTCTGCCACCCAGGCATCACCAGAATGTGGCATTTTGTTCGATCAAAGAATCTTCCGTACTCCCTCGAGGAAGTAAAGCAAATTACTAATTCCTGTGCAATCTGCAATGAATGCAAACCTCAGTTTCATCGGCCGCCAAAAGTACCTCTTATAAAGGCTACACAACCCTTCGAAAGGCTTAACGTTGACTTCAAAGGACCATTACCAACCACTAACAAGAACAAATATTTCTTGAACATTGTTGATGAGTTTTCCAGATTCCCTTTTGTTTTCCCTTGTGCTGATGTGTCAACCCTGACAGTAATCAGATGTTTGACTTCACTTTTCTCCATTTTCGGAATGCCAGCATATGTTCACTCAGATCGTGGTTCAGCTTTCATGAGTCGGGAGCTACAAACCTTCCTGACAGAGAGAGGAATTGCCACCAGCCGAACTACCAGTTATAATCCTACAGGAAATGGCCAAATCGAAAGGTATAATGGGACTGTTTGGCAGGCAATAACTACATGTCTGAAGTCTAGAAGTCTACCCATAAAGCACTGGCAAGATGTTCTCCCAGATGTTCTTCACTCAATCCGCTCACTGTTGTGTACAGCAACCAATGAAACCCCTCATGATCGTTTCCTTGGTTTTCCAAGAAAATCTTCTTCTGGCACTTCTGTACCCTCATGGTTAACATCTCCGGGGCCTATATTCCTTAAACAGCACGTCCGCTCAAGTAAGTTTGACCCCTTGGTAGAAGAAGTGGAACTCCTCCAGGCAAACCCTCACTATGCTCATGTTCGGTACCCAGATGGAAGGGAGACAACGGTGTCGACGAAGCATCTTGCACCCTGTGCTCAGTCGAGGGTACCTCAGCAAAGTGACACAATCAGCAGAGACAGTCACTTAACACAAGACCCACCTCTAACAGAGTCAGGAGCTAGTGATGATGTTCTTCCTTCAACTCCTACAACAAGCTCACCAGGCAACCTGGTTGACTCCCAACCCTTGCGTCGTTCCGAGCGTGTCCATCGTCCTGTGGATAGACTCAATCTTTAAAGAATGGGGTGAATGTTATGAACTATGATTTATTATGAACTATGATTTGCCAAGAACTCTGAACTTCTAATTTGGTCTGTTGGACTTCCTGTTGTGATTTGTATTTAGGTCAGCGGTTTCACTGTATCAACCGCCATTTTGTAAACTCATGATGTAGCATCCATTGATAGCTCAGTAAAGCCTAGTTTTTACGGCAATCTTTGTGTCTTTATTCATTGCAAATATAAACAATGAAAACGTGAGGTGAGGGTTCTGCACAAACCCACATTTCCCTTTTGTACAATGGATCTTGACCAAAAGGGCGAGAAGCGATAAAAGGCAGTGTGAACTCACTGCTTCCCAGGGATGCTATCAATGAAAGCCCCATCTAGTTGCCAACAGTTGCTCAACGATAGATATCCAGTTTCAAATTGGGCTCCCGTCGTCACCACAGATTGATTTCTGGAATTCCATCAATCTTGTGTTTGAAATGTATCTTAAAATATCGTAAACAAAAAGGAACCGAGTTGCAACAAGCGGGCGCCAGAGGTCTTAACGCAGTTGACTGTGCGATAAAGAATCTGTTAACACTTTGTCTTTTGTGGGATTGGCACCGGTATGTCTGAGGTCTGATCCCTTGTTAAAGGGGTTCCAGATCACATGAAAGCATTTCGTGTCGCATGTTTGAAATTAGTCAAGGCCAAGATAAGCATCATTTGAAACACATTGCTTTGTCAAAAATAAGACAATTGCATCCCTTCTACCTTAAATTTGAAACACAACGAATAACAACACAGCAATGGATGGTTCTGAGCAATGTTTTGTTTCCACAGAATTAACCCTGGTAAAATGTCACTAATTTGTTGCTTTTCCCCTCCAACTGGTGTATTTTGGACTTTAACAAAAGGCTAAGAGAGAGGTTTTGACAAGCACGGGGTACTATTTCAATGCAGTTGGACGAGATCTTGCAACAGAAGATACAGAGACACTTTGCCTCCCCCCAGGTGGTCTAGTTTGCAATTTCGCCTGCAATTGATACACCAAGGAAACCAATTACATTTCAACCCTTCAGAAATTATTCTTAGTTCAAAAAATAGTTGAGAAAACCAACCCCCCTTCTCTGGGAAGGAATCTATTTGAATTCAATAGGAAAAAATTGCGTGATGAATTAACCCATACACTTTTTTCATCACACGATTATTTGTCCCAACATTTGTGGTGGCATGATAATAAAAATAGTACATGCGTAACATTTGACTTCATCTGTGATTGACACATTGAAAAATTTCAACTGGTATCAAAAACGGCAATGGAAAAGAAGAATGGGACAATTTACAAAACATCAGTGGCTGAGTAGTGAGATCAACGGCTTATCAGTTTCATCTGCATCCCTGAAGTGCCCCACCAGATTAGTTTCACTATTTGAGTGGTATGCGACTTGAGTTTGTTCATGTTTTGCGGAGATAGTATTAAGAGGGAAAAAATCATTAAGTGATAACATTAAAAAAGCAACTATTAATCACCGCCGGGTGCTGTTTCCTTTTCTATGCAGCATTTAACATTGCGTTAATTAATCGTGAACTAACAAAATACGGATATTTTTAAATAGTTTATATAGTAGTTTATATCAAACATGGAAAAGCACCCTTGCGAAAAAAATGTTAACACTTAATACCGTCATTTTATCTTACTAATCTGTGACTTGACGTGATAACCATACAGCCAAGCCCCCCCCCCCTCTCCTCCCAAAAATGCTCGTAAACTTTGTGTAGAAAAAGCAACGTTCCTCACCATAAAACTATTCCTGAAGGGGTAAAACCATATCCAATAAACGTTTTAGTCCATCAGGAAGATTAACTACCCAGTACGGGCTACTCCGCCGAAGCCTGTCCCAAGCCAGGTTGAAAAAGGAGGAGGGTTGGGCGTAGGGCCAGTAACCCCACCCTGTAAAAAAGGATACGTACTACAGAAACAGCAAGAAGAGGAAGCCATTCCGGTCAACAGCAATGGCGAAGAGTTAGATCTGGGACAGAAATAGAAGGATTACAGACGACAACTTCTGTTGTCCCTCTTGATGTATCCATGACGAGCTTGGATGAAAGCCGAGAGGAAGTTCATGCTCTGAAAACCCAGATCTTCTCCGCCAAACATCACACAAAGTTCGGTACATGGAATGTACGGACTATGTACGAAACAGGAAAATTAGCACAAGTTATAAAAGAAATGAAAAGATACCGGTTGGAAATATTAGGGGTTAGCGAAACTAGATGGACTGGGCAAGGTAGTTTATCAAGTGAAGGGATCACCATTTTATATTCTGGATGTGAAACAGACCACATGAGAGGAGTAGCGATACTGCTGAATAGGGAAGCCACAGATGCATTGATTAGCTGGGAGCCGGTCTCGGATAGAATTATCACTGCTAGATTACAAGGTCGACTACTAAAGACATCGATAGTACAAATATATGCACCAACTGAGAGTGCAGATCAAGAGGCAAAGGAGAGATTCTACACACAGCTGCAGGATACTATTGACAGCCTTCCTAGCCACGACTTGAAGATCATAATGGGAGATTGGAATGCAAAAATAGGATCAGATCGAACAGGATTCACAGATGTAATAGGTCCACATGGCTCAGCAAACAGCACAAATGATAATGGAGAGAGAATGATGGACTTTTGCAATGAGAATGACCTACGCATTGGCAATAGCTTTTTCAAACACAGATATATTCACAAATGGACATGGAGATCACCAGATGAAAACACTTGTAATGAAATAGATTACATCTGCATAAGCAAGAGGTGGGGGTCATCTTTGTTGGACGTACGAGCTTTTAGAGGTGCAGATGTGTTCTCTGATCACCAACTACTTGGAGGGAAGATTAGAATGAAGCTGAAGAAAATGCAGAAACGGTCAAGCAGAAAAGCATATGATGTGGAGAAATTACTCAATCCGGAGGTTTCAGAGAGGTTTCAACAGCATTTGTCCAACCGTTTTGCAGTCCTTCAAAGGGACACAGACATCACAGAAAAGTGGATATCTTTCAGAGATGCCATCAATGAATCTGCCAGTAGTGTTGTTGGACAGAAAAGAGGAAGGAAAAAGGAACAATGGATTGCAGAAGATACATGGAAGCTTATTGATGAACGGAGAGCATTAAAGAATTCAAGAGATACAGCTAGAACCAGAGAGCAAGCAAGAGGTGCACAAGAACAATACAAGCGTAAGGACAGAGCCGTGAAAAGAAGTTGTAGGAGAGACAAACACGACTGGTTTGAGAAGAAAACTAGAGAAGCACAGGCTGCTGCAGATCAAAACAATACAAGAGAACTGTTCAAAATAGCAAAACAGCTTTCCGGAAAAAGTAGTTCCATTAATGTTCCAGTAAAAAATAAGGATGGCCGCATTCTAGCAACCGAGGAAGAGCAAAACAAAAGGTGGATGGACCATTTCAAAGAGATTCTCAATCAGCCCCCTCCAGACATAGTGTACGAATGGAACAACATTGATACAGCACACGAGTTGAATGTAGAAATGGGACCAATACAAAGAGAAGAAGTGAGAAAAGCTATAGACAAAATGAAAAATAACAAAGCTCCAGGGATTGACGGCATAAACAGCGAATTCTTGAAGGCCGGAGGACCTACAGTGGTAGAGGAGTTGACAACTCTATTTAACAAGATTTGGCAGGAAAGCACAGTACCAGAAGAATGGAGAAAAGGAGTGATAGTAAAGCTACCGAAGAAAGGAGATCTCTCAGACTGCAACAATTGGAGAGGCATAACCTTACTTTGTACCACCGGGAAAGTGTTTAACAGAATTATTTTGAGAAGAATACTGACAGCAGCAGATTGTAAACTACGGGAGGAACAAGCAGGTTTCAGGGAAGGGAGATCATGTTGTGAACAGATTTTTGTTTTGAGGAATATCATAGAGCAAAGTTTAGAATATCAGTCACCAGTCGTATTGAACTTTATAGATTTCCGGAAAGCTTTTGATAGTATTCACAGAGAATCCTTGTGGAAAATCTTGAAAGTATACGGGATACCGGAAAAGATTATAACCCTCTTGAAGTCTTTTTACAATCATCCAACGTGTGGAGTGAGAACTAACTCAGGAATGACTGATGAATTTGAATTGTTCTCTGGAGTTCGACAAGGCTGTATATTGTCTCCTTTTCTATTTATAGTATGTTTAGATTTTGTTATGAGAAGAACGATGACGAATGAAAATTTTGGAATACCATGGAAGGATGATAGAAAGCTCACAGATCTTGATTTCGCAGATGATATAGCCTTATTAGCCCAAAATGTCACAAAGTGTCAACAGGTAACAGACAGACTCCAACTTGAAAGCTCGAAGGTGGGTTTGCGCATCAACGAAGGAAAAAGTAAGATAATGAAGGTTAACAACTACCAAATACAGCAAGTGAGTGTCAATGGAAATCCACTCGAAGAAGTAGAGAAGTTCCCATATCTTGGAAGCTATTTGACAGAATTAGGCGAGGTGGAAACAGATTTGAATGCCAGATTAGGAAAAGCAGGGGCGACCTTTAGAACAATGAATCATATATGGAAATCAAGACAAATCAATGTAAAAACAAAGATTAAACTATACATGGCTATAGTTGTTTCAACAGCATTGTATGCTAGTGAAACATGGAAGACCACCAAGAGAATAGAAAGAAAACTGGATGCTTTCCACACACGAAACTTGAGAAGAATTCTTGGAATTACATGGAGGGACAGGGTCACCAATGAAGAAATTTATAGACGAACAGAGCAAGGGCAATTACACAAGAAAGTAGAAGAGAGACGATGGAGACTTGCAGGACATGTGCTCAGATTACCACCCAGCAGATACGCGAAGCAAGTAATGAAATGGAAACCTGTAGATGGAAGCAGACGAAGAGGCAGACCTGTGAGAACGTGGCAAGCTACATTCAGGAGTGATGTGACTGTACGAGGGCTGTCTCCCAGAACCGCTCAAGCCGTAGCTGACGACCGTAGGCGATGGAGAAGTCTTGCTGCCCGATATCCTGAACGTGATTGGAGGACCTAAGGTCTAAGGTAAGGTACGGGCTACTGCCTGAGAATTTACTGACTTCACAACAAATTTTCTCTTAATTAATAGCTGAATAGTACGCTCAATCAGGCTTAAAAGTACTCATTTTGTCACTAAATATAGTTTTCCAAACTTCCTGGTAAATTGTTAAGTTAAGTTGTAGATGATGATTAAATCTGTTAATTGATTACCCTATTTCACATACACGTGTTAAACGAACAATTTAGGTAAGGTACGCATGCTTTTTTAATTCTCAATTAAATTTTAATCAAGGTTTTAAGAGCTACTTATTTGGGGGAACACTTAAGGTTTCAACATCTTCACCGAAGGCTTGACCGTCTCGTCCAAAACCTCAGTTGAAACTTCCCTATATGGTAAAGCAATTAAAACCGTCTTCTAGTTTAATAAAAAAAAATTATCCTATTAAATAAACCCGTTTTCTCGTTGTAAAGTCGGAGTGTTCTCTCCTATAGTATTTTATTTCATAATTTGTTCCCTTGTTTTGACCTTTACGTGCACATTGAAATCTTTCGTTGATACTGTTTGGCTCGTTTGTTTCCTTTGACCCGTGGGTTATTCTTTTAACTCCTTATGTTTCCGAAATGAAAATTTAAGAAGTGAAGCAGGTTTGAATGTTTTTGGCTATATTTAAAATCCGATTTTTTTCATCTAAAATGCACTTACGTAAAATTAATCTGTATAAAAATGGATCGAGACTTAAATGTGGAAAATACCACCCCAAATGTCTGTTAAGCCGCGTCGCCAAACTTTTTATGAGCTGTATTTTTGCCAGAATTAAAAATGACCACTACGCCTCCTTTTTCTCGACATAAGCTGCTAGGAAGACTATCGAACAAATTTGCAATGACCCTTGAACAATGCACGTCGTGTTGTTCTTAGTCCTCATTAATTTATGTCGCCGTTTTATTTCGAACTGCGCTACGATTATGATGACGTCTGGTATTCTGAAGAAGATTTTTCTGGATATGATTCAGATAGTGCCAATAACATACCAGAAGAAAAGTTTGATGATTCTGATGGTTATAATGATTCAGAGTTTAGTATAATAATGAATAATGTTAATAATTAAGATAAGTATATTATTGATTCAAATTAAAAATCGATAAAAGATACAACAATTTAATGATTCAATATGGTGGTGGATATTATTAAATAAAACTAACCATAATATAGCAACGAAGAAAAGAGATCTTGAGAAACTTACTAAACAAGAAATAATTGAGATGGTAATGAAACAAAATAACCAGACTGATAAGAATAAACTAAATAAGAGTGTTAAACAGATGGCCCAATATTATGAAAATGATGCTATTATCATTATCACTAAACGGTTAGATCGTTGGCACTGTCTGCCGTGGCATCCCTACAGAAGCTTCGCCAATTTTCTCTGTCTTTTGCCTCTCTCACTGCCGTAGCAAAACACACTTCCAGCTATGTTTTTCATGCTGTCCTCAAATCTCATTTTGGGTCTTCCACGTTTTCGTTTTCCAAACACCATTTCAGTGAGAAGATCATATCCTAGTCCCTTTTCTCTAATTACATGTCCAACAATAGAGAGTTATCAATATCATGAAGTAGACATTCTTTCCTTCCAAGTTTGCTAATAATCCACTCGTTTGTAGGCAACTCTACTCATTTAACACGAAGAAGCAGGCAATAGCTCCATAATTCAAAAGCTTGGATTCTTACGGTCACAGTCCCGTAAGAATCCAAGCTTTCATTACCCAACATTCAGCACCATACGTTGCAATTGGAAATACAAGGCACTTAAGAATTCGCATTTTTGTTTTAACTGAGATCGATTTATTTTTCCAAATCTTCGCTAAGGAAACAACTGCATTTTTAGCTACAGCAATTCTTCTCTTAATCTCTTTCGTGTCATCATAACTGTCTGTAATGATTGATCCGAGGTAGCAAAACTCATTGACGGTCTCCACTTCTTCACCATCTATCACCAGATTTCGATTGTCATAACTTTCTTTGTCAGCAATAATTTTCATAACTTTTGTTTTTCTTTCATTAGATGTTATTATAGCATATTTAAATGTTCATCTGAAAAACAGATTAATAAAATAAACATGGTTAAGTATTTAGGTGATAGTAAGAAATGTTTGATTGCAGAAGTTGATTTAGAATACTGACAAGAGTTACATAATCTTCATAATGATTATCCTCTGGGACCTGAAAAAGGTGAAGTAACAGAAGACAGGCTTCCTCCATATTGTAAAAAATAGTAGAGAAGTATAATATATTAACAGGTCTTGTTCATAAACTAATTCCTACTTTGAATAAAAAAGAGAAGAATGGGCTTCATTATGGAATATATGGATTTCAATACTCAGAAAAGAACTATTGCTAAAAACAGCTTTGAAAAGGATTTCTTCCAATTAATGAACGGTAGTGCCTTTGGTAAAACTATGAAAAAACCTACAAAAGCGAGTAGATGTAAGGCATGTCTGATAACAAACTGATGAAGCTTGCTAGTAAACCAACTTATACTAATAGCAAGATTTTTAATGAGAATCTAGCAGCTGTGCATAAGATTAAAGAAACACTAATCTTAAACAGACCGGCTTATTTGGGTATGTGCATTCTTGATTTATCCAAGACATTGATGTATTACTTTCATTTTAATTAGGCAAGGCGCCGAAGGCACTGTCCCAAAAATGAATACGGTATAATACCGTATTACGGAACTGCTAACTGGTGTGTGCCCAAGTAGAATTCTTCAACGTATGTAGTTCTACCTATAAGTGTTATACCTTTTTGGAATTCTTGTGTCAAGGCCGTTTTAGGAAAAATACTTTTGGGCCTACCGTAATTATTGTAATTTAACGCGGATTCTAATTAACGCGGATTGGCAAAAATGGCCAAAAGTTTGTAATCAATTACCTCTAATTAGTAACGCGAATCACAAATTTCAAGCATTATATTTGCCTCTAATTGAACGCAGATCTGAAATTTTTAAGAGAATAGACACTGGTTTCTATTTGCAAAAATATATAATTCGATGTAAATTAAAGTATTCATCTACGAAAAAGAATCATCATCTTCTTCATCATCCTCAGAATTAAGGTTTTCCTGAGCCTTCTCCATACATTTTTTGGAAACATTCTCCTTAACGAAACCTATCAGGATCCGAAGAAGTTATTCCACAAACTTCGAAGGATTTTTTTCACCATTTCCTTGTCCTGGGCAGGATGGTCGTATCCTCTGCTGGCGTGCTGGCACCCGAAATTTTTTGTTACTGCTATTTCCATCAGGGAAGCTTCCAACCACACTTGAAACATACTGGGCCCAACATTTCCTCAAAACGGCTTTGAAAGGCTTGTTTAGGCATACATCCATCGGCTGGCACTTTGAAGTACACCTGGCTGGTATCTGCAGAATATCACAATTACTTTCCAATTATCGAGCTTTTACTCCATCAGTCAAATGAGCGGAGAAAACATCAAATGGTAACAAGAAATTTTGAAAACCAAGCTTTTTACACTCAGCGCGTACATGTTTTAACCAAATTTCTTCCACCCAGACCTTCATCAATTCATCATCCATCAATGCGTTGCTCTGCGTCTTAATAACAAAACCAGGAGAAATTTTTAAATCGCGAATAGTTTTATCAGTCTTCCCTTTAAAGATTACCATTGGTGGAAGCATTTCCCCGTCTTTTGTAGCTGACAGAACGATCGTCAGATGTTTCTTCTCGCTTCCTGAAGAGCGAACTACACACTCTTTCTCGCCTTTTTGTGTAATGCACTTTGTCGAAACCATGTCAAAGAACGCCGGTGTCTCATCCATGTTACCAACCAGGGACAAAGGGTACTTTCCAATTCGCATGAAACGCGCAGCATCCTCGTAAAATTTGCTAAGAATGTTTTTCAACCTTAAACTCCTTAGGGAGTTTCTGGCTGATCGAAGTACGAGCACGAAGCGACAATTTGTGTCGAGAAAAAAACTTTTGAGCCCATCCCCTGCTGGCAACGAATGATGGGCTGTGAGGTTGAATCACATGCTTTGCTTTTTCTCGATAGCTCATTACTGAAACTGGAAAATGCAAATCTCTTAAAACCAAAATCCACTTTAGCAGTTCATCTTATAATTCAGAAAGATAGGATAGCGGTCTACCAGCTCTTGGAAGATTATATTTACTGGATAACTTGTTTTTTTCAGGTAATGGGCGGATATTGCTGACCATTCCTCGGACTGTTGACTCGTTGATTTCGAAAGCTCGTGCAGTTTCGGCAAAGTTTCCACTAACAGAATAATTCAAACGAATTTCTACTTTCTTCTTTTGGGCAAAACGTTTCCGTGTTTTGGAAGGTGGGTCTTGAACCAGTGTAGTAGGTGACGCGAAGTGAATTTGTAATAATTTGAGAAATTTACCATATCACAAAAGTCGTGATTCTTTATCATGATTTGTTCAAGCTGTTCTGATGTGTAAAGATTTATCGATCTGCCTACCTCACGTTTCTTTGGAGGTGGTGGAAGTGACGACGTCACAAAAGACAAAAAAATAGTGAACAAGGTCATCATAAAAGTCTATACAAAAAGCGACGAAAAGTCAAAAAGGTATAAAGAATTGTACGAGTTTCCTTTTCTTAAATAACATCATCTTTTTCACTTTCATCTACAGGCTTTAGAAAGCTAGAGATTTTCGTTTCTTTGAGTGGTACTGTTGAAACTGGTCGCTTCTTAAATAAGTATTGCATCTTGGTTTGTGTGGCCATTTTCACAGCTGTTTCGTTCAAATAAGGCGGACACATCGTCCTCATAACACAAATCATGCCATTCATAAATATTCAAAAGCCCTAACATTCGAAAATCAAAAACGTTCAAAAATCATAAAGGTAGAAAAACACGACATTATAAAAAATGAAAGGAAAAGGTTTTGAGATCTTTGTGACTTGTTTTGCCTTTAACAACATGGGAAGCTTGTCGACAATTTGTTTCAAGGAACTTTTACTAAATACAAATAAAATAACAATCATGATAGAAAAGGAATTTTCCACTGAGTGCTGTGTTAGAGGTCATCATGTATACTAGAGTGAATGGGAAGCAAACGTTGGTAGTGAGCTAACCGTCTGCAAAGAAACACGACCTGGTGCGCTTGTCGAGGATAAGTACGCAATGGCGCTTAAATACGATGATGTAACTGTTGGAGATGTACCAAAGTTCTTGTCAAAAATAGTGTATTTTTACGTAAAGAATGGTGGTGAACTTTTTGTAAGAATAACTGGCAAGAGATTATTTTCAAAAGATATACCTCAAGGAAGGATGGAACTTCCGGCCTTGTATACTCTCAAGTCAACAAATGTGGAATTTCATGCAAAGCTACCATATCTCTAAAGGATTACAACGAGTGCAAAAAGGTACGAATTAATACGAAGAAAAAGAACTAAAGACCTTGTAAAATTTATTAAAAGGAAAAATTCATTTGCAAAAATATTTTTTATGCTGAAAAGTAAAAAATGTTTCATATTTTTGCGAATGAATTTTCTTGCCTCTAGTTATTAACGCGGATTTGTGGTGTTCCAAAGTTGGTATTTAAACGCCTCCAATTATTAACGCGGGTTGATCAAAATAATTATTTTTACCGTCGCATTAAATTAGAATAATTACGGTAGGGGTGGGAACCCATCCGAACCCACCCAGGAACCCACCCGAATCGTGGGCCAAAATACCTCTAAAACTGCAGTTTTTTTGCAGGTGTGCTGGCCATATTGTTGTGGAAGTAGCAAAAATTATTTTTACGCCCTAAAAAGCTGTAGTTTGCCGTAAATTTTGTCAAAATCTGACTTGTGGATCCTGAGATATGGATTTTCTAACTTCGCCAACGTTATTGCCGATATTGCGCTGCAATTAAAATAAACACAAAAGCACCCTCAAAAATTGCTTTTTTGGCACTGGTGGTGGCTACATTCTGAAACCCCCACTTTGCCGTGAATTTTGTCAAAATCGGACCTGTGGTCCCTGAGATATGGATTTCTAAATTCACACCCGATTTTTGTTTTGAATTTTGGTGCCATGTGCTACTGTCGAAATAATGTCGCAATCAAAACAAACAACAAATTTTTCCTTTTCCTGTGAAACTCACCAAACCAGACAGGAAAATTGGAAATATTCTCGTGGTGATTGTGGCTGAATTTGCAACCTTCCACAGACAAACCAATTTCTCTAATCATGAAGATGAGATTAAAGGAAAATGAGGCCATCACCAACAATCCAAATTATAACAGAGTTTGGATTGAGATTTGGATCATCCAAGATGCTGATAGGGATGGGCACTACTAAATAGCACAAGGAACAAAATATCCAACAAAAACATTGCGAGGCTGGAAGCGGAAGGTATGGGCGCTATTTCTTAATCAACAATGCAATTATCGGTATGAAAGCACTGCAAAAACAAACGCACAAATCAATTGTCTGAACAGAAAATAAATTACTTCTATTCCTGACTGGAAACCATTTTGCATTCGCCTTGCGTTTGTCTCAATTGGGCCTCGTCTACGCTTTACATATCTATCTGATTGTGACAAGGCTAAACTACTATTTGCAGATAGTGATAGCTCAACATATGAAATAAAGGCTAAGGACTCACGATATTTTGATCAAACTGATAAGAAGGTTATTGTTATTTGTAAGGATGTAAGTGCTGGTGGCCCTGTTCTTGAATTTATGGGACTGCAACATAAGATGTAAAGTCATATTAAGCATGATAACAACTGTGAAAGAACTGCTAAAGGTATCAAGAGGTGTGTTATCAAAAATGATATCAATCAACAAGATCATAAAAATATATTATTGTTAAATAAACAGATGCTTCATAATATGAAAAGCACTGGAAGTGAAAACCAACAGATTGGGAGGTTTGAAGCAAATATAGTTTCCTTGAGCTGTATTAATGATAAAAGATATATTCATCAATGAAATTACTAGTTATGCCTGTGGGCATAGCAAAATAAATTAAAACATAAGATGATTGTCTGTAAAACATTAAATATACTAAGAATAAGAATGCAACTACTGCCTACTAAAGAGAGAAACCTTATCTATTACTTTCGCTTCTGAAAAGTTTTGTGAATAAGTATATGGGCAACACTTTAATATTTATAATGATCATCAGTTATTGAAGTCGATACTCAACAATCCGCTATTTAGTGCTGCAGCTCGACTCCGACGATTCTTCCTTCGACTCCAGCTCTATGACAATGAATCACGAATAAGAAAGAGATGCATTTGTCATTGACACACTTAGTCCAACTGCATTACAGGATGATACACCTGAAATATCCGACAAAGAATGATCTGTTTCTGTTAACTCTGTAATAACCAACGTTCCAAATGTTTTCTCCAGTTTCACCAAGCAACTGCCAAGGATGATGTATCGACCACGGGTGTTCAACAGATCCATCCATGCAACCATACTATACCTTTTGAGACGAACTGTCAGTCAAGAGCCAGCTTATTCTGAAAGGTAACCGCATCATCCATGAGAAAAGAGATGCTTCACATTCTTCATTAAGGTCAGCCCGGCATCACAAAGATTAAATTGAAACCCCTTCAAATGCCATCACCACATAAAGCCAATGCCAACAGTTCCGCAACCAAAAACCAAGTGAACCAATGGTTCACCATACTTTACCAATTATATCCTGGTATAAAATTGGTAACGACCTATTTCACTCATTTAATAAAAAATACCTTGTGAATGTGGACTATGCAACTGACTATTTTTATATCAGCAAATTTTCCAATGCAGAAAGCAATACAATTCAAGGTACCAAGCAATATTTACAAAATACGTTATACCAACGGAAATCATTTCCGACAATAGTCCAGAGTTTGGTGCACAAGATTATGCCAACTTCTGTAAAGAATGGAATATCCCGGCTTTGTCGAGCGTACAGTCTAAACCATAAAGACAACCATAAAGAAAGCAAGGATAGGTTAAAAGCCTTCTTAAATGCTGAATCAGAAAGGAAAAAGAGATGACATAAGAATAAATACAAGTAAAACAATGGTCATGTATAACCCGATAGCGAGGAGACCCAACAATCTGGACTAAAAGAAGATAATGAAATCTTAGGGGGAGTTGGGGGTGTGGATGCTTTGGGGGAGTAATTGCTTTGGCGAAATGTATTACTGTGGCGATAAACCAGCGAATCACAAGCGATCAATTGCCCTGAATGGACCCTCACTAATTTGGAGTTATTGTGTAATACTCTGGTCAGTTATACGATTTTGAAAAGATATTTTAAAAAATGCATTATTTAGTTCTGGTTTTGTGTACGGTGGAAAACTTTCGAAATGAAGTACCTGAGTTCATTCCCCGGGCTTGGGTAGTTTGATCGTACAGTGAAGATCATTAACGAAACAATCGTCTGTACATACGTTTCTCCCCGAAAAATTCCTTTCTTTGTCTGCCAACAACTAATTTTATTTCAACTCGCACNGTATTACTGTGGCGATAAACCAGCGAATCACAAGCGATCAATTGCCCTGAATGGACCCTCACTAATTTGGAGTTATTGTGTAATACTCTGGTCAGTTATACGATTTTGAAAAGATATTTTAAAAAATGCATTATTTAGTTCTGGTTTTGTGTACGGTGGAAAACTTTCGAAATGAAGTACCTGAGTTCATTCCCCGGGCTTGGGTAGTTTGATCGTACAGTGAAGATCATTAACGAAACAATCGTCTGTACATACGTTTCTCCCCGAAAAATTCCTTTCTTTGTCTGCCAACAACTAATTTTATTTCAACTCGCACGGCACAGATGGAAAGATAGATATATCTGTTGTTTTAATTGCGATACTGTAATACTATTAAATAGACAAAATGGAAACAAATGATGCAACTTGTCTTGGTGCCTCGAGCCTTCAAAGAATGCATCGGGAAACAAGTTTCATACTATGAGTGTTACTGCATTACGTTATTTCCTGATAAAAACTCCATCCACTAATTCTGCTTTTTTAAGATTATCTCTTTGACCACAGAGGTCAAATACTCCTTTCCTGCTGCGGATCAGATGCTTTTTCACAGCACCAGACCAGAGTTCTATTGCAAAGTCCATTAACTTTGTTAGTGAATCCAAGGCCGTTTGCTAATCCATGCTCATATTGCGTGAGATTAATATTAAGGTAGTCACGTACTAAATAAATTGTTAACAAAACTTTTATTTCACACTTCCTTTCCTGTAGGTTTTTGTTTGGTAGACCTACCAGCAATAGTTCCGCAGCCAATGCATCTGAGACTGTTAGAAAAAACTGGGAATAAACGACCCTTGTACTAATAGTTTGAAACTGATTAATTTGATTTTGGAAGGAGGGTAGTTGTACTGCTGGCTTGCTGGCTGAATCTACTTGTTCAACATTCCCTGCTTTACAATATCTTTTTTATTTCAATTCTTGTCTTTCTTATTTTGTACGAGCTTCAGTCTGCCTCTTCATTTCTCAGCGAAAACCAACTTTGGTGCATTCTTGTTATTTCTCCTTTCACATTTAGCCATTCATTGTCATTGAATACCCGTGCCGTGGCATAACTCCCAGTTTCATAATGATAGCTTTAGAAATTGCTTTTTTTGACTGGTAGGAGAGCTTCACTTGCCAGCAGGACACAACAAAGCTGTAAGAAAGGGTTTCTGAGCTAAAAGTGACTTGCTTGAATGGGTCAGAGATGGCAAATTTTGCTGTCCTATCGTACCTCCAACAAACACTAAAGATTAATTTGAAACGTTTTGAGTATCGTGAATTCATTGTTTGATTTTTTGGTATCTATTTCTTAATAAATGACAATTTCAAAAGATTTCAAAACTTGTGACACCATCAGGTGTAAGCACGTTAAACAACGGGGCGGAATTAACAAATTTGGAGTACTTTCCGCCCCATGTCCTTGGAATAATGTTGCGGGATGTGCTACAGCGTTACTTAATCTTTGGTTGGTTAATTCAATGATTTATCTGTCTATTTAAATAGACTGAACACAAATGTGAAAATACCTCTGGGGTTTGCAAAGATGTGGCAAATCCCTGATACCAACTGTTTATTAGTTTCGGCAGGAAATGTAGACCAAAGAACTGAACAATTCAGGAAGTTCACATGCAAGATTTAAGTGCGCACGGTTATGCAATAACACCCTTATTTTCACAAGATTAATTTGACCCTGTACAAATATATTGTGTTTTTTTTGCACTGGGGCGTGGGGTCTCATGACGCGCAGGGCCTTAGACTGTGGCTTTTTTGCCCCTATAAAACCGCCACTTTATTTATGAATTACAGTGTTGAGCTCCAAGAATTCATATTATATCGGCGCAAACCAGAGGGAGCTTGGCACATTTTTTACGTTTTGTGACGGAAACGACGGTACCGTTTTCGAAAACGTTTTTTTAAAACCCAACAATGTCTTGAAAGTAAGTGTCCAGGTGGGCTGTGTCAAGGCATTGTTTAAATGACTGTACAAAACTGATGAGTTAAAAGAAGCTGTCTTTCCTTTTACTTAGAGCATTTTTAAGTTTCGGCGACAGAAGTGTATCAACAATTTAACATATGAAGATCGCGACGACAATAGCGGTATGATTATGTGAATAATTTGTGATGAGTTATGATTACAATTGTGCATACAGCAATGATATGTCTTCTGTTTTCTCTTCTTAATCATCTTCTTCATCATCTTCTATTTTTCATCCTTCTGCTTCTTTGTTTCTAATTCCCAACCTGGGTCGTTGTTTTTAACGAGTTTTCTTCACTTTTCTTTATTGCCATTCTTTCATTTATGTGGTGTTTTAATACTACGTAATTGGTAGCAATTTTATTGACTCTGCCTCTTTACATAATTTGTCTACATACAGTAGATATTTTAAGCGCTGTCCATTACATTCGACTACTGTTTCTCCCAGTAGCTATTCTGGCGCATCTATTCCTGTTTATGGCAAAGTTGCTTTACCTGTCGTTTACGACCATATGCATTAATCATGCTCCTTTTACGTGACTGATGGGCAATCTCTTCTTGGGCGTGACTTAATTCAACAATTACATGCTTGTCGTAAAAAGTCTGCTTCACAGGTCACACAAAGCCCACTCAATTACGTTCCGAATTTAATTGGTCCTGTAAAATCAATATATGGCTTCGTACATCATCCTCTGATGAAACCAGATGTTCAACCCGTAATGCAGTGGCGGAGATGTCTTCCTCCCAGCCTGCAGAACGAAGTTACAATGGAATTTCAAAATATGGTGGAAGTTGAGGTAACTGAATTCGTAAATGCCTCCCTTTGGGTTTCTTCAACTGTCGTAGCCTGTTGAAAGAATGGAAAAATTCGTATTTGTGTGGATTTTAGGGATGTAAATCAAAATATTATTATTGATAGATACCCACACCAACCAACCGATGAACTATTTTCAAATATTCATGGTACAAATACGTTTTCCATTCTGGACCTGTTCTGTCTACTGTTTACTCCAGCTTAGTGAAACTGGTCGTGAAGTAGCTTTTATGGGTTTACCAGGCGTTTGTTGTTTTTTAGATGCTATTTTAGTTTTTGTTTATACACCAGACGAGCACGATTGCAACTTGCAATGTTTTTTAAAACGCAGTAATTATCAAAATGCAACATTAAATGCTGATAAGTGTCAGGGTTTTTAGTCTTAATGTTAATTGCTAGTAAGGCATCTTTTCTTCGAGGGTATTACCCCTATTAGTAGTCATTTAAGTGCGATTATTGATGCTGTATCCCCTTTAGATGTCACGTAACTGTGGTCATTTTTAGGGTTAGCTTAATTCTACCACAACCATGTCTTTGTTGTTTTAACAGGCACGGCGCTGCAGGGGGGCTGGGTGGCTTCAGCCCCCCACTTTTCAGCTATGGATAGTTTTTTTGGGAAAAAAAAAGGGAAAAAAATAGATAAATTTTTGATAAAGAAATCTATTTAAGTTTCCTGACAGGTTGTACGAAAAACGCAAGCGCTCCTTTCAACACCAATGGTTTGACAAGTACCCATGGTTAGACTATAACATTGAAACTGATTCATTCACATGTCATGTCTGCAAACGGCATAATGCAAAGTCAAACCTGTTTTCACAAAGATGTAAGGAGGACGCTTTCCTTAAATCGGGCTTCAAAAACTGGAAGAAAGCAATAGAGAAGTTCGATTAACACCAAGAATCAAATTGTCACAAATCTGCGATTACATTTGAAGTGACAATCCCGCAGTCTGGTGACGTAGCAGAAATAATCAACGAAAATTAAAAAAGCGTAGAGAACTTAATAGGCGCATTTTTCTCACCATCCTTGAAAATTTACAGTTCGCAGCGCATCAAGGATTGGCTTTGCGTGGAGATGATGACGAGGAATCCAATTTCATCCAGCTGCTTAAATTGAGATCAAAGACTGGCTTATGAATAAAACAGAAAAACAAGCCACGATATTCAAAATAAAATACTAAATTTAATGTCAGACCAAGTGTTTCAAAATTTGTTAGAATCAGCAAGAAGTAATATGTATTCAATTATGTGTGACGAGCACACGGACATTGCCAATAAAGAACAGCTGACGTTATGTATGCGCTGGGTAAATGACGATCTTCAAGTATTTGAAAAGTTCCTTGGGGTTTTATGAAAATCCGAATATATGCAGTAACACTATTGTCTGTGTTATAAAGGACATCCTTCAAAGATATAACCTGAGTTTGGACATGTGTCGTGGTCAGTGTTATGATGGTGCCAGCAATATGGTCGGAAAATCATATCGCTTTGCAGCTCAGCTACTGCACATCTAACCTAAACTCACTATACTCACTGCCATGCCCATTCGCTATCTCTTTCAGTAAAAGATGTTACTAAAAACACGAAGATTCTGAGGTACACTATGGGTTGCGCTAAAGAGAAAATAATTTTAATCAAATATTCTCCTGAACGGGAGAATCTTTTAGGAAACCTGAAAGAGCAAGTTGATTGTGAGAATAATGATGAATTTCAGGCCGGTAATATTTTAAAGTTATCAGAAACCCGCTGGACAGTTCGAGCAATTTGTTTTATGAGAATATTAGATAATTATGAAAAATTGAAAAACGATAAAATGAAAACGGAGTTAAAGTCTCGCATTATCGGAGTAAAGAAACAAATGGAATCCTTTGATTTCTTTTTTTGGATAAATCTAGGACATTGGATATTATCTCACACAGATAATCTATCGAAAACGTTGCAGGCAGAAAAGATGTCAGCATGCAGTAGTAAAAGAATAGCAGAATTAACAATTCAAGTGTTGCAAAAAATCAGGCATGAGCAGTCATTTACTTCATTTTACGATACTATTACGAAAAAGGCGAAAGAGTTTGACTTTATCAATGACCCAGTAAAACCCAAGGAAACGAAAATCCCCAGATTATTCCATCATACAGTTTCTTGTCGGCAGTTCTAGTAGTAACGCAGAAGCTTTTCATCCTGAAACATGTCGAGACCGCTACAAAATGATATATTACGAGGCATTAAATATAGTGATATCGTCACTAAAAGAACGTTTTAGTCAACCTAGCTTCGTGGCTTATAAAAATATCGAATCACTGTTGCTAAAAGTGGTTAAATGTGAGGATACATCCGAAGAATTTTAATACGTGAGGGAAGTTTATGACAAAGAAGTAGATGAAGCACTGTTTGGTATTGAAACTAATGTTCTCCGTGTCATGTTGAGTGCAGAAGAGACAAATTGTTTTGGTGACTTTTTGAGTCAGATCAAGAAACTTCCCCGACCACAGCTTTCACTTCTCCCAAACACGATTCATATGTGCAAGCTGCTACTAGTTAATCCAGCCACTATCTCAACAGCAGAACGATCATTTTCAACCGCCCGTCGAATAAAAACGTGGATGCGATACGCACAAAACAGTGACAGATGAGCTGAACCTCATTAGCATAGCCAATTAGTTTTGTGAAAAAGGAGAAAGAAGACGTTCAATTTTTGGTCGATTTTAAAAAATAATTTACTGTATTGTAGCGTACAGGATATTTTAGTTTCCTGATGCATGCTAATTTTTCATTTCTTTTCAGAATTATGTTTGGTACCTTTGCTACACCTAACTTTATATAGAGTTATTATATGATCTGGAAAAGCTAAAATAGGTATTTTAGAGCTTCTAAAATCCAACATTTGTCTTCGCCCCAACCATGGTGGGGGGAATTTGCGGAAATTTGCATATTTCTCAGCCCCCACCCCCCAGTTTTTAATCAGCGATGCCGTGCCTGTTTAAGTTCAGCAGATCCATAAAATACACTCACTAAAGAAAGATGTTATTTTTACTTGGGCTCCTGCTGCTGAGGATGCATTTTACAGTTTAATACAGGGTTTAGTACTGTCGATAGGATTGTCGTTTCTCAGAGTTAAAAAAAAATTCCCACGTTCTTAACGTATGATGTGTCATGATTCAAATAAAATAAAATATCTGGATATTGATCAAGTTTTGGATAGTATTAAGCGTCGTGTCTCGTTTATAAGTCGTGGGCTCAGCCCTGCTCAACAGAAATATTTTGTGCGAGAGCTTGAAGGTATTGCATGAATTTTTTTAATGCTGAAATTACATGTTTTTCTACATAATCATCCCTTCACATTAGGAAACTGACCATAGTAGTTGTTAATACTTTGTTATCTGCAAAGGGGATAGGTCGTGAACCATGTATTCCACGCTGGACAACACCATTATTTGTGTGAAATTTTACTTTTCAATTTACACCAGGATGTGAAAAATTCGTTGCTGATTGTCTCGTTTACCTTTGAACTCTGTAGAATTAGTCAAATTTTGTCATCTTGGGTCATTGGCATTGTTGGTGGGGGACATGACACAACCGTCTCGCCATGTTCCCTGTAAAGCTGTCTGCTTGAATCTGCACTTCAAGCCAAGTCAGTGAACTAACTGTGTCATTAGACAATCTACTATTGACATCCAAACAAATCTTCATTATGAATCTCAGCGTACTACAATTGAATGTCGAGGGCCTGACAGCCTTCAAAAATACTGTGATTGAGCAACTGACTCGCATCCATAAACCAGATGTGATACTCCTCCAGCAGACACACTGTGATATCCCGAAACTACTGAAATTACCAGGCTATGTCCTGGCTAACCACATAGCGAGCAAAGTGCATGGCACTGCATCCTTTGTTAAGATCACTGTTCCATTCCAAAAACTAATGAAGAGTGCACCACAAGAAGCCCATGAATTGATTGCCATCCGCGTAGCTGGTGCTACTGTTGTGAATGTGTACAAACCTCC
>RDPX01000288.1:372369-424193 GCA_003991215.1 Morbakka virulenta | reverse complement strand
TTTACATTTAATTGTATGGTTTTTTAACACTTTTATGTTAAATCCAAGGAGGGAGGAATTGTTATATCATTATGTCAGCATACCAATTATAGACATTACATAATAATAAGCAAGTCATCATGACCAAGCAAAAATCAATCCTTGTAAATACTAATTTTGTGTGCGAGTTGCACAGTTGTGATTTAGAAGCAGTGGAGTTAAAACACATCATTACACTTTGTTTTCTCTCTTAGTTTTTATAACTCTTTTTACATTACATTCTCGGCACCTCGCGATTTTACAACCTCCTTGCTTGCAGCGTAAAACAAACGTTTTCCGCCGTTTAGAAACCATACTTGAATTGAGCTGTTGAAACATGAACCGGAAGTTAAAACCCGTCAGACAACACATTGTCACTGAAAATATTCCACTTAATGACTTGCTGCAAGGTCGTGTCACAACAACGCAACTCAAAACAGCAGGACAGCCTTTCTGATGTTAATTGCACACGAGGATCGTATCAACACTGGGATGTTTGCAAAGACTGACGAAAGGTCGCCTGCAAGTCCCACAAAGTACGGGAACGACAGAAACAACAACAACAAAGCAACTGCACAAATACAAGACGCTCTGTTGATACTGTCAAATAATTTGTTGTCGGGTAGTTTGTTAAAATAGAATTAACTTCAGTAGGGAAGGGATTCCACTGTAATTCTGCTCCTAAAGTAGTAGTAATTAAGATACCAAAATACTTGTTTCAGTCAAATGATGGTAAATTGGCAATGCTCGATGACCAGTTAAGTGCAATCCATCTGATAATGTCATCGAGAACAGTGGTGATGAAGCAACCGGGGTTAGTTGTAATTGAAACCTGAAACCGTCAGGGGGTTAGTTACAATTTCAGAAAAAAGGCGCAACATGCGTTAATCAGGGTTCAGAATAATGAATTTTATTATCTCAGATGTTCTTGCACTCACTGTCACTTTCATCATCTTAAAATTAATTTATGCAATTTCATAGGATTTCAGAGTGGCGGGTTTATGTGAAGTTCCCATTGTGAGTCCCCAGTATCAAAGATTCATGATCAGGGAGGTGGTGTTAAGTATCACTCCTTTTTATTCTTCTTCCAGTCATCCTTTGTTTATTTGAAAGAAGTAACAATCCCCCCCTTCTCATTAAATTCGTCTCCTGTTGCTCCTGCCACTTGTAAAATTTTCCCCTGTAACTTGTGATTGTCGTTTCACATGTCGGTGACCAAGTTTCCATTCCTTGCCAATAAACCATTTTGTTTCTTCTGTTACGAAAACAAACGAGCAGATTGGCTTACATTTTAATCCCATTGTCTTCGTCGAGAGTTCACCGTGCAGCCGCTACAAGTGGAACTCATATTCCAGTTAAAATTGCATTTTTTCTTACAAACTTATCCTCTGCAAGAGTGAAGGTGAAAAATAAATTTACGAAAAAAAAACCAGGGGTCAAGAATAACAAAAACTCTTTTGTTGCGCTGTGGTGGGAGCAACGATAGTTCTTTGAAATAAGATCATTTAATTGTTCTGCTGACAAGCGAGGCGAGTCAGCAGGACTACAAAATGACGGAGGTGGGAAATAAACAAACACCCCACGCATAAAACTCTGATGCTCCATCCTGCACCAGGAGGTGGGTGTTCATTCAGAGAAAAAAAGTGTTGGAAGGGACATTTTTTCAAGATATCGCCACGCAAATTGGCATGCACATTACTTGTGGCAATGAGCATTCTTCCATTTATCTTCTTCTTCTATAATCATATAATCATATTTATTTAATTCTGATAATTAGTTAGTAATTAAATAATTTATGCATGCTTATTATATAAAAGTTGGAAATTTGACTAATGACTCCAAAATATGCCTTAACTATGCCTGAATGCATTAGTGTTAAGTAGAAAAATTTGAATATATGACTTATCTGTTATAATTACTCGTTTCAAGTAATTACTTGAAACGAGTAATTAAAGATTTAATATTTATTTTTGATATAAAAGTTGAAAATTTGACTGACAATTTGAAGAGGGGTGCCACCGGGACAACTCAAGATGAAGTACTGAGGATATTGGGCCACTTGCTGTTGCAGATAAGAGGATCGATTTTGAGGATTGGAGGGTCTTGATTAATCTTGACTAAAGTCCAGACAAGAAGTTAATCTACCCAGTGGTACTCAAAAACCAGCCATATCTTTCCACGAGAGAGGAGAGGCATAAGGGATCCAAGGCCCTGATGGTGAAGGGAGTGCAAGAAAGGCCTTGGTAACTAAGAAAGTGCAATTTGCGAGCGAGCCAGCAGAATTACTCTCCTGCTAATATCTGGTTAAGACATTATTTAAAAAAATATACCAGGAGGGTCGTCTAATCCTGCCTTTATTAGTAAAAAAGCCCAACCCTTTCAGCATTTAAGAAAGCCCGATACTCAAATTACCACGTCTTGTTGACTGTTCAATGGCAATTGACAGATACCCTGTGACCGGACGTACTCGTCGCAAGTTGTCAGAGTAAGGTCTTTGCTGCAGTTAATGACTGAAAAATGGGAGATTTCATTAAAGCAAATTTATTTGCATTTACTTTTCTCGGAGTTTCAGTTTTGGTTTATTGCCAGAATGGCACTGCTATTGAATTTTTAAAACGGTACAACGAGGCTGCTGCACGGAAGAATTACATCGCCAATGTTAAACAATGGAACTATGCAACTAACTTAACCGCGTACAATAAAAATCAAAGTACACAGGGTAAGTTGGACTATATCAAATTTAAGCAAAAAATTCAGTCTGAAGCCGCTAAGATAAATATTGTTGGACTTGATAAGGACGTTGTAAGACAGTTTAAATTTATTCTATCTTCCGCAACTGCGAAAGATGCCAAAGCTAAGAAGGAACAAATTAGTACTGTTGCAGAGATGGAAAAGCTTTATAGCAAGGGCTGTGTTCAAGCAGACCCGAGTGACGTACCTTCGTTAGGGCTTAAAAAGCCCAAGTGCCTTCGTTTAGATGCCGATTTAACGCCTTTACTTAAAAAGTCACGTAATTATTCTGAGCTTGCTTTTGCATGGGAAGGTTGGAGGAATGCCACTGGACCAAAAATAAAACCCTTGTACCAGAAGTTCGTAACACTGGCAAACGGGGCTGCTAAAGGAAATGGCTGGGCAGATTTTGGTGACTACCTTCGTTCATTTTACGAATACGACGACTTACGTGGATTAGCTGAAAGTCTTTTTATGGACCTAAAACCATTTTATGAAGAGCTTCATGCTTACGTTCGTTTCAGACTTTCTAAAGTTTACCCCGAAGTAAAGGATGGTGAGCCGATTCCTGCACATATACTTGGAAATATGTGGGCACAGGAATGGGGAGGCATCTACGATCTAGTTGTTCCTTTTAAAGGTATGCACTTTTGTTACAAATTTCATGTAGTCAAACAGTATTGAGTTATCATATAATTATTCTTGTAAGTGTGTTAAGAGTATGACAAGTCCATGACATGTTAAAGACTTAAGATTTTAAGACACTAAAGACACTGCAATGCCTGCTCCACCACAGAACCAGACTGGGGTTGTTTAATAGGTGTTGTGTTAAAAGCTTGCGTTGTGCGTTTAAGAACCCAAATTCATTATTTAATTTAACTTTGTTAAGATACTAGGTTGTTGATAATTTGGAATTAAAGTGCAAGTTGACTGCAACCAGCAAAGATATTGAGTACCACCAAAGTCGATTCCGGAAGTGTTTTTTCCTGTTGTTTCAGAAAGTATTTGTTGGAGTACGATTAAGATATATTTATTAATGGGAAAACGTCCCGGGTTTCACCATCGGGCTTCAGAAGCCGATCAAGTAGCAAGTTCCTTATTCATAACTTTGATATATTAACGATGCTTTGCTTTATCAGCTGCACCGTCATTTAACATTGATCACTTTTTATTAGAGAAAAAATTTGTTTATGTGAAAATGCAAAGGCTTAACCATTCCCGAAAGTAGTTCAAACACGTTTACCTAAAACTGACCATAAAGTTGGTCCTCGAAGGTATATAAGTACAATGGCGCTAGGTTGTGTGAAGGGTTCAGAACAGGAGCAGTTCTGTTTATTCATCCATAAAAAGGATCGAAAAATCGGTAAAAAACACACATAAATGAAAATGAACGATAGAAAGTAAAAGGAGAGGTTACTCGAACTAAACACTTGTACCGTAAACATAATAATGTGGGGGCAACGTAAAAAAACTTAAACAAATAAGCAACAATATTTGTTTGAAAGTTGAATAAACTGTCACTTTTTCCAAACAATGCTGGGAAGATCCCGCACCTGCAGCCCAAACAAAGGACGGAGGATTCTGCTGTGAGGCACTCGCTGTGAAGCACGCTATTGACCTGCCTCAATCATGATGTGTACTGTACGTTAACAATGTTCAGAAACAAAGAGAAGGAAAATCCTAAGAAATGAATGGTCTAACATAAATGTAACATGACTGCAGAGTCCCCCAAGCGGTTTGTGACACTGTGCAAATGAAATCTTTGAACAGCTGCTGCAGTCTGAGAGATGTTGAACAAAGCACCAACTTACCATTCATTTAGGAGTTCCCTTACAGGGTAGCTTCATATTTAGGAAGCTGGTTTTCTCATTTTTTTACTCATTACTCTGCTCCCTTTATAATAATGATGACAGTGAAAAAATGTACATTGTAGTGGTCAATAAATGAAAGAAATCATATTTTGTTATAGACGGTGGATGTCTACTTGACACTCGAATTGTGAAAAAAGAGGAAGAAATTTTAGAGTACTATACCAACTTGAAATATGAGATTTTTAAATGCTAAAAAGTGAGGTAAAATAAATAGTAGCTTTTCCATAGCCTGCCTTTTACAACTTGAAATACGATTAGTTGTTTTTGAAAAACATTCTATTTTAATCTGCTGTTATCCGTCCTCCTATTCTGACCGTTACAATGTAGGGTTTCGGATTAAACCCAGACGAGAACTTGTTTGCTTTGCTTGCTGCAAAAAAGCTCGTATTTCCTGCTTTGAATACTGATTTTGCTGTTTGTGAACGAATATTTTAGTATGCTTTGGGGTTTTTGTTTTGTATTTCTATTTGTAATCTTTACTTTGACTTAAATACCATTAGCTGGTTCACATGGTATTTGTGGCAATTGTGGTACATGTTTTTTGCATGAAAATAGTTTGACATGAAATACCTTTAAACCCACCTCAACCAGAGAATTAACAAACGGAAACCAAGCTTTTTTACGCAGAAGCTTTTAGTCCATTTTGTAAAAAATTTTATCCTAAATCATCGATGCTCTTTGCAATTTGAATCGTAGATATCACTTAACTTCCTTGTAATATTTCTTCATCTAAGGTCCTCATGCCTCCGCCGTCTTTCGTTTTTATTAATATCTTTCATATTTCCTTATTCATTACACTAACATAAAAAAACCTAAAATGATTTCTAATTGTTACTCGTCCTGTAATCAACTGTCACCATTCCTATCATTTCAATTTCAATTTCAATCTCATGGTTTCCATGATTTTTTGGGTTTTAATCGTCTCATTTTAACAAGCGTCTCTCAGGTCTAGAAAGCTTGCCTTATCCAGTGTAAAGCAACACTACTATCGCTATAGCAATAGGTTTTCCCCTACATCTACGTAATAGTTGGTCAATATTCTTAGCTAAATTTGCTCCTATTTGGCATGCCATTAACTCCATGGAATAATGAGCTCATCCCCCCCCCACTTGGTAATCCTAGCTTTGGCCACCTAATCTCTATGGCTCCCAAACCACTGCATCTTTATAAGTAACTACAGCTTTTTAGCTTTGAGCCATGAAACGATGCAGTATAATTTGTTGTTCCTCATTCTTTTACGTAATTAGCTCTGGGGATACTGAACGTCTGCATTGATTTACTCTACCTTTCTGACTTTTGTTTCAGTTCCCTGCTCATCTCACCATTCCACTTGTCCACGGCTGGTCGGCAAGGATGTTTTTCTTCTACAGGGTGGCTACCTCAGGATTCCTGAAGGGTAATATATTACTGCTAGGAATCTAGGTATTACTCTCTTGTCTATGGATGTTGGTGAAAGACTGGCACTTCAATCTCATAGGTGTCTGTCATTATCCAAGGGTTCACCCAGCAACTTCGTTTATATTTTAGTGGGTTTTCCTTTAGATCCAGTAGGTTGAAATACCATTTTGCTAAAGGACACCACCCTGATTACTTTATCCTTGCTGACTCCTCCTTAAAATACTTGTCATTCACAAGCCCCATTGTGTTATCTACATAATTGTTTGCCTTCAGTTGTCCATTGACCCTTCATTACCATTTTTATTTGGAAGATCATACTCAAATACCCCAGGAATAAAAGGGCTGCTTTCTCATTCGGATACAAAATTTTGAAGGCATACTTTCTCCCTGACTCATCATAGTATGGAGGAATACCTTAGTCACGTCATCTACAATACATGGAGGATCCACTCTTCTAGATTCCCCTATATCATTGGCTGCTACGTAGAACCTTGGTTCATGCATATATCGTTAAAGTATGGTTCTTGGCGTAGTTTGCTGTGTGCATTGTAATTGTCGATAAATTGTTTTTAATCTTTGCAGTTACTCTTGAATAGTGTAATACTCAGTTTTGTAATTCTTGCATTTTGACTTTTCATCTTTTTTTTTCATTTCTAACTTCATTTTCTCAGTTTTTAGTTTTAATAAGATATATCTTGTTGTGTCTTTTCTCTTTTTCTTGTAAGGCAGTCTCTCACACCCTTGTGTATTTCTTTCCTCTTTTACTTGTTTCGTTTAGCTTCCTTCTTCAGTTCTGCTTGTATTTTACTTGCCTGCCTCTGGCAGTACTCCTGTATCCACAGCTTCCTCTCAATTAATATACTTATTTGTTTTTGCCATAAGTTTCGTTTTGGTTTTCCGCACCACTTTATTTCATCAGCTTCTCGATTCGCATCAATCATTTATTCGGATATTTTGTGTGCCCTAGTAGGGTCGCCACTTTGTGGTGAATCTTACTATATATTCGCACACAAAATAAAAATACCTTTCTGGCTGAAATCTCATACCATTCACATTTTCTTATTTATTGCACTTTAAACAAAACCTCTGAGACAATTTCACCTTAATACCCTCATACGGTGATCAAATGCAAAAATTGAGGGTAAGCTATTTTTTAACATACCAAAGGCGTTCATATGATTTAACAACAAGGAAAGGCAAAATTTCGGTTCCTCATGGATCGATACGATATGTTACGCAAATGCCCATTGCCCCCCCCTAATCCGTCTTTATTCTTATTGTATTGCTCATGCATCTGATTTTCATTCCTTCGTTTTTCCCGTTTTTTTAAGATTCATTTTGCATTCATTTTCTGCTACTACCTCTGCGTTATTGATTGTTCCCAAGATCCCCTACTTTTGACATGATGTTCCCATTTTATGCTTAATATACCAAGCGAAATTGTTTGTCTCATTTTTACATAATTCTCAAAGCCTATCAACTCTTTATCGCCTTTCCCCCTGCCAACATAAATTCTCGTTACATCACGTTTAAGGTAAAGCAGGTTTTATTTTTGTCATTATTGACAGTTCTTCGTTCCACATTTTTCCTCTCCGGCATTTTGCAACATTACAATTCCATTCTCATAGCGAATTAGAGAGACTGGGCAGGTATTTGCTGCCTTGATCTTATTTTGTCCATTACATGTTAATTGCATAACAAGTTTTTTCTTCATAAAATATTCTTTTTGTAATGTGTGTCATTTCCACTTCCTTTATTCTTTTTGGCTCCATTATACCCAGATACTTATATTTCCCTCATTACCAATGCCCTGGATCTTTTCACCACTGACAAGTTCAATTTCTGTACTTTCGTTAGTTTTTCCCGTTTTGCGCTTACAACACCATATCTTTTAATCCCATATTCCGTACCTATATAATAACTAACGAGGTTAAAAGTGAATGTTAAAACGTCAATTTCGTTCTCATTTTGTTTTAACAACTTTAAACCATCCATGAACAGCAGCTGATTTATCTCAACACCAACGAATGTATAGCCTATTTTGACTTGTCAGAGGAGTTAGTCAGAGGTGTTAGACTGTCTTGTTGGAATACACTTTTGTTTATATTTACAGACACTAAAATTTGCCCACAAGGTATGTCAGTTGTATTTTCCAGGTCGCCATCAATCTTCCTACAAACTTACAAAGTTTTACTGTCTGACACTCAGTAGAGCCTCTGACATTCTATCATCCAGCTGTGCGGAACAGTATCTTGGACTTTCTTGAATTAATGGAAATATTAGATTTTTATATCATTTTTACTTACTCAGACCGCAGATATCGTTTTATTTACAAAATGTTGATCATTTGTACCCCTACTATTTCTTTTAAAACCTTTTTGTTCTTCATGTAACACTTCATTAGCATCCAAAAACGTGTTAGGAGTTGCAAAGATAAACCCAGACATTAGTTTTCACATTAGTGGGAAGTTGGATACTGGTCCGTAGTTATAAACTGCATTGCCCTTTTTGAGTCATTTGGACATACCAAATTTCTACCAGTGGTAGTCCACCCCACAGCACTCCAACTTGGCAAGGAGCGTTCCACTTGGGGATCTTCTTGATTTCCTGGTTTACCATTCTCGTTGTTATTTTCATGTTCTGTGCTGGGTTAGGTTTGTAATTTCTTAGATCCTCTAACCATTTAGCCTAATTGTTATGTTATATTAGGTTGTCTCGTACCTTTGACCGAAGTTTTTTGTCTCTTTGATATAGTTTTTACAAATTTTCCGTGGAATTCTCGAAGCAGGATGATGCACAATGTTGTATCAAGTTCACCCTCTTACGTCACACGATCTTCTTAGCACGTACTAATTAACTGTTGTAAGTTATAGGTGACAATTTAATTTCTTAGGTAGGTATAATATTTCATGTGAACACGTTTGAAAAACAATTTTTCTGAGTTTTACACATTTTAAAGTGAATTTTCTGAGTTAAATTTTCACAAAGTCTGCAAGAGTTCATCCCGTCAGCAGTTTGAGAATCACTACTCACTATTCTCTTGCATTTCTGTCATTATAACGCCCACTACCACTTGACTAGCATCTATTATCCACTTCTCATCCGTTCTTGTTCTTGTTTTTTCTTCTAGCGCCGCCTGAGTAAGTCAACCGTTTTTTCCAACCATACGAGTTTCATCACACAATGTCTGCCCGGTCACTTCGACCTTTGTCTCTTATTGCAGATGTTATGCATCCTGCGTCTATAACTTTACACTGGTTGGCCGTCATTGTTTGTAGTGTTTATTTTAAATGGCACTTCCAGTAACCATGTAGCTAAAACCTTAATTGCACCGCGTTTCAATAGTGCATATAACCCAATATATAATATAAGTATGGAAATTTGGAAGACTTATTCTTCATCATATTTAACTGAATCTTGCTCCTCTCAATTGATTCACACGGTACAATAAACGTAAATTTTGCGAGTAGCGAGCATGTCTGCATTCAATACAAACATTGCAATTTTACTGAGGAGTTTGGTTATTTTAATCGGTGAGAACTGTTTGGCACTGATTGAAAATAATAAATCCATTTATCAGACGCATATACAAGTTTAAAGCTATTTTCTTTTTTTACAATAAAATTGATTTCGGTTGGATTTACTGAAATTTCTTTGTCAGTTATTTGAGGACGTATGCACACCAAGCATGTGCTCCAGTTAAAAACAAAGCAGTTATTCTGAACAAAAAAGAGCATAAATTTTAACTTTAATACTACAGTTTTAATTAAACTAGCACTTCATTTTTTGGTGTGCATTTTAACTTAGCAACTGTGCCAAGAGAGCAAATAAACTGTGTATAATTTTCAAAATACACTGTTGTAGATAAGGGAGCCTCTGTTAAACGCACTTTTTTTTACGTCAAATGGAGGAGTTCAGAAAAGTTGCTTTTCGCTCGCATTGTTTTCCATTCTGATTACTTGTGGACTGAGCACTTCGTGTGTGTATGTGCTGTCGTTGTAAACAGGACTTTAAAATTTACGGCAACAGCTCAGACAATGTTATAATACCAGAAATTTAATTGTTACCACTGTACTTTTTGAACATTCAGCCATCAGCTACCAACTAGTAGGGTAGCAACAGGGTGAAATCGGTTTTTCTAATAACTGCAACCAGTGTATGATTTCATGCTTTACATGAGATACACTAGTATGCGGAGACGCATTTCTTTCTTCCTGCTTTGTCACATTGCATAGACTGTTTTTGTCGTTACACTGAAAGACCTTTTTGAAATGAAAATGGTAAAAATCACCAGGAACCAAATATACAAAAGATTATTAATAATACAACCCACAAAAGGTCCTTATTAGTATTTTTTAAATTTTTGTCACATTTACTATTATTTGTATGGACTACTTTCGATAGAAGTTGAAAGTAAAAAGGCGCTGTGCTGGAACAACGCTTGGCTAAGTAGTGGGTTCCACTCCTTTTTGACTTTTTACAGTGTTTCCTTTCCATAGCAGTTGGTAGAACCCATTACCAACCCATAATATGGACAAATGACTAAACGAAAAGCTACTATAGCCAAACTGAAAACCAGGAAAGTAAAGAAAGCAATAATTGTATGGTGTTGTTGAAAAAGGTCAAAGTCATTTGATATCATGATAGAATATGAGAAAACTACATGTAGATTTAATGGTTCCACATTGGTTGGTTTGGTTTCTCAGTGGCAGGGAAAAATGTATGGTATTGTAATTTGTTTATAGCTGGAACAAAATTGATTTCTGTTTGTTTATTAATCCTGTCAACAAAAACATGTTTGGTGGTTGCGATGACCCCATTACCCCACCCCCGATTATTTTACTATTTTCTTGTTTCAAGCAATTATTGAAGCTGTATATACAATATAACCCTAATAGGAATGACAAGACTGGATTATTTATTGCCGTTTCCCCTTCCCCATAGAGTCCATAATATTGAAGGCATAAAGAAAAGCTTTGGTTTCTGATATTCTGTTTTTTTTCTAGAAGAAATAGCTGGTTTTTGGCGAGTTTGTCGGTTGTGATATATTTCATAGCACAGAAATGTGACTAGATGCGAGACAAAATATTTTGTGACGAAAAAAAAGGTTCGTTTTGTTATTAGTTGACATGTGTTCAGCTTAAAAACTAAATAAAACATAATGAACAGCATGCCAATATTATTGCAATCGTTGTTAAACGCGAATACTGTAATGGAAAACCTGGTAAATGAAATCTGATTTTTTGAAAACCTGTGTAACTGTTCATTCATCTTTTTAATGAAATTCAATATCTACTATGTTGAAGCTTTCCAAGTAGGGTACTTACAAAAATCGATTTTGGATTTCTAAATGATCAAAGAACAAATATAAACATGTCATTTGAAAGATAAGTCATTTTTGTACACAACTGATTAATTAAGGTTGAATATGGACGCAGAAGTCACCTAAACTCTTTTTAAGATTATTAGGGGATTTTGATTCTTGTTTAGGTTCTCAATCTCCAAGTATTATGTAAGAAACGATAATTAAAAAAATGACACAAAAGTAATAGATGATAGCAACATAACACTTCCATTTTGGTTGTTTATATCATATTTGCTTAGGACAAATGAAGTGAAAGAGTTGAATTGTAAAGAATTAAAAACCATAGATTCTTGATCTTAATATAGTTATTAAGCATTGGTGAACGAAACTCCATGGAATTGTAATAACAGTATTTGATGTAATCATTCAGCTTTCCTACAAACACTGGGAAAGTTTCGTGAGGAGAATTTCAATAAAAAAATGACATTTTAGTGTGGTTTTAACATTTTAGTTTAACATTTGATACGTTTATTATGAACTTATTTTTGTTGATATTGGAGAAGCAGAGTTTGTAAAGGGACATTGGGTTTTGTCAAACACTGATGCTGAAGGAGAAATAATTTTTTATAGCGATGTTGTTTTTGAGAAAACGGGAAAAATGAACCTAGTGAACCTTGATCATAAAAGCCGATGAGGTTAATGTTAAGAGGGAATTTAATATTTTCTAGAGTACAGGATTGTAAAGCGTCGAACAAATTCGAATTTGAATTGACAAGGGCCCATTAAGTTCTTCTTTCTCCACTACTACCACCACCACTTCATTACAGATATCAGTACCCCCAATACCATCTTTTTCGATATCAACGCCATGAGCAAATTCACAAGTCATCAAATCATTCATCATTCCATTCATCATTCCATTCATCGTTCCATTCAACATTCCATTCATCATTCCATTCATCATTCCATTCATCATTCCATTCATCATTCCATTCATCATTCCATTCATCATTCCATTCATCATTCCATTCATCATTCCATTCATCATTCCATTCATCATTCCATTCATCATTCCATTCATCATTCCATTCATCATTCCATTCATCATTCCATTCATCATTCCATTCATCATTTCATTCATCATTTCATTCATCATTCCATTCATCATTCCATTCATCATTCCATTCATCATTCCATTCATCATTCCATTCATCATTCCATTCATCATTCCATTCATCATTCCATTCATCATTCCATTCATCATTCCATTCATCATTCCATTCATCATTCCATTCATCATTCCATTCATCATTCCATTCATCATTCCATTCATCATTCCATTCATCATTCCATTCATCATTCCATTCATCATTCCATTCATCATTCCATTCATCATTCCATTCATCATTTCATTCATCATTTCATTCATCATTCCATTCATCATTCCATTCATCATAATTCTCCGCAGAAACCATATCTCTGCTGCATTGATTCTCTTTTCCATTTCTTTAGAAACAGTCCATGTCTTACTTCCATATTTTAGGACCGGCAACACGTAACATTCCAGTACCCTTAGTCTTGTTGATATGGTGATCTTTAAGTTGCACAATATTTTCTTTAGTTTTGAAAAGGTCTCTCTTGATATTGCAATTCTCCTCTTGATCTCCCTACAAGGGCCCGTTAAGTTCACCTTTCTCCACTACTACCACCACCACTTCATTACAGATATCAGTACCCCTAATACCATCTTTTTCGATATCAACGCCATGAGCAAATTGACAAGTCATCATTCCATGCGGACATGTCAATCAAAATCCGAAGCTCTTACCTGGTTCTGACCAATATTGATAGAATTTGCCAAGTTCTTTTCTGTCGCAGTACGTTTGATTGGCTGGAGCTCCGGAAAACAAAGACACGTAGGCACACAGCCACATAGATATGCAGACGCGTGCACGCGCGCACATCCACACAGACAAAAATTATATTTTAGAAAATACGCAAATGTTGTCGCAAACTCTCAAATCATAATGGGTTTTTTCACCTATGTAGTCGAAACATCCCATCTATAATAATTCACTACAAACATGGTGTCTATATTGTTAACTGAAAATTCTCAAATCGTAATAGATTTTTTTTACCACTGTTACATTGGCTGCTCCATACATCTAGGTACATTCAATAAAAAAATTCCCAAAGTTTCCAAAAAACTCCTAATATGGCGTCAACGTCCATCATATACACTCAACAGACAATTCTCAAATCATGATTAAATTTTAAACCCTTAATATGTAGTCTCTGGTAAACTTTGGCAGTAGTAAGTATTCTGAGAAAATAACAGGTATCAAACTAAACACATATTGCATGAAAAGTAAACTTAAATCACTTAGATCAATATGGCAGGTACAACAAAAACCGTTTTGGAGCCAAAGTATGGTGTGCCTCATGACTACTGTCCAGTTATCACCGAATTTAGTAGCCAAAAGGAGACAAATTGTTTTCATTACGTTTGTTTGTCGCAGTAACTTGGCAATGCTACTAGCCAGTGAATGCCTTTTTCAAGGGCAAAACACATCATGCCAGTGGTGAGGTGTGAGGCCAAGAACTTTACACCCGGAGCCTGCTGCTCTACCACCGAATCAGTGCGTTCTACGGAAGTTAATATGTATGCAGTAAAATAAAAAAACAGGTAAACTAAATGGTTATTGTTAAATACCGATAAAAACCCTCTTATTACCAACAATTTCAGTCTTCAAAGTCAACGACATCAATTTTCTTGTTTTTGCTGTCGTTGGCCACAATCACGTTGGTTTTGCTTTGATTTTGAAAAAAAGATGATTAGTTACATGACCCCAGTAACGTTGTTTTATGTTGAGTACTTATACTACTAACACTTACCAAAGTAACACAATACTCATTCGGTAGATTAATGGCAGCAACCTGACCAAGTCGTTGTTTTCCAGTTAGCCATTCCATTTAGTCGTCGTAAGATGTTTTATGTTTGGCATTCGAAGGAAGGAACTATCAGGGTTTAGGTTTGTCACCACAGTGGTTATGAGTTCCGTCATAACAGGTGGTAACGCAACCTTCTGGTTGAAACGCATTAAAAATATAATTGAGGTTGACCGTAAACGCACGGTGGAGGAATATTACATTGCAACCGTATGGCAAGTAACCAGTTGTCTCCTATTCCAAGATCAAGCAGATTTATACGGCCCTTTATCACTAATAAACAAAAATACCGTTTAAATATAGCCGCCCAAAATTACAACACACTGTTCGTGGAAAATTGACGATTCCTGTTCTACTAACACCTCCGGTTTTTACCAACGATATTGCTGTTCAAAGGAAATGAATAGCAATGAGAAAAGAACACACACTTCTAGTCGCTTGACATTTCTCTTCTTATCAGGGAAATAATTTAAGAAATAAAATGCTCATGCTTATCTGATAAAGTATTAAAAAATTTTCTTTGGCCAGGGTTAATTGTTTTTACTGATTGGAGATGTTCAACTTGTAACGACGGCCTGTTCCACACAAATCCAGACAGTCTTCCAGACATATTTGAGCATGCATATAAAACAAGAATGTGTTAACCCGCTAAAATGTTGAAAATAGGTAACCAAAGCTGTTTTCTGTTTTATATACCTCCACCCATAGTAACAAGATGGCACAACCAGGGCCACATGTCACTTACTCTTTCCTGTAAGGGTTAGTATGATATAATTGTCACGACCTGTTATCTGAAAATGGTAAGTAGGTCCTGATACTCAACATTTTGATTGTCAGAGTTGATTGAGACAGAGAGCAAATTGCGTTATGTAAAAAATGGTAAGGGTAATGATGATGACGATGCTGATGTTGGTCGTGATTTTGTTTGGTGTTGTGATTATGATGATGGTGGTGATGATGACGAAGACAAGGTATAGTACGAAACGACAAAGACATTCCTATTAACTTTTTTTGAGGGGTTGGGTAGAGTTTTGAAAGGCAAAATTGAGTTGTTGGAAAATGATTTTTTAACATAAAGAAGTTGTATCAATAGTTTTAAAAATCAACCGAGCCATTTCTTAAAAATTCCTGGTTAATAGTTTCTTCTTTTTTCTTACAGGGGAACCAAATCTTGATATTACCCCAGTGTTGAAGAAAAATTACACTGTCAAAAGGATGTTTGAGGAAGCAGAAGCCTTTTTCGTCTCTATTGGTGCACAAAAATTACCGACACTTTTTTGGAACAATTCGATGTTTACTGATCCAAAAAAAACTGATGGACGGGATGCTGTCTGCCATGCGTCTGCTTGGGATTTTTCTATAAACAAAGATGTCAGGTAATATTTACTATTTATAAGATATTCAGTAAAATTGAATAATAGAATAATAATTCTTTTCCAAAGGTATTACAGTAGGAAGTGTTCCGTTGAACTTTTTCTGGTGGCTACCACCTTAGTTGTTGCATCTTGTGTGAATCGTTTCTTTCCACTTCGTTATACTCATACAGTTGTTGTTCTTAGTTGTAATAGGTCTTTCTAGGTCGTAGTCTTTTTTCTCTGACTGCAAGATTGTGGAACTCCTTGGGGTTCTGAGTTCTTTCCTACATCATTTGTCGTGAATGTTTTCAAGGCTATGGTTAACTCTGTATGGCTCTTAGGTATTTAAAAAAAAAGAAATAAATCAATGAACATGAAAAAGTAACACTAAAACAGCCACGTTATCGAATGCAAATAACAAGTAAAATTGTCTTCCAAATAGTAACTACGAAAAGGGTCGAAGAAATGCGAGTAACCCTTTTATAAACATTATTTGAAAGTACGAGATGTTCTTTTAAAAATATATTTAAAAAATTCGTCCAACAGATTGAGCTCCTAATAAGAATTTCAATTTCAACCATGGTGGCCATTGTTCTGCACCAAACCTGGCACATAAGGAAAGAAGGAAGGAAGTCTAATTCAACTGCATTGGCAAAAAATGATTAAATTGACGTATACCTCTCAATTGCTCCCTCGTAGTCAATACCTTTTCTTTTATATAGCTTTGTGCCACTAATTTAGCTTTGGATACTAATATTTCCATTAGCACTATTCGTAATCATATGCATCACTCGAGACTCGTTTATATTTAACTACTTTTTCACATTCAAACAAATCAACAAAATCTGAGAAGTGATTATTTGTTAATGATGCACACACGCTTTACCCACATTGACCATGGTTTCCAGTTACGTGCATTATATGTTTCATTAATATTCTTAAGCACTAATTCGTGGTTAACAACTACAGAAGCAAAAGCGTCCCACCGATTACCACTGATGGTTTCCAACCTTTTAGGTGCAATTCTATTGTTTTGTGGTCTGACAATTTTATTTTCTTGCAAATAATAATTATGGTTATCAAGCTGGGCATTATTTGCAGTGGCCGTGTCACTATGGAAATACGTTGATTGAGGCCTAATTGTTTCAGTATAAATAGCAGAGGTGCTGAAAGAGAACGTGCTGAGCCCATACTTTGTTTAACGTATTAAAGGCTGTATCAGTGAAAGGTAGAAATCTTTAATAACATATTCCTAAACATCAGACCCCAGCACCAAACCAGCTGAGTATCGAATGCAACATGACAATTATGACTACATGTAACATATATATGTAACATATCGTTTCTCTAATAATAACTACTGAAAGGGTCAAAGGTTAGGTAATGTGAATAACTTAAATTGAGCTCTAGACACAAGATAATTACGTCTTAACAATTACTGAATGGAAGATTTGACGAAATGCTCAAGCTGTATTCAATTCCCATACGCTTTTAAGTTTTCTGTGCCCCATACTCGAAAGTGCTTTTTTTCCTTACCAGAAAGAACTGTTATTTTTGCACACAAACGTAGCTTTAATAAAATCAAATGCATTATTAATATCCAGCAGTGCATCTTTTTATTTAGGTTTGGAAGTTTTGTCATCTAGATATATTCCCCATGTTGAACAAGTTAGTTAACGGCTTGAGGCGAAGAATTTTAGACACAGGAGAAAGCCTCATGCTATTAAGCCAAGTTGGGAAAATTGCGCCGGCTTGAAGCCCCTAACTACGTTTAGCCTGTGTACTTTTGAACACCAAAGCAGTCAGTAAATGAAGAAGACAAAAATTAATGAAAAATTAGAAAATATTTTCCGTAAATGTGCCAGCTATTGGTTTACGCGATGTATTGTCTTCAAATCTGATTGAAGTCGGACAAGAAATGAGTAGCGTTGTATTTTGAATTACTGCGTGTAATGCTTTTGTCACATATTTTTTGTTGCAAATTACTGCACATTACTGCACATTACCATTACTGCAGTCAGGTTTCAAATTTAGGGTTTGCAATTGAGCAATCCAAATTCACTATCGCAGTTTTATGATCCAATATTGGTAAATTCCACAGTCGGCATTTCAGATAGACCCGTGTATAACTAGAAGTTGAATTGAAAGCGTTTGTTGTAAATAACATTGGCAACGAATTGAATCAATCAAGAATGTAAATCACAGCCTTGATTGATTCTGTTGGCAGACATGCGTCGACAATCCAGCGAACTGGACGCTTCGTTAGTCTTGTAGTGAAAAAGTATATGTGGGATAAATGAAAATGTAAAAGGAAAAAAGCATTTTTGAGTGTTTCTTTTTTGAAGTTTCAAGTTTTTTAACGAGTTGATAAAATTTTGTGCTTAATAATGAGTAAACTATTTTTCATCCTCTTATTTATCACAGGAGACACGTGTTTTGGTACCCATTCTTCCTTCTTTAGTACTGTAATAATAAGAGTACTACACAAAAGCCAGAACGAGATACAATAAAGTATTTGCCGCATTTGCCAGTGTCTGCTCTCAGAAATCGAAACCGATTTGTCGACCTTTCTACATATTTTTGACAAAAGTGAATACTCTTATTGCGTACATATTTTTATTGTTCTGATTTTTCATGTAAAGCAGTGATGGAAAGTCGAATAATGCTGCTGTGATTTAAATAGCTAATCATGAAAGAGTTACAGTAAAAATATTTTTATTTTTGCCAAGCAATATATTTTGAAATTTTATTGCTAGGTTTGTTTCAAGTTTCTGTAAATGGTACTACATAGTTTCTGCGTAAAGGTTGCATTGACTTGAAGTTATCGTATTTCTTAAGTTTTGGAATAACGTTACTATGTCTTTTCTGACTACCTTACTAACGCCTTTGTTAACAACATCGTTTTTGAAACACGTTGTCGGTAAAACGTAGTAGATAACGTTTAGACACCTCCAGTCGACCTTTTACGGTTAGTTGTGCAAAGGTCAGATATCTAACGTTGTACCGTTAGTCGGAGTTTTAGAAGCTTGACTGCTTTAGTAACAGGTAAAATGCATATTTCATGTAATGTAAAAAGGAAGATAGTTGCGCATAGAGCAGGATAACAGAAGAATACCTTTTTAGAAAAAACAATTCATTTATGCTGTAAACACTTTTTCAATTTTGTTGTTACCTTGAAAAGTTCACTATGCATCTTTACCCAAAAAGGTTGTAAAACCTTGGGGGATATTTGTCCTGTAGGCTTAAGAAAAATGGGAATGTTCTTTTGTAGCAACACAGAAAATGTAGTGTTACCTTTAAATTTGAATCATATGTTATTTCTTCCTACTTCGAATGAAGACTATTGGAAAACGCGGTTAAATTTTACATAAAAACTAAGGCCACGAGGCCTACATATCACGTGGTTTAATTATACAATGAAAACTTCTATATATGAATATTTAAAAGATACAATGAAAATACTATGTAAGGAAGCTTAAGTATAATGAAAGGTCAACCAAATATGTATATATATATGGAAAGTGTCTTGTAAAAACTTTTAATTTCACACTCCGCCCAAAATTTGCTTTTTGCAAATTTTACTCTTAATCGTCTAAGTTTCTGGCCTTCCAAGGGGGCTTTTCTTTTAGATTATAATGGTGTTTGTTGCGCAGACCGGGAAATTAGTGGGACATTAAACATGGTCTAAAAAATCTGTTTATATCGAATACAAAACAAAAGTTGTGAAGAAATATCTTGGACATCACTCGATCAAGAAGTGTCTTTTTCTTTTTATGTTTACAAACATTACATCTTAAAATTATATATGCAAAAGGTATCCTTTTTGCCTGTGGTTAGAAAAATTAATTATGAAAACGATCATTCGTTTGTAATGTATATCTGCATGAGCATATGCCGTTGCATAAATCAAACCAAAAGCTTCCCTTTGAAGTTAAAATATGCCTTGAGAAAGATTCCTACATTTAATTCAAGGCTATTGTAACGAAAGGCGTTAACAAGTACTTTTGTAATTTTTAAAGGTATTTATTATTTTATTTATTTCTACATGTATTCTTTTATTTATTTATTTTTTCTAATTTTAAATGAATTTCAAATCCCTTATATTTTTAGGGTAAAGATGTGTACTCTTATTAACCAAGACGATTTTGTCACCATACACCATGAATTGGGACACATCTACTACTATCTGTGGTATTGGAACCAACCATTTGAATACAGAGATGGAGCCAATCCAGGGTTTCATGAAGCAGTGGGAGATACACTTGCATTGTCCGTCCAAACACCACAACATTTGTACAAAATCAAGCTACTTGATAAACTTCCAAACAACTACAGTAAGTAATGTGTTTTCAGATTTTAACTTTGAGCTCTTATTGGAAGTAAACTTACTGAGTTGAAGCAAATCAGGGTTGTTTTAATTTGTCGTATGTAGCACAAACTAAGAAATGCTCCATATAAGACAATAGAAGCAACATCAGAAAAGTGATCACCAAAGCGGATAAAAAGCACACCACGATCAAAGTGAGCCAAGACTTGAATTGTTAGTATGCGTAACGATGATTTGCTGTTTTTCCTGTTTTTTTAGCCCTTTTTACTAGTACGGAGTTTTCTAAATTTTTCTTGTAATTGTTATGTAGGAGTTAAATCTTGCTAAAGTCACCTATTGGTAAATGGTAAACGTGATGCTAACACATAAGAGCGTTTCTAATCCGAAAACTGATAATATAGCCCCTTGTATTTAGTTATTTTTATTTTAGTAGGAGTGAACTGTGTGAAGTATTTGCGAAGAAAAGAAGGAGAGGAGCTATTTTAACTTCATTCGATTCTTGTTTCAAGAGACCGAAAAATGTTTTTGGACCAACGTGGTCATTATCAAACAGTTTTAATGTCATTAAACACGCGTCATTAAAACGAGAAGCAGATACAGGAATTGTGGAAGTAAATATAGCAACATCTATCGAGGTAGGGGCTGTTGTTTTTTTCTAAAATCTTCTGCTCGCAGCTATTTACTGCTATCGTATTGACTTTGTCGTCCTTTCTGTTTTATTTTGTTCCCTCGATCTCGTGTCGTTTACACTCATTTTTTTCTCTGTCGATGTCAGACGTTTTCTGGCAAAATGTAGCGCAAGCTGCCTTGGTTTCCTTTTTTCCCTTGTCTTAGAGAGAGCGTTTAAAACACCACTTATGTAATGCATCGAAACAAACAGGTTGATAACTGGTTGATAACTTCGTCACGCTTTTCCTTGGGGCTGCACCTACAGAAAGGGAGAAATGGGTGAATACCAAATCCTTCCCTACCAGTTTGAGCTGCCTCCACGATGTCCCGATGTTGCAACACTTCTATCGCATTATCAACCTCAACCTCAGCTTGCTACTTTTTTCCCGTTTTAACGGAGGAGGGTTATTCTTAATTGCACCATTATTATTGCATCGTTGCTCTATCTTTTCCATACGAGTTACCGCTATTTCATATAGTGCTGTTGGCCACAGTATTCTGGGGGTATAACCCGTATTGTAGAATCCATAATTTAAATTTCCCTGCAAGTTTTGTCTTGTCAATTTTATTTAGGTTTTCTCGAACTTCTTTATAGAGAGCTATTCTTAGGTGTTTATCACTCATAATTCTGCTATACCATCTCCCTAGGCTTTTCACTGGTTGTGCATTAACAGTTGGTATTCTTTCATTTGCAATGTGGAAGTGCTTCTGTTGTTGTTTCCCCTTTACTAGAACAAAGCTTCTTGACTTCTTATCCTTGACGTTCATTTTGGCCCACTTAACGAGGTCATCTAGTGGAAGCAAAATCCTCTCCATCGTCTTTTCAGTTTGCGTCAAATTATCCATAAAGGCTCTAACTGGGGTTGCGATAACTACTTCTGTTGTATCCGTGCTCTTCAGAAACATTTCCATCACCAAAATAAACCACACTACAGAAATGGTACACCCAGCTGCTATTCCTACTAGCAATCTCTGCCAATCTGTGGTGAAGTCATTAGCAGAGAATTTCATTTGGAACTGGTTACAGTAGTTCATCATCATCATCTTCACATCGTCATGTATCCAGAAAAATTCCATCGCTTCTTTCAACATAGCGTGTGGAACTGATCCATAGACATTTACCAAATCCAACCATACCACTGCTAGCGACTGTTTGTCAGCTTTGGCATTTTGTATCTCGTCCCAGATGCTGAAATTATGTTCAAAACAACCGGGAATGCCAGGGATACCAGCTTTCTGCACGTTTTCATTCACATAGATGTTCCTTTGGATGAAGTCCATAACACGTCTCGCTATTATTCCGTTCACGACCTTTCCGTCTATATTAAGCAAGGATATTGGTCTGAGCTGTCCAATCTCCTTTGGGAGGCATGTCCCCATCAGCTATCTTCCATCTTTTAGCTTCCTTCCTCTCCTTCCACTTCTCACGTAATAATAGAAGCAGCATGTTCAGTAACCTTGGACAGTTCTTGTAGACCTTATAACTCACCCCATCATTTCCTGGTGAACTTTTTGACCTTTTGTTTTTTACAAACTCCTGGACTTCCTACCATCGGAGATCACTCATATCGAATGGTACTCCTGGTGCTGACAGCTTCTTCAACCCGGTCATGCTGGGCATCTCCTCGCGGTCTTTATCACTATATGTCTCTTTCAAGTGCTTCTCTAAATCTTCCTTTGAACATTGTAACTTCCCGCTTCTTTTTTCAGTGAATAAGGTTTTTGCGTACATATACGGGTTAGCCAAGAAACTTTTTCTTGCCTGCTCTCTCCTTTTTTGTCTTCAACCGCCGTTCATTCCTCAGTAGACTGCGATGCTTTTTCTTCATTCCGCTATGCCTGCAGTCCATTTTTCTTCTCAGGGTGGCTTAACATCCAACTAGCCCTCAAAGCTTTCTTTTCTGCCCTGATTTCTTTCAACTTCCGTTGTCTACGAGATAGACCTTGTCCTTGCTCTGTTCTCACCTTCCGCTTCTCTTCAATATCGAACTTTCTCTTGCCTTTCGTATATTGCCGTGGCTAACTTTTCTAGCCTCACTTCAATTGAACCCTTAAAACCCTTAACCATTATCAAAACCTCCTTGTCGAACTCGCTCCATGTGCCTCTATCACTGCAGCATATGTTCCACTGTGGTTGTCAACCTGGGACGCACTTCAACACGTCTGACGGGTCTAAACACTGCGTTTTTGCACCATCTTTCTTTTACATACCTTCCTTGATGAATCTTCATTCCCTTCTCAGTGGCGAACCAACGATTCCAGCAATGGTGTTGAAAGCTCTCATCAGAAATTCCGGTTCCGTTTTCCTTGACTATGCCCGAGCTTGCATCTGAATAGTTTTTGTTGACTTGCTTACCCTCCCCAACCTTTCGGGCAAATCAACGGGCATCTTCCTTTTGTGTACTTGTTGCGATTAATAAAGAAATCTGGGTTGCAAACCCAATTGATTTCCTGCGGTCTTTCCACGCCGTCCTTCCGATTGTCTCCTTTCTTTCAAGGTTGTCAACAGTCTTTCCTGCAGTCATCTAAGAGAGTTCAAGACACCACTTACGTAATGCTTCTAAACAAACAGCCACTTTCGTGTCCACAATTTTTCTGGTCATCAGGGATGTTCTCAAGTAGCTGTTTCGACCCCCAAATCATCCTTCAGCTTGATGTTCAACTTAAGTGGGGTCCTTCCCTTCGAGGAAGCCAGAATTGTGGTTCGTTACAAATTATTTTCCCATGACGCTATGTTTGTGGTTATTACATTGGAATGTGATGTTTGAGCAAGAGAAAGATTATTATAGCTACTGTCTTAGAAAGCAACGGATACATTATTTGAATAAGATTAACGTAAAGAACACAACGAGAATAAGAAGCTCTTTAATGCTCCTCCTAATTGTCAAGTTTGAATACTTCTTTGTTGTAGAAAGTGATATAAACTTCCTGATGAAATCAGCCTTGAATAAGGTAGCTTTTATTCCATTTGGATATTTGATTGATTTATNAGTCGATGTAAGTCAAGAGGATCGGATTTTGAAAAGTTTGTACTTCGTACGTGGTGTACTTTTTGAAATTGCTCATGCAGTCCGTTCCAGTTAAAGCTGACTTTGTCCTCAGTTGCATTTAATCAGAATTAACCACATTAAAAAAGTAATCTCTGTTAATTAATAACAACTTTTTAATATTGACTGCTTGTCATCATGCCTCCCCAGCACCTTGTTGGCTCTGGTTATGATCGTACGAGGAACGGTTTTGTACAACGGTGGTATTTCATGCGAATTGCTTGGAAGGTTAGTATTATAGGGTAGTTGCACACCGTAGCGATACAAATTATTTTCCCATGACGCTATGTTTGTGGTTATTACATTGGAATGTGATGTTTGAGCAAGAGAAAGATTATTATAGCTACTGTCTTAGAAAGCAACGGATACATTATTTGAATAAGATTAACGTAAAGAACACAACGAGAATAAGAAGCTCTTTAATGCTCCTCCTAATTGTCAAGTTTGAATACTTCTTTGTTGTAGAAAGTGATATAAACTTCCTGATGAAATCAGCCTTGAATAAGGTAGCTTTTATTCCATTTGGATATTTGATTGATTTATGGAGATGGGATGTCTACAATGGTAAAATCAAACCGGAGGATTATAACAAAGAGTGGTGGAAATTGCGTACGAAATATCAAGGTATTAAAGCGCCAAGATCACGATCAGAAAACGACTTCGATGCAGGAGCGAAGTATCATGTGCCAGGCAATACACCTTATATAAGGTAGGTACAGTTTTATTTGGGCTGCAGCTAGTGAGTTGCATGACAACATATTTGGCAATATTGCTAAGTTATAATGAGAGTAGTAGGTAATGCGAGCGGCTAGCTATATGAGCAGCAGTCAACGCTTACCCCAATGACCACCGGCGTCTTAGTGATGTATAGGACTTCAAAATGTTTATGGATACTAAGGCGTTCATTTTCGTGACAAAATTATGTCTTTGTCTGTTTTTCTCACGTAAAAAGGTTGCTAATAAATTAGAGTACTATTATATCTGATTCATGCAATTTATTTTTATGAAAGGAGAGACAAAAAAGCGAGCAATTTATGCATTAGGTTGCCATTGAATGTTGAAACACTTTGACAAAATTTGCTACTGTAGGATTTAAAACTTAAACCTTTGCTCACCTAGCCTGGCAGAAGAAACCAGTTGCGACCATCTATTTCTGTTCTAGGATGACTTGGGTCCTAGGAATACATGATTCGGCCTTTGTCTTGTTTACTTCAGTCAAATCGAGGATGGTGATAAAGACCTCATTAGCTCCAGTTACGATCCCCGCTAGACATGATGTTTCTATAAACACACTGGTGGCTGCTGTCATCCCATGGAATACCACTTCCATGACCATGTGGCTCAGTTGGTTCGCAAGCTAAAGGTCTCCGTTCAGACGATGGTTTTGAACATCTATTTTGATTTCACACTTTTCTTGTGACAATTTAAAGAAAAGGAATCCCTTGGTACACGGGAGATTTTCAGTTGTCAAGGGGTCCAAAGAATCTCCGTATCCAAGACTGACTAGATATTCGCAAGGCTAGATTAAAGGTGTGGTAGTACTGGCACCTGGCAAAACCTGTTATCTTCAAATGTACTCTCTCCCTTTAATTTTCAGTAATGGAAGAAGTCTTTATTCTAATTTTTCTTTTGTGAAAGCATTTCCTCATTCCGACTTCGCTCATATTTTGGGCTTCGTGAGACGAGCATCTTGATAGTAATTTAGGTAACCAAAGGTTTTTTGATTCCTTAAATTATTTGAATTGTTCTGGAATTTTTTGTTATTGGAAATGTACTAGAAAAAAGCCACTCTTTCAGGCTTGTTTTTGAATTTTTCATGAATTTACAATATTTGTGAAGCGGGTTCTTAGGTTATAGTATTTCCGTTTGCCCCGGATTTAGACCGCCCAATTGTGAAAAAATATTAATTCATTTTTTAACCCAATTATTTTTCATGAATATCTTTTTGATTGGACTAATGCATTGTATGCAATATAGTGTTGTTAAAGAATAACTTGTTATTTTGCTATTGCGTGCAAAGTTTAGTTATTTCTTGAAAATCATTTATTGCTTCATTTCAGAGATTTCAATATACATTTTAATACATATATTAAAGTGACCACTAAAGGACGAACTCGTGGAGAAGTTTCTTTTAGCAACTCTTGGTTTTAATTAAGCTTTATGTTTTTATGTAATAATGTAGTTACTGATAATTTAAAAATGGGAGTTAGTGCACTTTCTTCAAATAGCAACAGTCAAACACCAAGGAAGAGTTAAATTTGTTTTTGATTTGTTTACTTTAAGATTAAAATCCCAATGGTGCCTTGTTTTTCCGAAGAGAGAAAAAAATCTTTAAAACTTTAACCATTTTGAGAGACTTAAAATGCTGTTAGTGGAATAATTGATACAATGATGAACTCTCATCAGTGTTTAAAAAAAAAATGCGTTAGAAATTTGTTGGGTCATGAAAATTGTAGCATCTTCATTTTTTTTATCGCTCATGTCTCAATATGAATTGCCCCTTAGCCGTCATGGTTCCGGACAGTAAGATATTTATGCCCTTTAAATCATCAAAAATATCATGTGCATATTACACTATATATAGTTTAGCATCATATTGCAAAAAGCATTGCTCCAAACTATAAATTCCTCTCCGGCACATTCTGGGTATTTGTGATAAAAGTTTTAAACACCAGCTCAAAGTTGAACAATTGGATGACCAGGTCCGTTTTAAGGATAATGAATCCAGCTTGAAGCATGTTATTTCGACTCGTTCTTTAAACAGCTGGGTGGAGGTGATGTTTTTGCTAAAATACGTAATTCAGTAGCCATCTGTCACGGTGAACAGATCAGCTCTGTTTCCCATGGTGTTTTGTGAAACTAGATAGCTTGATGATGAATCTATGACTTCGCATGGTTTTGAGTCTGATAGTTCATCCTTCGTGTTATAAATCATTATCAATCATTTTGCAAATGCAGACGTCGAGAAAATAATAAATATTATGATTTGTTGGTCAACGGTGTCATCACTGGTAATTTGGTCATTGTGAAATTTTAGTTTTTCGAACACGTAGCTACCGAATTATCGTCGTTTTTACCTAATTCCAAGCAAATTACCCCACTGTGCCTTTTTATTTCCTGAAGCCATACATTGCATGTGCACAAACCCGATGTCATATAATTGGATGATATTTCGTTTCATTTGTGCTGTTAATTTTCATGTGCCAATCTTTATCGTATAAATTTTATTATTTGACTTGTTTTGCAAGGTATTTCTTCAGCAGCGTACTTCAGTTTCAGTTTCACTCAGCAGCTTGTAAAGCAAAAGGGCATAAAGGAGATCTTTACAAATGTTCTATTTATCAATCAAAGGAAGCAGGCAAAAAAATCGGGTAAGAGTTATGTTTCAACATAGTGTTCTATTATGTTATGTTAAATTGATATTAGACTGTTTAAGGGTTTTTGTGAAAGTGCCTTCATGCCCTTTTCTGTGTTGATTTTTTTGTATGTGTATGTGTATGTTCTAATTGTTTTGACGCTATCCTTTATTCCTGCCCATTGGATACTATTTAGCGAGTGGTGAATTTAGCGTTCGTTCTAAATGGTTAGATTCTTACACCACTAATGAAATTGGAGTGTAATCTGGGACTTTTCATTATCTTGGTCTTTTCACTCGTAATCGCCTCACCCTCTCAGTAGCTCTGACCAAATTGCGTCTTTGTTTTTATCTCCCCTAAGAGAGCTGCTTCACGCTGACCGCTATGTTCTTACGTCATGTATCGAATTCAGGTTAATATAGATGCATTTGTGCGCCATCGTCGATTCCAAGCGAATTTTTTGAAAAGATAAAGACCGATTTAATGCCCAATTTGAAATGAACGCCGATACTCGAATAAATCGCCAGGATAAAATGTAGTTCATGATTATAGACAGACGGGTAGGATGTTCATAATTATTAAAAACCCATGGGCGTTTTTTAATAGGATAAGAATAAATAATTAATGATTAGTGCTTGAAGAAAGAATTCTAACTTTTCTAATTCTAATTCTAATTCAAAGTTTCTGACTTTGTCTGAAATAATACCTAATTATGTTATTGTAAATGATGTTCTTTTTAACAATAAAGTTTGCCGACGTCAACATGGAATATAGAAAGGACGTGATAAAGAAGTCATCACAATGCAATGTTCTTTTACATTTGAACGTTCATTTTTCGTTTTAATGCTTTTTAAGGCCTTGTCCTTTGAGAAAATTTACCCATGTAAAATGTATTTGCTCGTTCGATTTGTCGCGATCTCGGCTTTCCATAGAATTCTCTCTAAAATACAAAATGTTGTCACACGAAAACCGAGCTGGGGCGGTTGAACGGGAACTCACTTTGTTTTGCTGGGATTCCATCAGAACGGGCTGGTTGGGTTTTTTTTTCATGTGAACAGCTCATCCCGGTTTGCTGGGCTGAAAATCTATTTGCTGTGGATGACCAAACACTTCAACGTACATCCAAAACAAAAATGGTGATGGAGGAACGAAGAGAATTTCAATGCTCTGATAAGATGATGGTTAATCGTATCATATATCTCTGTAATTTAAAGACAACAATGACTTTCAAAGGACTTGATTTTGATAGCGATAATCCTTATTTTTACTTTGACATTGGACAAAGTTTGTCAGAAAGTTAGCAATCTGAAAGAGTAACATTGTTTGAAGGGGTTGAGCGAAGAGTTTTGAAGAGTTGGAATCAAATTCCCAGAAAGAGATAAATCGAGCCAAAGCTGAAATCAAGCAGGATAATGCTGTACTAGCAAAAGAAAAGAATTATAGAATCAAAGAAAAAATTCGAGAGAATTACTCCAAAGCCTTTATAAATGGAACACAGTCAAGGAGTGGAAATATTGTTTTTGCACATTTTGATACCTTAAGACAAATTTTGGGAGGTACAGCAAATATTGAACCTTTTTCAGTTGGAATGGAGACAAACAGCATAGATAGAACTGACGTCTAACATGAATTATCTTTACTAAATAACACCACATCGTGTCCAGAAAATGAAGATAAGCTAGTAGAAACTGATTTTACGATGTCAACCAAAAGAAAAACATCTGTCCGAAAACTTGTTGGTAACAAGCATAAGTATCTAGAGAAGAGTTTATCAGCAGCACAAAAAGCTCAAATGTTACATCACAAAGCAAATGGAGGGGTTCTGTTTAGAAAGGATATGGCGTACACAATAAACGAATCTAACAATTGTTTTTCAGAGTCTGTAAAACGACTTAACATGTCAATCGAGGTTATGTTTAATAAAATTCATAAAAGTATAGAAAAGTTAACTCAACCATTTTTTTTCATTATCCAATACCACCTGTAAATCAAAATATGTTTTAATAGAATATTCAACAAGGCTATTTTACTAACATGGTGTTAGTAGCGATCAGCCCCGGCCATAGGATGCATTTAATTACTACCAAAGCTAATAGAGTAATATATTTCCAATATTTTTGACAAATCATAAAACTGTTCCTATAGTTATTGCATTGAGATAGTTGGAAAATTTTGAACTACTCTTGCATAAAAGTTAAAAGACAAAAATTTGCTAAGGACGAACTTTGTTTTTCGTTTTTTGATTTATATATCTTCGTTTGATGAAAAATTTGCATGTTAATGCTTTCACAAGATTTTCAGCTACTCTTGTCTAGAAACTGAACCAAAAAAGTTTCTACATGGAAATTTTGCGTTAAATCTTTTGTTACAATGTTTCGCTTGAAGTAAACTCTTTGCTGGCTCAAAATTAGACGACAGTTAAATGTGTGAAGAAACTATGCCACAGAAAAGTTTTGCAAAATACACTGCGAATATAATGTGACCACAGCGTTTAGGTGCACGATTTTACCAGAGGTTTGCTCGTACAAGTAGATGTAATTGTTTCATCTAATTTTTGTTCTTGCACCAACTTATTAGAATTTGTAACATAATGCAAATGAAAAAATATTAGAACCATGCTCTAACAGAGAAATAATTACTTTGTTTGAAACACAAAGAAGAACTTAAGTCAAGTACTTTCGCTAACGTATAATGTTATTACATTATTTAAAAGTGCTAAAAGAAATAAATTCATATGAATTTAGCGAATGATTTGCATTTATTGTGTGACTCCTGTCCAGTTCTTTAGTCCAGAAGTAAAGAATAATTTAAAAAAAGGGCTAATCTTACTTTAAAAAGTCTAGAATCATATTTTTGTTTCTAGCTACTTCAGTGGCATCATATTCCACACATTTGGTAACTATTTTTACACCATGTGGGTATCACATGCTTATATTCCCCGGCATACGGTGACCGCTAGCGTTTTTAAAGGCATTGGTCCAGTCCGCTGGGTATTTTGTGACAAGAACAGTCAATGAGGCGAATAACTGATTTCTTTATTTTATTACTGGAATCACAGCTATTTTCTTGGCATATGGACATTGTCTTATTGTATGTAGTCATATTAATATCGACAAGTTAGCACTTTGTTTGGAACACACAAAGTTAATCATATTAAAGAATACCCCCGAGTGATAAAAAATGTAGTACTATGGTACAAACATATATAATAGGATCGATAACACATCTTAGGTTACCTTTCCCGTTTTCTTTTCAGGGATATGCTTTCAATGGGAAAAAGCCGACCCTGGCCAGAGGCATATAAAAAGCTTACTGGTAGTGAAGTGCTAACATCCTCCGCCATCCGAGAATACTTTAGACCTCTCATCGTGTGGCTGAAAGATCAAAGGAAAAAAGAGGGATATAAATTGGGCTGGAGCCAAGGAAGTGGTGTAGCACCACTCTTTTCTTCGTTTACGGTCATTTCAGTTTTATTTGTTTCAGCATTATCTTGGATGTGATTTTCCGTAGACTTTGTTCAAAATATTTGTTAGTGAATTAGCTTTCATTTTCAACTGTTAATTGAAGTAGCTAAAAATTAGGTGTAATTCGGAACTTTTACCCTGAGATTCTTATACATGCGAGACTTAATAGATTACATATAATCTTTTGGAAGATGCCTTCGATTTAAGCAATCCTTTTTTTTATTTCATCAGTGCATCTACTGCCTAATATAATCATGTATTCAAGATTTTTAAGCTTCTATCATTGTCTGATTTTTTTCTCCTTTTCTTTTGAGATTGCTTTTCGAGTTTATTTTTTCCTTTAGTACTTCCACACACACAGCTTTTTTGACGTTGAGACAATTTCATCTTTTCACTTTTTTCGCTTCAAGATCTAAGAGTTTAGAAATTTCACTTTCTTATGCTGTTATGAGAATGGTATCATCTGCATACCTGAGGTTGTTTAGCTTTTCTCCGTTTACTCTTCGACCTGGGAGCTCGTAACTATTTCCTAAAAGAATTTCACTGTACTGGTTAAAAAGGGGGGATAACAAGGCATTCTTGTCTAGCTCAAAGTTAATATTTTGTCCTCACTGTGTACTTCCTTCAATTCTAAGGGTTGCAATTTGGGCCCCAGTATAGATTCCTAAATTACTTACTCCCATGTTTTTCCATTGGGTGAAGAGACATTCTTGTGTAGCTCCAAGTTTTATTTTGTATTCACTGTGTAGTCCATAAAGTAAACACTTGCAATCAGGTCCCAGTATAGATACCTGATTACTCCGCTGTTTTCCTATCAACGTCTCGATTTCCTAAAGTTTGAAATAGTGTTTTATGCCTCGCTTTACCGAAAACCTTAGAATAATCTATATACAGAGATTTTTTCCATTTCAATAAATCTTTACATTATTATTGATGATAAAGTAGAAATAATATTCCATTAAAAATGCATGTACTTGCTATTTACGTTGATTTTTTTCTTCCATGGCACTGCAAATTTTCCATATTTTTGTTTGCCCCGTTACATTTTTTATAATTCTTCAATTTAAATCTTTTGGCCTGTCTTCCATCAATTCAAAAATTTGTTTTCTCACCCGCTCTTTATCATCTTTCTTAGCTTTTACGGATACATTTAAGATATCGTTTCATTGATACTGACTCCGATTTTTACCCGTGGTACTCATATACCCATGCAGCTATATTATTTTCAAGATGTTAATATCAATTTTTTCTATCTATAGTAAACTAGTCTTTAACTTTGGATTTGATTTTAGTAGGACTATCGGATACGTTGGTCGTAGTTTTTTTTCTTTTTCAGTTTGATCTGGAGTTCGTACACAGTCACTTTATGGTCACTTTTGCAATCGGCTCTGCAATTAGACTGAGACCCCCATGGAGAAGAAAAAAATTGATTTTACCCTAGTTCTATTTTTGGGGTGCATCCATGCTCATTTTGTCTTCTGGGTGGGTTTTGGAACGAGGTGTTTAAAATGGGGAAGCTGTTTACTTTGCACCTTGTTATCATTTGTTCCCCCTGCCATTTTCGTCCCCTATTCCCTAGCGTCTAACTATACTTCTAACTCTGTGGCTGTCTGCCTTTGTATTGGGATCCGCCATTCCTACTTGGACGCCTAATGATTTCATGTACCTGTGAGCTTTGCCTAAATCCTTATGAAACACTTATAATTCTTCTTCTTCTCACTTTGATGGTGGTAAAAAATTTTGTCTTTGCCCTATATTAAAGGGTTTAAATGTTACTCATATTTAGAGGTCATTGGACCCAGAGTTCTTGTTCAAACCTCTTTGGCATATTGTTTTGGGCTTAATGACAACGAAAACCTGTTTGTACAAACGTTTTTTCAGCACAAGTTTACATTTGAAATTTATGTACTCAGATGAAATGGACCACTAATAATCTTTTTAATCTAAGAAAAACCTGAACACGTGTAACTTAGTGAGTTTAGTAAATTGAGAGATTACACATCATGTAATGAAAGTTGTTATTTTTTTATTGAGTTTGTAGCGTCCTGCAATATACAACTACTGGTTAGTGGAAAATTATTGACATTCTTTGTGGAAGGAAGACATTTATTTTGTGTGCCCAGGCTTTGTAACCTTTCATTTGGTGAATTACGATCCATAGTATTTAAAGTTGTTTAGCGGACAGAACTGGATAGGGACTGCAGAAAAATAATGCGATCAGAAATTTATTGAAAAAAAAGAGACCCCCCCCCAAAAAAAAAGAATAATCTGGAAACCAAGATATTTCTTGGCTAATAACACATTAACCCATATTCTCCCAAGCATATCCCCCTAACTTCTTTTATTACCAAAATTGGTGTAAATATCCGCCTTAGTCTAGAATAAATGTGTAAAAAGTTTGATTGCAATCCTTTGATGGGAAAGGTGTCTTTAGCTATGTCTACTTTTGTAGACATTGGTAGGATCTGTTAGAAAAAGCAAGTGTGAAAACGCAATTGAAAACAACTTATTATGTTTTACATTGATGATCTTTGCATCTTTTCAAGCTATTTAAAATGCTGCAATCATNTGTTAAGTAGTCTAAACTAGAATCGACAGGAAATATCAATATGAGTCTCAATTTTGCAAATCTGAAATATGCTAACACTTCCTACCAATGTCTACAATTGTAGACTTCAAAATTTATTGACATGAACTTTTTGTGTAACGTTCAATAACAAAATAAAAGTATGTTTATTAGATAGAATCACCCTTGTAAAGTGTAAATACAAACTTTAAAACCGTCTTTACTGCCGGCTACCTCGCCGACACAGCAAAGTGCAGAACGTGGTTGGCATTTCAGATTTTTTTGAAAATTGGCACACTTCTTATATCTTATACTGACACATTGTACCAAACTAAATATCAGTTTATAGCTCATCTTGCCTATCATCTATCCTAAAATAACGAGGGACATAATGGCAAATATGCTCCAAGTGTCTATAAAACAAGCATTGGATTACAAGTCTACTTTTGTAGATATTGGGAGAATTTGGGTTAAGATGCTTTTGTATAGTAAATTTGTATTAAAGAGGTTACAACAGCCAAAAATACCTTGGGATATGAGTTGATCAACGTAACGGGTAATAAATTTAGATGATGAAATGACGTTTTTACCGATCATAACAATAATTATTTGCTTTTATCTATTAAGTCTGTTATATATCAAGCTATCGTTAATTCTTAATTATTTGCATTCGTGCCTTTCCATCTCAGGAAGGGGATTGTCTTCTTCAGGAGAAAACAGAAGTGAAAGTACTTTACTCTATGTAAGTTGACAATAAATACAGATGCATTACACTTGTGTACAGTGTACAGGTTTAAACTGATTTGAATAGGTGACCTGGTTAAATCGGAGAATGCGCTCATACACAAAGAAAGTTTTTGGTTTTTTTGACTGCACCCCTACAATGAATCTTAACTCATTCCCTGTCGTACTGGATACCATAGTGAATTTTGACCAATAAACTTTGACACACGTAACACGCAGTGCGTTTTAGTTATTGAATACCACTTTATAATATAACCAATAAATACAATCGATTGCGAAGAATTTCTGTTTGAAAATTTAACTGGTCGCATGGCTGTCAGATACGTTTTGTGGTACTGTTATAGCACCCTTTACTTTTGTATTCACAACAATGAAGTGTTCATTTCAGCACGAAGATTCACATTCGAATTAATCATTAGAAAAAAAGTACGGCTTAACTTTTACAGTTTGGAAAAAGAAAGGATTGAAGTGAAGACTAAATCGCACATGGATGGAAATATTTCATCATATTCCCAAGATTTCAATTTGATTTCTTTTCTCTGCCATTAAACATGCAGAAAATCTCGGAAACCCTGCAAAAAAGAAAGTTCAAGATTATTAAAAAGAAGTGTTCAAGAATGGAGTAAAATTGAAATAGAAATTCAGGTGAAAAGAAGGAGGAGTCAAACGAAAGTTATTAGACGAAGTTGGGCAAAAGCCAGTAAATTGCAGCGTGAAGAAGAACTTGATGCATGGTTAGAAGAATGCAGCTGTGTTTAAAAGGTTTCTCGAAAACTTGTGTACAAAGTCAAATAGATGAATGGTGTAGAAGTTGGTGATGGGAAATTTAATGCTAGCAAAAGATGGCTTGGAAAGTTTATCAAGGAAAAAAGGGTTGTCACTCGGAAGAACAACCACTGAAAGGCAAAAGGACCCTGTACAAATTTCAGTCTGATAATGCTGCCACTACAACTGCTGAGAAAATAGGAGACGTTCCCACGTAACCACGGGTTATGAGAAAGTTCGAATTTTGGTACACCCTCCCAAGCGAATGGGAGAGAATTCCTAGCAATGGGTTCGGAAACCCAAAAGGAAAGTGTAAAGCGTTAGATGATGATCTTGGCCGTAAATGCATTGCTGAATCCTGTCCTAGTGCTCTGATGAACAAAGGCTCAAGGGTAAGATGGCTCCAGAACCTTTTTTAGATATTTTCATTCAATATTTTCATTTGCTACTAGCATTGGATGCTCGCTTGTCATTTAACTGATTACGTTAAGAAGGGTCGAAAGTATCCAAAACAGATACTGCTATTTTTCCAGATAGTTGTACAAAATTTATGCAAGCACCAAGTGAATCGTTGAACAAGCCCTGCAGAAGTTTTTGGTAACCAAGAAGTATGATGAATGGATGGCGAACGTTTTTCATAAGTATATACGGATGTTAAAGAGCCAGCAAAGCTGCTTAATCGATTGGATAGAGCCAGCAAAGCTGCTTAATCGATTGAATAGAGTTTTGTTACAAAAATGTAAGAGGGTAGGGTGGCGAAAGCTTTTTTGTTACGTAAAATAAATTGAAATGAAAATAATCATTTCTTGTAATTGGAGCAAAAACATCGCAAAAAACATCTTTTTGCCTACATTTAGCAAACATCGTATTTTTTCAGATACGAAACCGGCATAAAAGAAGCCTGGTACATGGCTTCTCGGACCGAAAACCTGTATTCGGGGAGATGGATTTGGGAGGCACTGATGAGTGGACTCGACCTGATACCTTGCAAGAAACCTTTTCAGGCAAAGGCTAGGTACGTACTCATGGTACAGCGTGGAAGAGAATTGGGGACCTTACCAAGTATTAACTCAAAAATAACCATGGATTTGTTACACTATAAAGATAAATAAAACGGCATTAATGAGAGTCGTGCTGCTGAATGTCACTGTCTCGGTCAGTCGTTGGATTAGTGATTGGGAGCAGGTATTCTTTGACTGTCATCATGCGACTGTTCTTCTCTTCCTTACACACAGGATGTGTAAGGAGATCAAGGTGGAAGCGTAGAAAAAGGCTGACGTAAACAGGAAAGGAAAAGAGTAAAACTGAACCTTTTGAGTTTGAATGAGAAGAGATGACCGAGTGTTTGCTGCGTAGACGCTCTGAGTTGGGGTGCCGTCATCTGTTCGGGTGGTGACTACAGAGAATTGTGGGAGTGATGGTGGACAATAATCTTAAATTGTGTATTCGTGGATATTGGACTGTGTCGGGCATAGTTCTTGAAGTGAAATTTAAAGGCCAACGTGTAATACATGTTTACTTGAAGTCTAGCCCTACCAACAACAGGGACGGAGGAGTAAAGTGGATTATTTTTACCTTGATGTAAACAGAGCACTCGATAGGTGCAAGAAACATGAGGTGTCTATTGGAATTGGGCATGTGAATTGTAAGGTCGGTAAAGCCTTAGAGCAAGGCATTGCTGGATTTTATGGATTGGGAGTGAGAAATGAGAGGGGCTTTTTAAGGAGTGGTGCAAAGAGAAAGGAAAAGTCATATCAAATACTTGCTTTAAGCACCACCCAAGACGGTTGTGGACCTGGAAGATCCTGAATGGAGAAAAAAATCCAGAAAAGTTTCATCACCATTAACAAAAAGCTTAGGAACGCTGTGATACAGGTAAGAACTTATCCGGGAGTTTAGGGAAGCAAAAAATATGTTGTTAAGAGGATCAAGTAGGAACCAATGGGAAACGATATCTTCCCACAGAATTTTTTCTTCGAGTTTAAACATCAACGTGGACGAGTGCCAGACACTTTCCAAAACTTTCAATATTGTGAGAAAAACCCTAGATTCCAAGTAGATGCCAAGTATTCCAATGGCATGCATGCAAATTGTAACTGCCAAGAAATGCATACAGGTATACACCTAACAGACTGCACAAGAACGAATATAGTTTTTGTAAAAATATTTGCATAGGAAGTTTGGGACTAACTGACAATGACAACAGTATTTTAAGAACTCTCGATTTGTCAAGAGATGGTTAGGAATCTTGTAAGGAGTATGAACGAATTTTTAGTGACAATCTTTAAAGTTTTTGAAACATGTAAAGTATGAAGACCCCATGTTATATTTTGGACCTACAAAATTGGGTTATCAAACCAAATGGACCAGCAATGCTATAAAAAAACTTAGGTTGTTATTGGGAGGGTNACACCTAACAGACTGCACAAGAACGAATATAGTTTTTGTAAAAATATTTGCATAGGAAGTTTGGGACTAACTGACAATGACAACAGTATTTTAAGAACTCTCGATTTGTCAAGAGATGGTTAGGAATCTTGTAAGGAGTATGAACGAATTTTTAGTGACAATCTTTAAAGTTTTTGAAACATGTAAAGTATGAAGACCCCATGTTATATTTTGGACCTACAAAATTGGGTTATCAAACCAAATGGACCAGCAATGCTATAAAAAAACTTAGGTTGTTATTGGGAGGGTTCCAGTTTTGTTTGTTTTTCTTTAATGCATAAGTTGATGGATGTCTTTCATTTGCGGACGACTTTGATAACCTGATGTTGCTTGAGTGAAGGATAAAGGACATCTTTGGATCCCAAACGCACCTCATAAACTCTAATACAACGACGGCACCAGGTACACTGACATCTGACAGGAAACATCTGCATTTTACCTGAACTGAGTCAATTGCATCCTGTCTCACCTCGTAATCAAAGAGAAAAGACAATAGCAGCAATCCTTCCAACAAAATCTATTTTGTGGACCGTAAATATCGTATTTTCCCGAATAAACGCCTCTGGTACTTATTTAAAACTCCACATTCAAAGGAGAACATTTAATATGAAATTAAAAGAGAAGGCAACGAAAAGAAGAATAAATGCCGAGAAGCTCTTCATGCTAAAGTTACTTATAACTCAAATTCGCCCTTTTCTATTTCCCCCCACTCCTGGTAATGATTTGTATAATTCTTGTACTTCCTTCCCCTTTTGTTACGTAACATTTAAAACGCCAAGGCCTCCTGACCAATATTTCATTATTGTGTTTCAAGTGGCGTTTATTTGGCATACAAGATAACATTTTGCAAACTTTGCGCAAGTCTGTAAAAGAACAAAAAGTATTCAAGATCATACACTTTACTGACTAACAAAATCAACGTACAAGTTTCAATTATCCGCTTTACCTTGTCAGAAACACACACAAAAACTCGATTAAAAACAAAGAACTTCCCACACCAGGGTATATATAAGAGAAAAAAAAGAGTAAATGGTTGACATGGAGGAGTATTGATAATCATCAGGGAAGATTTGGAATATTGTTCAAGGATTGTCCTCGAAATTGAAAAAGTAAACTTTCTGTGGATTGAATTTTTCGTTTCAAGTCAAAAGCTTTGTTGCATTGTTCAGCATATCAGTCCCCGAATGGATTTAAATATCTCTAGAAAAGGTTTATTTTGCAATTTACCAACATTTTTGGATAAAGTTTTAACACACAACAACGAATGTCCGGTGATTTCAACGTAGCTTGTAACAACCAGAGGGACAAAACTGCTATAAAAGGAGTTACTGAAATCGATAGTTTTAGCCAAGTTGTGAAACCATTAACACGCATTGCAAAGGATGGTAGATCAATAACAGATTAATTTTTTCAACCGATAAATCAAGAATCAAATATACACTTGTTTTTTATTAATTTGGTTAAAGTTGAACCTACTTTAGTGAGTGAGAGAGAGAGAGAGAGAGATGGAGAGAGAGAGAGAGAGAGAGAGAGAGAGAGAGAGAGAGAGAGAGAGAGAGAGAGAGAGAGAATTGCTTTGAACAGTAGCATGATTTTATTTGCTTCAAGAAACTTCTGGGGTCTCCTGATGACTCTTAGATTATGTTACGCCCATTCTTGGGTTTTGCGTTACGAATCTTAGTATTCACTACGTTTCTATGACCTATGGAATTTTCCCAATGCTCAACAGAATTTGTACGTTTAAAATTGCAAATGTAATATCAACAGCTGTTCATTGGATTTCGTATTTCTCCCTTATCCACTGCTTCGATTTTTCACGAACTTTTTTTTTCAACGAGAAGTGCATGTTTAAAAAAGCAGCCATTAAATAATTCTTAAACAAATTCCATATTTGATTAAACTCAGTAGCATTTACACAGTCCTCCCAAGTTTAATTACGAATTTCATTTTGTGAATTGTCTTTGTAAAACTTTGATTTTCTTTTTCCACTTTGATTTTCCTTTTGGAAAATTTGCTGATAATTTGCCATGTGATTTATTGCAATCAAAAAATGATCATTTAACGAATTTATAAAAAACAGATGTGTCTGAGATTCTTGATTTATCGATTGTAAAAAGTAAATATATTAGGGTTATATAGGTCATAGAAACGTAGTGAATAGTAAGATTCGAAATGCAAAACCCAAGCATGCGCGTGACATGCATTTCGAAGAATTTTCAAAATCATGGTACTGTACAAAGAAATTTTCTAACCGTAATATAACCTTTACTAGGTTATGCTTTTTGCACATTTTTCACTAAAGTAGGTTCAATTTTAACCAAATCGAAAATTTTAAATTTTACATAAAAAATGTTTGATGAACATATTACTTTACAACATATTAACTGGTCAAACGCAACTTTGAAGTTTAAACCGGTGCCACTTGTTCAAATTCTTTAGGTGCTAAAATCAATTAATCCGTCAAACAGTGCCGGTATCGATAGAGGTTCAGGAAGATTTAATAAATAAATTTCAAATGAACTTACAGTACCACTAATGGTTTTAATTCACAAAGGTCTGGAATGTGGAGCCTTTTCTGACTGAGAGAAAACTGCAAAGATAATACCTCTTTAAAAATTAGGAGATCGAACAAACATCGATAACTAACGTCCAATTTCAAAAAAATGCTGAATGTCTTGTCGAAAGTCACTGAAAGAATCGTTTGTGACCTGTTAGTTGGTTACTTAGAAACCAATAACCTTTTAAGTGGATGCCAATTCTATTTTTGAAGAAAAGACCCACTCGTCATGTAATTGTTATTCAAGTAAATGGTATCAGGTTTGGCATTGATAAAAGTAGACTTAATGGCGCTTTATTTATGGACTTATAAAAAGCGTTCGATTCTGTCAACAATAACTGTTTACTCTGGAAACTTCCGTATTATTGATATTGAAATTGACTGAATATGTTGATACATTTTCAAATACTACCGGAGTATTAATATTGATACTGTGTTTTCCAGTAAGGAAAAAAATAAACCAGGCATGGTGTGCCCCAAGTTGCAACTCTTCTGTTTTTGTTGCTGATGAACAACTTACCATGCTAACTAAAACATTGTCGTGTAGTATTGTGTTTTGGTGATTCTATGTTTTACTTTTCCGGAAAATCCCTGAAGGAAATCGAAAGCTGTGTAAATATTGATGTCAATAGTATCTACGACTATATGAATGAAAACTGTTTGATTCTAATTCCCCAAAATTGACAGATTGAATTTGTGATTTTTGCCTCTGGGACAATAAGTACCTCAATTAATCAATAAGTCGAAATTAGTGGTCCCTGGTATCAAAACTGAAGCAGGCTCGAAGGTTTCTTATTACCAAAGAACTTTAGTTTTCAATTCTCTACAAACGAAAGTCACAAATGAAGTGAGAAGTTCAGTAAAATTAAAAGATAGGTCGAAGGAAATGATTTTTCATTTCAAATAACGTCTTGTAATCCTTAATTCCTATAACATTTATTTGTTTACGTGGAGTCTTTTTCCTCAGGCTAATTTGTAAATCCATTGGTGCCCATTGTAGTGCTCTAAAGTGTCATTTAATTGTACAGGGTGATTGGGAAAACGATTCTTTAACAATAGAAGCATTAAATTCTGTTGTGATTTATTTATGTTATAAATATATTATTTTATGCTATTTATTATTATTTATGATTACATATTATTACATAAGTTATATGTTCCGAAGTACCTTGTTTTTCTTGTCAATCTGCTTTTTTTTCTTAATTGAAACTTAAGCACATTTAATAATTTTTGTTTTATAATTGGCATCGACAACTAAAAGAACAAGTGAAGTATTGGTTTTGTAGAGTAAGAAAAGAAGGGAAACAGAGGAAAAAACATGCAAAACGACCTGTAAAACAATACAATTAACAACTTGGTACTTCGAATATTTTGGGTTACTTAACCCTTGTATCATTTCTTAAGTCTACACACTACCCTTACTGTGTTGGAGGAATTTTGTAAAGGTCAGAAACGAGACTTGGGCCAAAAAACCCCACCCATTCAATTCCATTACAAAAGGGTTCTAAATAGTGACATCATCAATGGCAGTAGGACGATATTACAATATTATCATATAAAAAGCTCAGGTAAAGGATCCACCCAAAATTGAGTTCACAAGTCTTGATTATCGATATGATATCAATGCTAATTTTTCAATACGCCATCTATTTTGCTGAAATAGTAAAAAACGTCTTTTAGGTAGATTGACTTTATTACAAAATGAGTCAAATATTTATTACAAAATAAGCAGTTTTTATTATATAACTAGATGGATATTACAAAGCCAATCGATTATTACAAAACTAGGCACAACATTTGGTCCAAAAACACAGCAGACTGATTATTCTGGGACAAAATAATAGCCAAAGGTTTTATCTGCTGTTATCAGTTTAAAACTCATGTATCCTGTTTTACAGCATTAAGAGTTGTATCTGAGGCATCTTGTTGTGATGCAGAGCACTGAAATTTAACATCGTTTCGCGTTTAGTCGTACAAACAACTGGCAATATCTGTATAACGGGTTAATCTGATGACAATAATAGAAAAACCAAGAAAACATACTTTCGTATGGTCAAATTGTCTAAGGGTGTGATGTTAATGGAAAAGGAAACAGCATAGCTCGCGTCTACAAATTCTGTAGCCTATTTATTGAAGTGACTTTATGATTAAACTGAGATTTTGAGGAGATTAGAGCAAAAAAGAGACAGTCAAAATACATTTTTAAGTTGTTACAAGGTACAATCATGATCAGGTTTGTCTTTTAACATTTTAGGAATATTACCTACACAACCATTCATATGCAACAATTTGTTAAGCAGCACTGCAAATATGCAACATCCCTTAAAATATCAAATGGTAAATGAACAAACTGCCAGAGTTTACCTTCCGCTGAAAAGGCAGTTTTTAGTGATAAATTGAAAATATATAAGAGAAATAACACCGAAAACACATCAACTGTTTATTGAATCAAGTCACTTGTAAGAGGAAGAGTAACGTAATCAAAACAATTGTTAACTTTGTTGAGTAGTTGAGCCATATAAGAAATCTTCGTGATTTGGTACAACAAAATTATGGTGTCTCCATACCGACGATGATACTCAGGTCAGTATAGAAATTTTATTGACATTGTATGACAGTTTCCAGTTGCAATTTGATAATAGAGTGAGTTGCACATTTAGCTTTAAAAACATAATACCTATAACTTGGCAAAAACAACACGATACATTACAGAGGGCGTAGAACTGGACGTTTGCTGTTCCATGCTTTTCATGTGTAAAACAAGACAAAGTTAAATTAACATCTTCACTAAAATAAATCTCGATTTTTGAGAAGGAATTCTTGCCCATCAACAAGATAAATTGATATTTCTAATGCATTGAACTTGAGCTGACGTGATCCTGAACAACTGTAACTCTTGCTGTTGTTCGCACACCGAAGGGCCTTTCCCTTCGGAGATAATGAAATTTTCTTATCAGAGTTTCTGAAAAAAACCTGTCTATAACAATGAAAGAGCTAAACTCGTTAATTTGTTATACCGATAATGATCCTTTTTTTAAATTCTCCAACCGGAACATTTGATTCTAGGTTCTTAACTGCTAACTTTTGCACCTTTTGTTGGTCCGAGGTCGGTGTTTTAACGTACATTTTATTCCACAGGAAAATTTTGTTTTCAATGTCATATTTTCTCTTTATTAAAAAAATACCCATCTAGTTGAACCTCGACTATCCGAACACCGATTATCCGAATTTCGGATTAACCGAACAAGATCTTCCGGTCAGGGTAAATATTTACGTAAAAGTGTATTCTAACGTAAATACATTTACATGTATACCAAAAAAAGTGTCGTTTGTTTACGGAAAATCAGTTATCCAAAAATTCAGTTATCCGAACAAATTTTCCCTGCCCTTCTTGTTCAAATAATCGAGGTTCAACTGCATTTCATATTAGGTGGATGTTTTTTCGCTAAAGTGTGGTTAGCTCCTAAGCTTGCTCTTTGTAAGATTCTGTTAAGCACACAGGTCTTCTTTCAGTGTCCTGGGAGACATCAAAATTTATCGATCAATAAGAACTTGTAACACGATGCCCCTGTTGCTGTCCATTCATTCTAATATTTACTTCTTTGTGTCACAGCATTCCTTTTTATTGACACTTCCACTTTTGTGATGCTGATTTTTGCCATCACATCCTTTTACGTAATTGTCTCTCTTTCGTTCTTTTCGACATCAACTTTCAGGTCTTGACAGTACCCTGAATAGTGATTTTTCATGTATTTTGTCATCCCACATCCCGTTTTTCTTTTCTTAACATTGTATTATTCAAATTAATTCGTGCTTTCTGGTCCAGAACCCCCACTATATTTTTTAAAAAGAATGTCTACCAGAAAAATCTTATTACGGTCCTGTCATCTTCTAACTGAGCCAAAAACACAGTAAAAATTTGAGAATGAAAGAGTAGAACCCCTTCAAATCACAAAGGATTCTAGTATAGTCTTCTGGTTTTTTCCTTTTCACATCACGCCATCATGCAAAGTACGCTCAACTTCTACGCTTGACGTCAGTATATAAGAATAATACACCTGTTTGAGTGTAATAACTATACGTGCACAACACTGGCTTCTTCTATAATAATTTTATTTTGAGTTTACACGTTAGCAGCACTCTTTTTGAGATAAAGATCAATTTTGGTTTTTAGCAGTTTTTAGAAAGGCCTTCTTGATTATTTTCCTGTACTACTTTGTCTAATATTGTTGTAATACTAGACAAAGTAGCACATTATCTGGTGTTACAGTATGTTGTAATGTTGTAATTTTTCTTTAGTAGTGAATATCAGAAAAGTGTCATCTGCATATCTAGGGTTATTTATGTTATTTCCACCTTTGGTGATACCCTCAAGATCTTGAGATTCCTCTCTTTACCTCTCTCTGTATCTTCCCCAGGATTTCTTTCTTTTCCCGTGCTTGGTAGCAATTTCTCAAGTAGCTGTGTTGCAAGAGAAATTCCCTCTTGTTTCTTTGATGTTGGACAGTTGCTGTGTGTAAAGTAGTCAGGATCATTGAGGTACTCCATCTGATGAACAAGACTTGCATTTCTTCGTTGGGATACTCTCTCTTCTGGAGCATCTTTCATCTCACTGGAACCTGCCGAGTTGAACTGAGACAGCTTCTTCGGAGTGAAGTTATGAATTCTTTTACTTTTCAAGATGTTGTTGTCCCTGCGCCACAGAGCTTCAACTGCACAGTTCACAGGCTCAAGGACAGCTGCAACAACTTTAAGCTGGGACAATTCACTGACATTTAAGTCTAGCTCATTCTGAAGCTTAATCAGAGCTATTGTGACAGACTTTTCAAGCTTCAGAAAACGGATTATCATCTGGTACGTTGAGTTCTACCTGGTTCTGCAGACCAGGATGAGATTGATTTCCTTTTGAAACTCTGTTTGGACGTATTTCTGTAGGGTGTCAGTTTTGAGTGGTAATCTCTTGAACTACCTGGCAATTTTTCTAACTTTCTTGATCACTAGAAGGTGGTCTCGCCAAAGTGCTACTGATGCCTGGCCATCCTCAATGCTGTATGCATCATCCAGCAACTGGCCACTTCTCTGGATTGTATTTTCTTCAGTCTCCTCGGTTTCTATGTCCTCTTCCTCTTCTGCGTCTTCTTCCTCAGACTCACTATCATCTTCTTTCTTTCCGTACAGATAGTCACACAGGAAGATGCCGTGGGAAAAGCAGAGTTGATGGATGGGCATGATCATCCCGCCAAATTTTACCATTACTGTAGCTCCATCTGTCGTGACTGCCACCACATCGGAGTCCATGGAAACACCAAAGGCTGAAAGCCTTTGCTTAACTAGCTCAACAGCTGTTTCTGCAGTCATGCTTCCTCGTATTACAATCAGTCCAAGGTTGAAAACTCTAGAGCTGAAAGTGTGGATATCAATATTCACATATCTCTTGTTGCCGAGGGCAGTGTACTCATCTAACGTGAGGCTAAATCTTTCCCTCTTTTTTCGTAGGTCCTCTAGTTGGTGTTTTGTTTCCTCCTTCTTGGTCTGATGATGAGAAATAACCAAATTTCGAATATCTCCTGGTCTCTTGGGTGGCTTGTAACTTTGACATTGCAAAGCATCTCGGATCCTTGTGCTTGTTGCCAGTGTACTGAAACTGACTCTATCAAAAGATGTCAGTTCAGCAACAACTTGTTCAGTGTTGCTTTTAGCGGCGAGAAAGCTTCTTATGCTTTCCTGTTGAATGTGAACAGCTGGAGCTGGCATGCTTTCTACAGCAGCAGGACGATTTACTTTGTGCTTGGTCCTGAGATGTGACCTTACGCCATCAGTTGACTCTTCTTTGCAAGCCAAGATTGCCTGGCAGGTGTTGCCTTTTCTTGCTCTTTGCACCGCAAGAAGTAAGTCCACACAGAAGAGTCACTTTAAAATTCCACAAACTCCATGATGATCTTGATTTTTGTAGTTGTGATGTGGTTCACTTTCACTTGAAAAGCTGTAAACGTTTGAAGAAGAAAAGGGAATGCTAAAGTTTAAAAACTCGGCAAAACAACTTCCGGTAGTAATGCTGTCAGTTTGGCTCATGTGTTATGCACGCTCAGCTTGAGCTTGCATAACAATGACACATTACTAGAGGCAGAAACTCTGAGCTGAGAGAAACTCAGCGTCGCCATACAGTTTGGTGTTTTCTTCATACCGAAAAAAACGGTTTTCAGAAGCTCTATTACCGGTGACAGCGGATAGGAAAATATTGGTGGTTTACCGGTTTCTGTAAAACCGAGATTACCGGTTCAGAAACTCCAGTTGATAATATGACTCATTAACTTTGTTGTTCGATGAAGCTCACACTCAATTACACCAGGGTTTTTTTGCAAAGTAATGAAGATTGATTGCTTAAGTCTACTGAAATTGAAATGCTTTCGTAAATCTTGTTTTGTGCTTCAGTCATTTATTCAATTCCGAGCTCTTGCAGTGCTAAAGTCTGTTCTGTCTTCTTTCATCTGTCTTTCTTTCTTTGTCGTTCTTTCATCTAATCTTGCTGCCTTATTTGTTTTCATTCTACCTAGCGCCGGTTTTACTTTCAATTGCAGAATTTTAAACCGATCCTTATCTTTCTTACTTTAAAGCAAGTCTAGATGTATATACATTCATTTTACCAGATATTTCCTGAACACGATGTTAGAGTTCCCGTTATTCACTTGGTGTTAATTTTTCTATTTTTCACACTGTTTGTTCAATCAGTCTTTTTTCGATTTTGCAGATTTTGCAAACTTGTCTGTTTAACATTTTGTATAGAGTGGATCGAGTATTTTAACCATCCTTCTTTCATTCATACGTTTTAAGATTTCGTCCGTCATCTATTTATTGTTTCTGTCTTTCTTTTTGGGGAGAGTTAGGCTTCCTGCCATGTTATAGTTCAAACAACTGGGTTGTGATACTATGGAAGTCATCTTATGTAGGTGCAGCACCGATGTAATGAATTTCTGAACCTCTTTTTTACACTGATAAAGGCATCACGTTTTTGACATCCCTTTCTAGATTTTTCCAAGTCAACAGGCGTTGCACATGATTTTTGAACCACAAATTATGACTTGCTTGCTTATTTTACATCATTGAACCAACGTTTTACCACTTACATTTCTAACTCTAAGACCATGCACGCCTACGATGTCATCTTTTTATCTTTCCCTATTCCAGCATTTAAATCTGCCATTATAACGATAAGGCTTTGTGATTTTCAATTTCTTTTGGGCTTACCAGGCTTGTTGTAAAGAAGTTCCATGTCTGTCTAGTTGGTGCAAACACTTTGATTCTTGAAATGTCAGATGACTGTCCTTCAATTCGTACAAGGGTAATTTTTTCTGATATAGGAAAATACCCCAATATGCCTTTTACCATGGTTTCATTAAAGAAGATGCCGACGCCTCTCTTATGCTCCTCACACCCAGGATAAATGAAATTCACTTTGTTGATATTATAGAACTCAGCCTTAATCCATTTGGTGTCACTTATTCCAATGATGTCAATCTTAAATCTATGCATCTTTTGGGAGATATTGGCCAAATGTACAGCTTGAAAGATTTATCTTACTTTTCAAGATACTATTTAGACATTATGCTTCATTTTGCATGCCATAGCTTAATGACAATAGGAGATCCCTGCTGGCCAACATCACTACTAAGGAGCAACAACTCTTCATTTTGACAAAGATTACTTTTAGGCTGTTGTTTAAATTGGTGTGTATTTGACCATAATATTCTTGGTATTAAACAACCGTAGTTTTCTCTTGTCTTCTTTTTGGTGTGTTTTGCTCCAAGAGGAAACCAACGCCCTCCCTAGAAGATCTTCCACCTTCAGGGTCTACTTATTCACCATTTTCATAATTATTTTTGGTGGAGGTCGTCTGCCTTTAACCTTCACTATTTAAGCTATAATTAGGAGCTAATGTATTAGAAAACATTTGACTCTTATCTGGGGCCCTTACAGGTGCTATCTCCCCGGGTCAGAGTGGACCTGGGAGTTTTGGCATTTAAGGGGTAAAGCCTTCTTCCCAAACTCTAGAACTCATAAACTAGAGCCTCACCACCGGGCGCAGTTTAATGTCAATGTCCAATATATTTAGCATTAATATAGGAGACCTTAAAATTTCATATTTCACTGGGCGTTTAAAAGAATAATTTGCATTCTACTTCTTCTACTACTACTACTACTTCCTCTTTTGCTTTTCCATCGATCGCTGATGGAGCGATCGTAACCCTGGAGTCCATTGCTTACTGACTGAGTTGTTTTGGTAGGTGGAACATTCCTGAAGTAAGTGTTCAACAGTCAACCGAGAGCTTCTGCAGAGGCATACTGCAGCGTCACCAATGTAAAAATTGTGTATATGTGATAGCTTAGTCTTCAATGAATGTACTCAATATTACAATGGTTACTTGATCTTTTTCAAGGAGGTAGTAAGCATCCATTTTGCTTAAGTTTGGATGGTATTGAAAACATCTACTCTTGTTTCTCTTTTATGCTGGTATTAGCTTCTTCGAAACAGACTTTCTGATCCTCTTTTGACAGTTTTCCTCCTTTCGTACCAAGTCTGTCTCCAACTTCATTGTCGGGAATGTTGCAGTATTCAAAATTTCATTGGATGACTGTCTGTTCTGTGAACAATTGAAGGGTGATCAGAGTGGAGCCAAGGGTTTCAGTTTTTCGATTGCCCTAAAAAGTTTGGAAAACTTAAAGGACATTTGTGTCAAGATTTTCGTTGGCTGCACCTACTTTTAACACAAGTGTACTGGTATTTACAGTATTACAAGTTTGAAAACAAGTAGAGAGGAAAAAAGGCCGTCTATTTATTTAGAGATTTATCGTTTATTGTTGGATCCATCAAACGGCAATTAAGACTCATAATCCTAAGAATTCGATTTTCAGATAAGATAATTTTCTATGCCACTGTAAAAAATACGTTGGTATACTTTTGTAGATATTATATTCTTGTAGAATATTAATTTTTCAGTGTGAAATTAATTGGTAGAGTTTATGGATATATTTTGAAAGGATGTGTATCTAGATTGTCTTGTGATCAAACAATTGATTGTGATTTAACACACACACACACACACACACACACATATATATATATGTGTGTGTGTGTGTGTGTGTGTGTGTGCGTTAAGACATCCTATTTCTGTCAATAATTCCTTTCTTCTTGCCACTGTGAACGACCCAAATATTCTCATTAACCTTTTAAAATGAAAAACAAACCATATTTTCAATAGCGCTTTCTCAAATTATTTTAGCTTTAATGACATTGAGTTGAGTAGAATTATTTTGGAAAGCGTGCTTTTTCCTTTCTCAACGATATGTGTTCTCAGTTATTTCAAACCTTTGGTAACTGACAATAATAACTATAGAAAAATTGGTGGTATGAAAAGCCATAATTTTCTTTTTATTACTAAGTTTTATATTTTTTCAGTGTTTCTGTTTCTGTGGATTAAAAGACAAACCAATTTGCTTTTTGTTGTTTGACAGTAGAACTTAGGAAACATATGAAACATATTTGTAAGCATTTGAGTAAAATGTGTTACTTTGAAAACTTACGTTTAGTCACATATAGCCAGAGCAATGTAATAAAAAACTTTGACTCAAAAATTTTTGGGTAAGTTTACGACAACTGCTCCTAAATACGCCTCATCCAGTACAGATAAAATTTTCTGAACACATTTCATCTCCTTATGAACTAGTGCCAACATTAGGACGCAAGACCTATTAACTGCATTTACTAAGGATGGTCGTTAAGGTGCAAAACTGTTTAGAACAGATAAGCTTTGTTACAATTTGAACCAACTTAATACGCAGTCGTGGAAATGCTATCAAAAGAAGAAAGCTAACAAATCCTATGTTATAGAAACAAACGTTTCTTTAACATAGGATTAAAAATTTCTCATAGATTTTCAAAATATAAAAGGATATTATATTTACAAGAATTTTACCATCACACCAATTTTTCTATAGTAATTCAGTTACCAAAGGTTTGAAATAACTGAGAACACATATCGTTGAGAAAGGAAAAAGCACGCTTTGCAAAATTATTCTACTCAACTCTATGTCATAGAAGCTAAAATAATGGATTTGAGAAAGGGCTATTGAAAATATGTTTTTTTTTATTTTAAAAGGTTAATGAGAATATTTGGGTTGTTCACAGTGGCAAGAAGAAAGGAATTATTGACAGAAATAAGATGTCTTAACATATATATATATATATTAGACTTTAATTTCAAAGTGAAATGATAATGTAAAAAGTGGAGGTAGGTGTTTCCCAATAAGAAAAATATGTTATTCATTGACCGCTTCATTGTATGTTATAAAGTGCCTTGGCAAAATACATTTTTGCTGCTGCTGCTGCTGCTGTTGTTGTTGGTATTACTCTTCTCTGTTTCCAAACAATTTAATTTGTTTAACTTAAAATATTAGACTGGCAATCAATTTATTCCAAATAGATACCTGCTTAATTATTTCTTTTTGATCATTTGTTAAATTCACCTCAGAAAATGATAAATTGATGAAAATTAAAACATTTCAGCTGTTGTTGGGCATTTTGAATGGCAACCGTAATTAAGTTAACTCAGACCTCCCGGGGCTAATTATCAATATCACCAATCTATATCAATATGAATTTCTAACGGGATATTTCCATATTTTTAATTCTTCTGCCAACTGTAATCCCATTTTAGTGTCAAAGGTTTCAAGAGTTGATCTAAATTGCCGAGTGAAGTCGCTTTCACCTTTCTCGTTCGGATAACTTTTGCCCAGTTTTTAATTTAGGAATCAATATAGAGCGTAGTCTAAACATTTACATTTCCTTTTATTAATTAAAGGTTGGCTCATGCTTTTGGTTGTATGCAATAAGCTTAGTTTTAGGTCTATTGATGGTTAGCAAGATTCTTGCAGTAGATTCGATTACAAATGAGATCAGTTTTTGTACATTATCAAAGATGTCGGAAAGTAGAGCTATGTTGTCTGTGTAGTTTCTGTGCGTGAGGAATTCAGCCGAGGGTGTTTTTCTCTTTCTAAGTTTCATTGTGATGCCGAGCTGATCATTTCGCTGATCACTGTTCTCATGACCTACTTTATTATAGTGAAAAAGAAAGAAAGGTCCTAAAGTCAAATTCCTAGCAAAAATTGACGAAGGTCAATACTGTGAGTAAAATTTGTTTATTGACCGCTTCTACAACGCGGTACCGGTGAGAATTTGACCCTTTCTTGACCTCCATTTTCTGAGACCGCTTCAATTCATTGAAATAGTTTCATCAGGTTAAAAAAATCTCCTCCTTGTAAAACGTTTTTGCAGCAAACTCTTTGTACTGTTTGACAAAACTTTGAGACATTTCGCTTTCTTCTAAAAGTTTTTGCGTGGATAATCCTTATTTATTGTTACAATCAGTTTGTTTTTCACTAGAGCCTCGGAGCAGCGGTTTCTAATATTAAACTACTTAGCATTCTTGTGAGTAAAGACAAGCTTGAAAAATGCACTTCAAATGGGAATGCTTATAGTATGTTGCCTAATATTGAGAAAATTATGTAGGCGTTTCTTTCAGTACCTTGAAAGTCGAAATTGCTCTTAAGACACAGAAATACAAGCGTTACATAAAAGCAAAAATAATGGGTGACTTGTATACTTGTCTTGTTGTCCAACTTTGACATCTGTTGGTGCTTAACTTAGCCAAAGAGCTTCAAACTGGACCTCGATGTCTAGACGCCCCAGTCGGGCAGATGCTGATAGAGAACTCTAGTTTTCCATGGCTCCAAAGGAATGCCGTCTTTTTTGCATGACTGTGTTGCTTGCAATTGTTTTGGGTGCTTTGCTTAACTGTATTGTATTGTTGTGTAGTGCTTCCGAGAGAATCCGAGTAATTGGCGGTATAGCATTGCGAATTTCTGTAGACAGTTGGACTAGAGAAGAGCCACAAGAAACTGCGCCACTTTTTTTGAGAAGCAGTTTCCTGTTTCGGTTTCAGTACGAGGCTAGTACCTAGTCCTCTTCCGGTTCAAGTATGAGGCTAGTACTCAGTCCTCTTCCGGTTCCAGTGTGAGGCTAGTAGAGAGGCCCCGAGACCGAGTTCTACCAGGCAGGTGTTAATGTAAACAAATAAGAAGAACACAATAGATTGAGAAAAGAAAGGACAAATAATATCTTGATGTGTTTTTGCAGGTGAGATGATTCTATACTTTCTTAATTACTGTTTGATCTGTTTCTTATTATGCTAGGTTGATCTT
>RDPX01000288.1:338770-369287 GCA_003991215.1 Morbakka virulenta | reverse complement strand
ATTTGTTTACATTAACACCTGCCTGGTAGAACTCGGTCTCGGGGCCTCTCTACTAGCCTCAAACTGGAACCGGAAGAGGACTGAGTACTAGCCTCATACTTGAACCGGAAGAGGACTAGGTACTAGCCCTGTACTTGAACCGGAAGAGGACTAGGTACTAGCCTCGTACTGAAACCGAAACAGGAAACTGCTTCTCAAAAAAAGTGGCGCAGTATCTTGTGTTTCTTCTCTAGTCCAACTGTCTACAGAAATTAGCAATGCTATACCTGTATGAACTGTACGATCTAAAAATTCCTTCTATTGATCTGTTTGAAGTCGTCTTGGTTTACGGCCTGCATTAAACACACCCTCTAGAGCATTCCTTAGGTCCTTTCCCGTCTTAGACTTTAAAGGTACTACCCAGGCATAACGCGAAAACACATCAATCATGGTTAGCAAATACTTGTACCCATCGTTATATCTTTTTAAAGAGATCACATCCACTAAATCTGCCTGAAATTGATGATCTATCCCAAAGACCTTCACTTTTCGTCTGGGAAAGGTTTTACGAAGAGGTCGATGAAGGTTAAACGTTAATTGTTTTTGTAACCACGTCTGCACTTGCTGAAGAGTAATTGTTGATAGTTCTTTTTTAGCTGCTTTGTATAATTTTTGTGTGCTACCAAAACTACTTGGTTCTTTACCTGTATAAAATAGGCGGTGTAATACTTCTTCCATGTTTCTCACTCCAATTGCCCTTTAGCGTTCTTCTACCCCCAGTACAGTATTCCACTTAGTTGACCTAAGATGGAGAGTGTTCGACAAAGATGTGACCCTAGTACATAATTATAGCCAGGCCCCTTTTTAAAGTGTAAGGCGATAAACCCAAAGGCATCATGATAGCAGGCGTGAATCCTCACTATTTTAAACCGTTTGAACAGACGATGCATCACAGGGGAGTAACCAGGGCCAATCATACCCCCAGACGGGTTTTCCTTGATAGGTTGACCCCAATCGAGATCAATGATACCATAGATCCGTGCTAAACAGTGTACGATAGTAGCATAACGTAACTGCTCCTCTGATTCCCAATGCTGTGACGTGAGTGGAACCCCTGGGCTTGCAACATCAGGTACTGTTACTCCTAAAGTGCACATGCGATGTGCATAAAAACCATAACCGGGGGGAGAGCTTTCTCCACTGTGTCATATAAGTCTATTAAGGAAAGATGATGGCTCATGGTGACCTACCACCATCAACACTGTAAGCCAAACGAGGAGGCCGCCCTATTTTCCGACGCTATTTATAAGTGTTTTGCTAGTAAGAACATTGACAACAGCAATAATACCTGTTTACATTTCTTTTATTGTTAAATCAATACAGTATTTCAAAATACAATAGGCACGAATCTAATATATCCATCGTGTTTACGTAACAAGGTTAAAGGTCTCTTAATAGCTCCCAGCGTACAAGCGTTTGAAAGATAGGATCTATCAAATGTTCTCGGTTTTTCTGCATCACAATGGATATAGCAAAAGCTGTATCTTTGACTTGGTCGAACCACTGTTCACAATGGTGTAAGAATCCAACTGCTCCATGGCCGTTAACATAAAGCGACTTACTTGATCCTCCCATGGGCTCATTTGACATTCATTGATTTTGATAACCAACGGCACAACCATCGCAGAAGGTACGAGCCAGCTTAGGAATCTTGATTTGCAGTTGTGCCACGTAAATGAATACCAGTGGTTTCCAATCAATGCTCATTTGGTTCGTGCAGTCAATTTCGTCGATGACCAATTCCTCTACTCTGTTTTTTTCTCTTGCTTGACATGATGTGGGTAACTCCATTTTCGCTTGTGGATCGCCGTACAAGTGTTTTCAGTAGAGTCATTGTTTTCTTCCTTGTGTTCTCGTTTTGGTTTCATTGCCGATAGTTCTTCCTCCTTTTTCTTAATGGCCTCTTTTACCAGTGGTAGATGTGATTGTAAACGATGACACTCGTCACAAATGAGGGCAATCCCTGTTTGGGTGGGCTGCAAACATCCCTCACTTTCCATGTACTGGCGAACGTGGATGAGGATTTTATTTTTATACGGGGTGATGGTCACGTAGCGCTTGGTGGCTTCAGATAAAGGGAACTTGACTTCTTTTCCTTCATTCTGCTGAGCCACTTGCATCACCTAAGGCAACAACTCGACAAACATGTTGTACTCCTCCTTGGATAAAGCAATACCTTTTAAGGTAGGCTTTAACACCCCTTGATCCTCCTTGTAATCTCCTAGATGAATAAGGACTTTTCCTCTGTATACCTTGACAGAGACATGTCGTTGCTTCTCCTCATTGAGTATGAAAAAGTCAATGTTTGCCATGATGTTACTCATTTCCAGTTTTGTTACAAATGATGTGCTCTCTCTCATAAGCTCTTCTTTTATTGGTTTCACGATGTTTGATTAGGTGAACAAAACGAACCAATCAGATGAGAGATAGCCTAACTATTGATCATATTCTTAACCAGCAAGCATGCAACTAATTTAAACAATGACTTCATATTGAACCAATCAGATAAAAGAGCTGATGGGGACGGAGGCGACTTATCCAAACTTTCCCTGACTTGTCCAGGCTGGTTTAAGCTTACCCCTGCCTCTTGTATGTTCAGAGTAAATAGAACATAAATATTAACTAATCAGAGGGCTAGATCGTATGACCATATAAGGAGATAGTACACAAAGGTTTATTATAAATACGGGCACCCAATTTTAACTTAGTTCATTTAGTACTTGTTGTTGTGAGAAACGCATCGTGGACACACCGTGAGTTGTATTTTGTCTATTTTTTCTCAACAGAACTTCAAGAAAAATGGATAGTATCAAACGTGATGAATGTGGAGAAACCTTCACTGCAAGACGTAACCTGACTCGCCACCAGAAAACACACAATAAGGACACTGTTGGGATTTCTATTGCTATTAGTTTGCCACTGGAGTGTCTCACACACATTGTCTGTGGATTGACGTACATCATTTTTTGTGTTTAGATGTTAAATCAGTAGGCTTGTTTTTGAAGATGAAAACAATATTGTTTTTTGTAGGTTGTTTATGCCAACTGGCACTGAGATTGACTAATGTTTACTTAAATTGTATATCCTCTTTTTCTTTTTCTTATTGGTAGATTTTTTGTAAGTTCCGTTTAGAAGAATTTATTAACCCGTGTTGTATCAGTAGAAGTGTTGTATCATCAAGAACCGAAACCGGAAACTGCTCCTCAAATAAAGTGGCACAGTATCTAGCTCTACTCTACCAGTTGGTTTATTACTTTCTGTAGATAATCTTTTTAAGTCTGATGCATACAGTGTGACTATTTGCTAGTGCACAACTGTTCTGTTGTCTTTTCTTAGCCCCATACCAGTTGATATGTTCTTAAAGTTTTTAATCTTTAGAGTATTTCTCTTGGCGCTGATGTTTTTGTTTAATTCATAAAAGGCTTTGAAGCACATTGTTTCCATGTATTTTACCCAGCTTTAACCGTGACTCTTTGCAATCTTATTTTTCTGTTGACCCAAGAAACTTCTTAAACATTCTAACAATACTTATGTGGCCTACAGTAGGTTAGTTATTGAAAAGCACACATCCTATTTCTTACTGCTATAGTTATTTTTTAACCTACGTCAACCTTTTACTATTAATAAGGCGTTTTGTTAGCAGGTACCTGGTTTTTATTTCACCTCAATTAATTTTGCTTTTCTCGGTCTTAAAACAGATAAGGTGTATTGTTTTATCGACTTAGTATTCATAGCCTGTGATTCGGAAAACAAGATTAGCACATGGAGCAGGTAACCTTGACTTTGACATTTTATCCCCCAGACAAGAGCTTGGCAAATATAGTACTGCCCCCTTGGAAGCTTTTCATGAATGATGTCAAGTACAACAGTATAAGTAAGTCTGATTCACAACATATTTTTCGTGCCTGCCCCCTGCATTTGAGACTAATAGTTGTTTTTTAATCCATTTAATCTATATAAATATAAGATAAATAGATAGAAATAGCTAACAATGTATACACACACACACACATATATATATATCAGGGCTGCCAGATCACAAGTTGGTCCCAATCCCAAATTTCAAAATAAATTATTCAAAATTAATACCAGCAGTTTTGAACAATTTCCTCTCCTGAGATTCTTGTTTTTTTATTATTCTTGTTTCTTCACAACTCATCTTTACAAAACTGTCATTATAGAGTACCCCGTCAAAAGAATGAAACATAAAAGGCAAATAGAAGAACATATTCAAAAATGGTCATATTTCTTTATCCATCAGATAATACAATATTTTACTGAATCAAGCTAAATGCAGAAATACCATCATTTTCATTATCGCCTTTGGCATACAGACTATCTGAATAATATTTATTTAACATTTTTATGCCATAATAAAATCTTGACAACGTTCAGCATTTAAGATAAAAGTTGTTGTTATCCTTAAGATTAAATCCAACATTTTCAGACTTAGTCGATTACAAAGCTTTGTTTTGATGCCTCCAACATGCGAAAAAAAGTTCTTTCAACCACTGCATTGTTCACAGGAGTGGAAAGGCATGACAATGCATAAAACTTTTTTCAAGCAGAATCTTGGTGTTTCAAAATACCAATTCAAAACTTGACAACATCGGTAGGAATCTTTCCAGCAGAAAAGAGGACCTAAGCACAAATATAGCAAACAATTATTTTGCTGTTTTTATTATTATTATTATTATTTTTTCATTTTGCACAGGCTGTTCTTTTTGCCGAATAACATCTCTTGGGCTAGCCACAACTAGCAGCCAATGGCCAAGAGGTTTCTTTCACCTTACATCTCCAATACTTTTCGAAGTATCCTGGCTGTTCCCAACAAGGCTGTTTTTTGTACCACCCCAACACCTACTTCAATATCTAGTTTTTCCATCCATCCATTGAAATCTTTGCTTACGCATCCCATAGCACCTATTACCACTGGTACAACTAGCGCTTTTCTCAACGACCAGAGTCTTATCAATTCCCTCTTTAGGTTTTGGTATTTTTCAACTTTTTCATTTTCTTTGTCATGCACCCTATTATCTCCTGGAACCGCAACATCAATGATTATGCATGACTTCGTCTTTTTCTCTACCAATACCAAATCAGGTCTCCTAGCCTCAATTACGTTGTCGCACTGGATATTCATGTCCCACAATAATTTCACTTTATCGTTTTCTACTACTCCCTCTGGGCAATGTTCGTACCATTTTTCCTTCTTGTCAAGTCCATACTTTTCGCACAACTTCCAATGAATTAGCTTAGCAATATTGTCATGCCTTCTTTTGTACTCCCGCTGGGCTAGTTTTTTACACTCGCATATTAGATGTTGTACGGTCTCCCCCTTTTCCAAGCACATCCTACAAAGTGGATTTTCACTAGTTTTGTCGATCTTGTGCTTGACATAGTTTGTTCTTAACGCTTGTTCTTGGGCAGCGAATATTAGTGCCTCTGTTTGCACCTTTAGATCACTTTGCACAACCCATTTCCAAGATAATACTTTATCTATTTTATCATTCATTTCACGGTCGAACTGCCCATACATTCTTTTATCGTGCCATTTCATTTTGGCCTTGTTTTGGTTTCTCCTTTTAAATTCTTCCTTCCCCATCAGGTTTCCAATCTCAATGATGCCAACTTCCTTTACACCTTTTAGAAGCTCTTCTTTTGAATCCCGCACATACAATCCCAAATTGTTCTCCTCACTTCGCACACAATTTTCAATGCTAATCAAACCTCTTCCACCATCTCTTCGTTTCACATACAGTCGATCAACATCACTTTTTGGATGGAAAGCACCGTACATAGTTAAAGTCTTTCGCGTTGTTCTGTCGATTTTTTTCAATTCCTCTACTTTCCACCCAATAATTCCGGCTCCATATCTCAGAAGTGCAACGGCCCACGTGTTGATTGCTTTTATCTTATTTTTGCCATTAAGTTTGGATTTCAGCACTAGTCTTAACCTTCTCTTATATTCAGCAATCACTTTGTCCTTCATTTCCTGTTCTTTTATCTCATTCAGTTCAAGGATACCAAGGTAAGTATACCCCTTTTCATCTACTTCTCTCATTACCTCTTCATTCGGTAGATGGATTCCTTCAAACGTAATCATTTTCCCTCTCTTCAGAACAACCACTGCACACTTCTTTAAACCGAATTCCATTCCGATGTCCTCACTAAATAGATACACTGTTTGCACCAGGCTATCTATTTGGTTTTCGTTCTTCCCAAAGAGTTTTAGGTCATCCATATAAAGTAAATGGTTTATTTTGTATTTACTTTGACCCCATTCGTAAGATGCCTTTACTTTTCGTAAGAGTAGGGAGAGTGGGATCATACACAAGACAAAAATCAATGGAGAAAGGCTATCTCCTTGGAATATGCCTCTATTGACATCCAACTCACATAGATCGGATCCATTGGAAGTCAAGAGAAGTTTCCATCCCTTCATACTTAATTCAATAAAACTCCTGATGTTTCCAGCAATACCACATATCTCAAGACACTCTAAGATCCAGCTATGGGGGACAAAATCGTAAGCTTTCTTATAATCAATCCACGCCATAGCTAGATTTGTCTTTCTTTTCTTACAATCTTTAAGTATCGCCTTATCAATCAATAGTTGATCTTTAGTCCCTCTACTTTTTCTCTTGCACCCTTTTTGTTCCTCTGGGAGCAATTTCTCACTTTCTAGAAAGCAGTACATCTCCTCTGATATTATACCAGTCATTAGCTTCCACATGATTGGTAAGCAAGTAATTGGTCTAAAATTATCAACTGCATTTCCCTTGGCTGCATCTTTTTGACACAGCACAGTTCTACCATATGTCATCCAAGTTGGTGTATCCTTCTTTCCTTCTAGCATTTCATTCAATTGAAACGCTATTCTGCTATGCAACTTATTGAGTTTCTTTATCCAAAAACCTTGCACCCCATCGTGTCCCGGTGCTTTCCAGTTGGGCATCTTTTTGCATTGGTTATTGACTTTGTTCTCGTCAATCAATATATTTCTCTGCTTCACCTTCCCCATCTCTCCTTTCATTACCTTCAACCAATCAGCTTCCCTATTATGCTCTTTCTTTACACTCCATATCTTACTCCAGAAGGTCTTACTTTCCTCGGCATTTGGGATATGACCATCACTGTTTCCTGTCTGACCATTTAACTGATTGTAGACTTTCTTTTGATCAATATCAAACAATCTATTTATCCTATACTGCTCTATTCTTTGCTCGTATCTTGTGATTTTAGCAGCTTTGGCAAGGATTCTTTGCTTTATTTCTTCAATCACAGTTGTTAACCCTTTCCGTTCTACTCGGTATTTTTCCTTCACAAATTTAGCTTTGCCTTCTCGGTGATCTCGAACCTCTCCCCTTTTCAATCTTTCTAGAAAGCTAACATCCTTTTTCAGCTGTTTTATATCACTTTCAACGCGTCTCTTCCACCAAGGTTCTTGTTTTTTCCCTCTTTTGTACGCTTTGAGACCTAGCTGGTCTGCTACCCACACACCCGCAGCTTTGATTAGATTGTTTGTTTGGGTTATATTTGTTGTTTCAATGAGCTCAATAACCCTGTTTACTTTAGCTGTAAGACTATTCAGACTCTTTGTATCAACTTTCTTAAAAGAAATACCACTAGTACCCCTGCCTTCAATCATTATTTTCTGTAGCTGAATGAAGATCAGTTGTGCTTCCTCATCAAATGTTTCAACATTCGGAATCGGATTTTCAATATCCTCGTATGCTTCACGCAAGATATGATCAGTTCCCTCATCAGGTCCACTTTCGACATTTTCTGATTGTTCCACCTCAGCTTCTACAACAGTCTCATTCTCCTCCTTGTTATCTGCATCAATCATCCTCTGAATACTTTCCAATTCCAACTTCGATAACCATCCATTTTTCCTGATAGCTCTAGCTTGGTCACACAATCGTTGTTCAGTAACATGAAAAATTCCACGTTCCCTCCATTCATGCATCAATCTTTGGCGGTATCCTCGAATTGGATTACCGTCCATATCAAAAGGTTTGCTTCTAAAAAAACATTCCATCACAACCTTGTTCACTTCTTTAGACCACTTTGTTCTGACAGTCATAGGACGACGACCGGGCCCCCGCTGTCGAACCGGGGGACACCTGCCGGGCGAGAGACCTTCACCTGAAGCTCCAGCCCCATTCACGCCGTTGTTTTTAACTATTTGTTTTATCATTCCACTCAAGCGAGGTTGTGTTTTAAGGTGCACAACCACCGGTGTTTTTATCGTGACACCATCACTAGGGGGGTTGCCAGCCAAAGCTAAAGAGTCCCCCCTACCCATAAGGCAGACTAGCCCCTGCCGGATGCCAACCCGGAATTTCTTGGTCTCAGGGAGAGCTAACAGGTACTACACCTTGCTCAAGGGTGACCAGGAGGTAGTTGTGGCAAAGGGTAACCTCATTCTCCCACGTCGAAACTCCACAACCGGATGCAGTTTAATGTCAATACCCAGGACAAATTATTATTATTATTATTATTATTATTACTATTATTATTATTATCATCAAATATTTATACAGGATAATACAGTCAGTTGTACAATATATCAAAATATTTACACTGTTTTCAAGAGTAGTCCTGCAAAACAAAAAGACCAATAAGCAAGATAAATAGTTGAAAAGTAAAAATTAGTGTTGCAATTATAAATTTACAAAACAGATATAAAATAATATAAGTTGAAGATATCACATGAGTTGCATCGATCAGATAACTGGTTAATAGGATCTTCTCAATTAAAGTTTATTTAGTAAAATTTAAATATTGAAGGACTTCTTTCAATTCGAATAAAGGCTACCACCAAAAATATCTTTCGTGGAAATTTGGAACCGAAAAACGTACACTCTCAAACAAACCAGTCATTTTCCCATTTCAGTGGCTTTCAATGGCTTCATGGTTGCTGAAATGGGAAAATAACTGGTTTGTTTGAGAGAGTACGTTGTTCGGTTCCAAATTTCCACGAAAGATGTTTTTTGATGGTAGCCTTTATTCGACTCAGAAATTAGCTCAGGTAGCATCTTTTGACATCTGCTTTTGACTTGCTGCACAGTTGCCGTGAAAGTGAGGAAGTTATAGCCGTAAAAGCTTATTAGCCTTGGGGAAAAAATTATATAGGTGTTTCCTTTTTATCAGTTTTGCAGAAACCTTTAGTGTATATATATATATATTTATATATATGTACTGCATGTAATACTTAACTTTTTTGTTTATAAGCTTTTTGACAAACCTGACAATTTTACTTTTCTTATCGGGAGGATGACAATCGTTTATGGTTGTATTCCTGCTTATGTTTTTATGGTTTCGAAATGTCAGGTATCTTACGTATTGTTGGGACTGTGTGATTGTATGATGATTTTGTTACCAAAAGGAAAAGTTTGTTTGAACGAATTTTGAATCAAAGTGCTTCAAAGTGTTTATAATTTATACAGATAACAAAATGAATCGGGCGAAGGTACGACCTAAAATCTACTACTTAAAATTGTGCCCCTGAAATATTCTCAGTTCTACTTGTTCCGATCTCTTGTCAGTTATCTCTTCCCTGGTCACCTCTCCATTCGTCCGATGGAGCTCAGCGTTTTTCAAAATTTCAGGTGTTTTTGTACATAAATGTTTTTTAAGATTAGTTCCCAAAAATTCTTCTGAATGTTATGCCTACTACATTTGTTTACATCGATTTCATTATATATGTCAAAATTTTAAATTCCCTGAAGTGTGTTGTAACTGAATTTTACGCAATCAAAACAATATTTGCACTCTCCAGTGAGCAACATTTATGTCACTATCATAGTCTTTTCATAAGAATGCATCAGGCACCCAAAAAGATATTTCATAAAGGTTAGGAAGTGGAGGTAGACCAACACTCCAGGGGAAATATATTTGTTAAGCTATTTTGATCGTAAATCTCCGGAATAGTAATATGGTTGTCAATTGGCGACTTTAATTGTTTACTATAAATGCTCGATATATATCGTGGGCTAGCCTTTGATAAGTACCCCTTTTTTAGGCAAAATAATATTTAAGCACCCCTCTTAAATAAGCACCCCCGGGCAGTTACTCGAATACATACATGAAGCCAAAGGCGAAACTTATAGAAAAATTTTGCCACTAAATACACCAGTATTTAGTCAAATCCAACTATCTCATTGGAACTTAAAAAAGCTAGCCATAGCTTTTTGTCAATGTTTGCTCACTGACTTCAAATACCTCAGAGTCAAAAAATTCTTTTGGAGGAAAAAATTCTTAGCACAAGACACAAATCAACAAGAGTAGAGTCCTTTCTTGTTCTTTCATGCACGAATTAAATTATTATCTGCCAACGAATTAATTATGAAATAAAGCCGGAATTGGGACCTATCCAAATACATTTTGCAGTACCATTGGAATTTCGTGCAAAAGGACACGGCTTAAGTAATCTTTTATTAACAACAAAAGGGTTCTTTCTGTCTAACAGGTTCTTAATAATTAAAAAGAGAAATTTTGCGTTAATTAAGTTGAGCCAAAAAGGCTGTTTAAGGACAGCATCTATTGTTAGAATGTCGATAAAAATTTCGAGACATTCTTTTTTTTCGGTATGTCAATCAATTAGTACACTTCTTCTGCTTAACAGAGATAAGAGTTAGGCAACGGCTTGGTTCCTTGCGCTGGGTACAAGTTTCTGGTGTAACGATGGAAGTCTCAGCACGAGGACCGAAAAAGGTTTTGTTTGAGCATGGTGAAATCGAATTGACATTTCTTTAAACAACTAAAGAGTATATTGTCATTTGTGACATTTAAAGGTTTGACATTGATGACAAAATCTGGAATAAACGATCAATGAAATCCTGAAAGGCCTAAAGATATCGAGCTTTTTCTCTGTTTATTGCTGTTGAAGGATTGGGTTGGCGTCAGAACGGGGAGATTATGGTCTAATACCAAAAATAAGCAACTAAAACTGGAAAAAACCACATTCCAGCTACCAAAAACGCACATAAAATGCTTTGATGCTATGTTTCAGTCTCTTAATTTTCAAAAAATATCTCACGCCATTTCACTTATGCTTTAAATGATTGGTAAAAATGATGATATTGTCCATGTGAGAATGCTGTCAGCTGGCCTCCATCATTTGCCGATGAAAAGTACGGAAATTGCAGAGGTTAAACGGCATAACATTGAATTTGTATTTGTCCCTTAAAACCCCAAAGATTTCTTACTTTCTGTTCCTTCTAGAGACACCGAGCAGCAAGCGTATGTAGGGTCCAATGTAGTTCAGTATCCGCAACCCTGGATCTTATCAAACATATTCCGAATATAAGGTAGTTGAGTCTTTCTTGATTAAATCATTTAAATCGCAATATTCATAAACAACTCTTGTGCTTCTTTCCTTATTGTCGTAATTGACAAGGTGGAAATGAAAGGAAAATTAACCTTATCAAGCCTTTCTTGAATTTGCTTGTTGACCTCATTGTGCCTTGTATAGGGGAGATTTAGGGAATTTATTAAAGCATCATCTGTTGTAAAGCAATGTTTTATGCTAGTCATCAATCGCGGTGTCGAAAAATTTAATGCAAATATGCCTTCGTACCATTTTTTCAGAAAACACTTGTGTTTTTCGGCTTAAGACATCTTCTTGCCGAGAGGAATATTTTATTATTATTATTATTATTATTATTATTATTGATATTATTTCTCAATCTTTATACAGGATAAAACTTCAGTATTTACAATATATGCAATATATACAAAGTAAAACTGCTATCCTAGTTTTTCCTGTTTAAGAAAAATAAAAAATAAAAAGGCCGAATCTGGTAGAGCAAAAACGAAATTAAAGGTAAAATTCTACTTTATTTAAAATCAATTGCAAATAAAAGAAAAAGAAAAGAGGCGAATAAAAGAGAAAGCGTAGGAAAAAAAGTGAGTTTACGAATTTAAAATCATGGGAAACATACGAAACAACCAAACATTGGCCATTTATATCCTTTTGTTTATGGTATGTTTCACAAATAGGATAATGTTTCGCATTTGAAACTCAAATTGTGCTTAGATAGTTTTTTGAAATAACCCCTGAGGTGTAGAAAATTCCTGCAAAGCGTAGCATAAACCCCTGACAACTCGCTGAGTGGACTCTTTTTGCAATCCGTTGTAAATAACTCCGCTGGTCGGTTATATTTGCAATTTGCCATTTTCTTCGCATGGACCAGTTACAGTAACTTTACCACTTTTTCGGGGTGTTTCTATAATTCGAAAAGTTACGCAACGGAGCTGAATGATTGCTAATTTTGAAATTCCGACTGGTTAAATCTAACTCGACAGCTAAAAATTGAGGTATAGTATCTCTTATAGTATTACAGAATTGTAACTTTCGAAGGTTAGAACTTTGAGATGTTGTTGAAAATCGAGCCTTTCATTAATAACTTTAAATTATTTAAGCCAGTAATATTTATTGGTTTTCTTGACCCGTCTAATACTATATTTTTCTAATAGGCATCCGGTTTATATAAAGACTTTAAAAATCGCCGCACCTCAAACATAAATAATTAATTAAGCGCGGCCTTCCAACAAGCGTCTCCGTCTAATAAGGGCCGAACCAAATAAAGTTAGTCGAAACTTAATTTGTGTAGGAAATTATTTGTCATGTAATGAAGGTCACCTGAACAACCATTTCATTTGGACGATATTAGCAGAGATTATTTTTAACAAAATTGAATTTTATGTTCTTAAAAGATATAAAAACCTCAAAGCTCTGGAAAGTGATTGGAAAATATGGTTACACCCCTGCTGATAAAACCAGGCAGTTATATTATTCTATGAAGTCGCGTAAAAATTTTAATGGTTAGCTATCAAAAGAAATTGCTATTGACAATGGAGTGAAAAAGGGGGACATTCTTGCCCCAGCTCTGTTTCACTGTATTTGACTGCGATTTGATGTGATTTTCATGACTGTGACCTTGGAGTCTATTTTCGATTAAGAGCAACTGGTAAAGTTTTCAACTTGAGGTGATTCCAAGCCAACAAACACAGCTACTGTTTGCTGCTGATGTTGATTTGTTGCTCATTCTTCAGGTGACAAGCAGTCTGTCATTGATTGCTTTGCTGATCCATGCACTCTTGGTTTGAGGATCAACGTTGATAAAACCAAGGTAATGTATACGCCTGAACCTGATGAGCGTTGTGCAGAGCTTGACATTTTTGTCTATGGAAAAAGACTTGAAATTGTGAAGAACTTTGTTTACCTGGGCAGTGCTCTTTCAAATTATGGCTTTCTGGATTTTGAAATCAACAAAAGGAACAGCAAAGCTTCAGGCCTTTTTAGCAAATTAGAATCACTGTTGCCCTGTGTTATGTGTGTTTCTGATAAAATGACTATATCAGTATCTTTATGCTTTCCTGGAGTCAACACAGCGAAACAAAACACATTTATTTTTCCTTGACTCCATTTTCAAAGTGCCTTGCCATGTTATCTATAAACGAATGACTTGCATGAGAGTTAATTAAAGTACTAATATGTTTATTTTCACAGCCCAGTCATGAAACAGCTAAAAAGCCATTTAAAACAGTTGCCTGGCTTATTGATAATTGGGCCATTGTTTATTCCACCAACCATGGTCTCGGTTTCTACAAAAATGATATGGACAATTATTTAAAAAAATGTTTATTACCGTAGCATGCAAGACACCTGGTTTATTGATTGGTTTTCGCTTGCTTGTTGTTGTTTCCAGTTTCCAATTTTGACCTCTAAATAAATAATTTATTCCCGTAATTTGCTTTCTCTTTTCCCTTTGTCTCCCCCTGGTCTTCCAGAAATAGCTTTCTTATCTGTTTGATAACCCTCTCAGGTACTTTGTCAACCACTTTCAGGCTTTCAGCTTGTTAAATTTCACATTCCTTAACCCTATTTTGGGTAAGGTGGGATAACATTACTCTACCTCTCAAACATTTTTATATAAAAACATAGTTTTTATGTCGAGCCTCTAATTTCAATTTTCTTCAACAAACTTTGCATATTTAATTATTACTTTATTTTTGTTAAGGTTTAAATTTTCTCCCGGTATATTATAGACGTTTTATTGCATGAGAAAGCAGCAGCATATTTAGGATAAAATGACAATCGAAGACGCATTAATGTGTTTTGGAAGCCAATTAAATTGTTTCTTTTCATTTGTAGTGGAAATCTCAAAGAGGCTTAAAATTGTTACATCGGCTGAACATGAGAAATTGCTTCATAATTTCTAGGACCAGCTTGTAGACTAAAGGTTCTTGGCAATAATTTTAAAAATGAAATGATGATTCTGTTTTTCATCCTGATTATAAACAAACTAATCAAAAAGGCTCGCAAATGCCATCAAAACAAATGCTCTGACTCTATGTTACTCAACTGCCCAGTACTGTGCCCCTGTCTGGACCCGATCCTGCCTTGCTACTAAGGTAGATTCAGAGCTATACTGTGCCTATTGTACCAACACAGGTCACCTAAAGCCAACCTCACTTGTGTGCCTCCAGGAGACACACTTAAAACTCACCAGCAACAGACTGAGCCTACCTGGTATGAAGCTGGCCGCTGAAATGCAGCATGATAAATATGGATCTGCTGTCTTCACCAGAAACAATCTGCACGTTGAAACAACCTACACTACTAATGGCAACAACATCGAGCTAAACACGCTAGCTCTCCAAGGAGTGCAAGTGATATCCATCTACAAACCACCAGGAAGTTGTTTTGACTGTACTAATCACCCAACTCACTGTATCCGAAAGCATAAGAACAACATAGGTGATTTAAACTCTCGTAGCACTAGATGAGGCTATGTAGACAACGACAGCGATGGGGACCTTGTTGAAGCCTAGGCACAATCATGGAATCTCTCCCTGATCTTTGATTTAAAGCTCCCCAAATCCTTTCTCAGTGCCAAATGGAAACGCGGCTACAACCTTGACCTTTCTTTTGTCAATGAGAAACTATACGACAAAGAAAGGTGCCCTGACCATTCCTGAAATCCCTTTCAAGCGCAGATTCAAGTTGCGGAAAGCTAACTGGCCAGGTTTTGAGAAAACGTTTGAAAAATTTTTATTAAGGGGTATTCGTATTTGAAATAATTTACCTTCTCACACCAAAACCTCAAACACAGTGTCTGAATTCAAAATTCCTATCAAAATGGTACAAGGTGTCAAGTTTGCCTGTATATTTTCCTTAGAAAGATAGTTTTGTTAGAGATTTATAATAAGGTTTGCTATTTCATTTCTTAGTTGTATGTACTAGCATTTTCCAACTCGCTAACAATTTTAAATAATAAAATTTTAGTAATACATAGCTTTTAATCAATATATTTTTGAAATAAATATTTTGCCTGATGCACAGTGAATGGAACGCAGCTTCAATGACTGCCAAGGGGGTCCAGAGTTTTGCTTGATGCATTCTTTGATAATTATAATTAAATTTTAATAAAACACAGCTTCCGATCAATGAATTTTTAAAACATACATTTTGCCTATTGCACAGTGAATGGAACGCAGCTTCAATGACTGTCAAAAGCATCAAGACTTTTTCTTGATGCATTCTTTGATGATGCTGATTTGTTCACTTAGTGTTAGGTTAAAGCCAGTCCTATGAACCGATAAATTGGGGGTTTAAGTCCTTGTTCATAAGTACGTTTTTGTATTCTAAACATGCATCTTCTTAACCATCGCTTACATCTTGTTTATTTCAGCCCAGTTTCTTGAGGTGTATATGTTCAGATAAATTTTTTTTCATTTTTCCAGATATACGTCTAAAAATATGAAAAATAGGATATGTAAGTAAGAAGAACAGCTGAGATGCATTTTGGGGCAAAAGTGGTATTTGGGATAATTTTTTTTAAAGATTTAAAGCTTAAAAATTTGGATTTATAGCAACTTTTTAAGGGTATATCATAATTGGTCACTCGAAAGTATTCTGTCATTTTGAAACGAGAAGGAATTGAAAAACCCCTTATAATTAAATATTGAGTTCAAAATGAAACCGATAAAATTTTTCAAAATGTCACCAGATATTTTAATATTTTTGTTTTTGTTTGAGCAAAGTGTAAATACAGCAAAAAGACTGCATGTNCTAGGCACAATCATGGAATCTCTCCCTGATCTTTGATTTAAAGCTCCCCAAATCCTTTCTCAGTGCCAAATGGAAACGCGGCTACAACCTTGACCTTTCTTTTGTCAATGAGAAACTATACGACAAAGAAAGGTGCCCTGACCATTCCTGAAATCCCTTTCAAGCGCAGATTCAAGTTGCGGAAAGCTAACTGGCCAGGTTTTGAGAAAACGTTTGAAAAATTTTTATTAAGGGGTATTCGTATTTGAAATAATTTACCTTCTCACACCAAAACCTCAAACACAGTGTCTGAATTCAAAATTCCTATCAAAATGGTACAAGGTGTCAAGTTTGCCTGTATATTTTCCTTAGAAAGATAGTTTTGTTAGAGATTTATAATAAGGTTTGCTATTTCATTTCTTAGTTGTATGTACTAGCATTTTCCAACTCGCTAACAATTTTAAATAATAAAATTTTAGTAATACATAGCTTTTAATCAATATATTTTTGAAATAAATATTTTGCCTGATGCACAGTGAATGGAACGCAGCTTCAATGACTGCCAAGGGGGTCCAGAGTTTTGCTTGATGCATTCTTTGATAATTATAATTAAATTTTAATAAAACACAGCTTCCGATCAATGAATTTTTAAAACATACATTTTGCCTATTGCACAGTGAATGGAACGCAGCTTCAATGACTGTCAAAAGCATCAAGACTTTTTCTTGATGCATTCTTTGATGATGCTGATTTGTTCACTTAGTGTTAGGTTAAAGCCAGTCCTATGAACCGATAAATTGGGGGTTTAAGTCCTTGTTCATAAGTACGTTTTTGTATTCTAAACATGCATCTTCTTAACCATCGCTTACATCTTGTTTATTTCAGCCCAGTTTCTTGAGGTGTATATGTTCAGATAAATTTTTTTTCATTTTTCCAGATATACGTCTAAAAATATGAAAAATAGGATATGTAAGTAAGAAGAACAGCTGAGATGCATTTTGGGGCAAAAGTGGTATTTGGGATAATTTTGTCAGAGAATGAAAAGATTTAAATTTAAAGATTTAAAGCTTAAAAATTTGGATTTATAGCAACTTTTTAAGGGTATATCATAATTGGTCACTCGAAAGTATTCTGTCATTTTGAAACGAGAAGGAATTGAAAAACCCCTTATAATTAAATATTGAGTTCAAAATGAAACCGATAAAATTTTTCAAAATGTCACCAGATATTTTAATATTTTTGTTTTTGTTTGAGCAAAGTGTAAATACAGCAAAAAGACTGCATGTCCTATTGAACCCAATCACTGTTAACTAAAGATTGTTTGTGAGCAGATTCTTGACCCCAGAGCCTTCTCTCATCAACCAGTGATTTTTGACAGGTCGTTTCAAGAACACAGCGCAGTTTTCCTCTTCTGAAAATTTTCAATATTAGTAGAAAAATACTATTTTGACTGCATGTCGGCTGTATTTTTCAGCTACAATGAGAGGGTTTGTACTCTTCGGATGTGTAGCAATTACTCTGGTGCTTCAAGTATCGTGTACATTAAAAAAAGGGCAAGGTGAGTTTCCCATTTTTATCTGTATGGCTTTTCAGAATAAGGCGGTGATTGATTTATCTTTTTTATGTTCGATACTTACTTTACTGATGTAACGACAATGTCACAACCATCACCAATTATATGAACATATTTACCCGGGCATATAGTTCCATTAACATATAATTATGAAAGTTGTACTTCATTTGACATTATGATAATTAATCCCCTCCAATATTTCGATTGCCACTGTAATCCTAATAATTGTAAAATATTTTCCCATGGGTATGATTACAGTGGTACTCGAGATATCCTGAAAAAAGATGGGATGCTATGTCAAACAAAACAAAACTGCTAGTATTTCATCTTATTATAAGACAAGTTATTTGTATTAACTTTCCTTTGCTTATTCTTGTTTTTACCGTTAAACTTTTGTCTGTGCTTAAGTTAGTTGAGATCAATTATTTATTACTTTATATTCCATTTCAATCTATTCCTTTAATTTATATTTTCTCATTGTAAAAGTAATGCATGTGATTATTATTGTATATATATATATTATTAGAGTGATTTTATGCTATGGAAATACAAAATAAATAAATAAAATGATCGATAAGTAAATAACTAAATAAATGAATAAATGAATAAATATATAAATAAAGCACAGAAAATATAAGGCATATTGATAAAAACAGCCTCTGGCATCACTTTAGTCATAATTAGCCTGTGGCAACGATCAGCCATTCTCTTTTCCATGATGTGTCACTTATGCCTGTCTAGGGCCGTAGAGCCTCTTTTGATGAGCTGAGACATCATGATGACTAGTGCTAGTCGATATTAGACCTGCTTTAACAAAAATTTGCTTAGGATGTTTTGTACTGGGCCTCCTGTTCCTAGCTGGTGAAAAATGCAAATTTAAGAGCTTTATCATGCAATATGGAAGAAATGTAAGAAATCGTATTTTATCTCAGTCCTTACGTCTTGCGCAATGGCTTATTGTTGCAGTTTTTATACATTGCTTTTAAGATACCTCGGATTTTTTGAGACTTGATTTTCTTGTGAATCACCTGTTTCAGTAGAGTAACTGTAATGCAGAATGTATTATAATTTCATAAAAGTAAATTAATTGGTATTTTGGTCCCTCAAATCTAAAACCTTCAAATATAACTGTAACATGATTTGCTGTTTGCTGTCTTTAACATGTGTCGTGAACGGCGTAAACAAACGTAATATCCATATCAAGTTATTGGTTTACTAGTTTCTCTTAAGCTGTTTCCATTAGCGTTGTTAGGCTGTACGTTTGTTTATCTTACGCTCAGGTGATTATCGGGTCCCAAGCCCTATCAGTTTTCTACTCACCAACAGGTAGAATATCAGTTCTTAGCAACTACTGGCTGATTTTCACTTGAGCCTCAAGTTGCTAATGCCAAGTGAAATTTGTCTAAATGGTTCTCATATCTATATTCAATACTGCAATTAATGACTTTAGGTTAGGGGAATTCCCTCGGACAGTCTCAAATTACGACGTCAATGGAGATTTTTGTCTTCAACGTCACCACAACTTTCCCTTTATTCAAAGAATCTTTCTTCCTTATTTTCTGCCTTTGTTGTCGGATGCACATAACTGCATTCAGTGTAGATTTTTGAAGCGACTTATTTTCCTGATTTCTGGTACACGTAGTTGCAGAGCATCAAGTCGAGTTCTCTCCTAGATCTGGATCTGAAGAGTCCACGTTATCAGCCATACTTCACGCAGGGGAATTGGGTCAGGATCTCTCGTACCATTATGACCACGAAAGAAAAGTACCAGATAAAAAGAATTGGCGAAGAGCTCTTTCTGTACTGTCAGCTGATGGATACTTAACATTTGAGGAAACGTGAGCCTTTGGCTATACAAGGACTGGGCTTAGATTCTGACTGGTATTTGCAGTCCGAGCTTCTTTTTCTTCACTGCATTTTTCATAATGTCTTCAGAAGATGTCAATCAGAATTAGTCGAAGTGAAAATTCGTCTTCATCGCTACTGAGGCAAAGATACACTAAGGATATACTATACACACAACCTATGTTTGAAATGACGAAGGAGTAATAAATTACATTAGTGTAGCTAAGTTATTAACAGAATAAAAATTAATTTTTCGGTTTCGAAGTTCCAATTTTTATAAGTCATCAGTATGCTTTTAGGGCATTTACTTATCATCTACAAGAGCTGCTACCTTTTTTCTGTTTTTACTTAACCAGGAAGTTAATTGAGTCAGGACGAATCACGAATTATATTCCCTTTAGCAACTTCAATTACCTACAGAAATATTTCTGATTCTCCAGGAGTTAACCTAGGGACAGCATGCAGTTTCTGGGTACCATTGTTTTCTTATTTTCTCTTTTCGTGGTATTAATAGACTAATAAAAGTTTTAAAGAGGTCTCGGTCACGCAGTTTAATTTATGAACAAGGTGGTATATTTTGGGATTAATAGTCAAATATAAGTAGAACACTGAATAACAATTTGAAATAGAGCATATGCAAGGACTTTTCATCATAACTTTAAACTTCACTACATAAAATACCCCAGATGTCCTAAAACTAGGAGTTAAATTTATTAAATAAACAAAAAAAAGGGACTTCACCTTCCATTACAAGGAAGGCAAATCGAGAGATAAAAAGGACTGAAAGGTCCGGTAATATTAAAGGCTGGATAAAATATGTTTTCAAAGACCTCAATCAAAAAGCTTCAAAATTTCAACCATTAACATGTAGAAAGCTTACCTCTTTCAGTAAGTAACTTCATATTAATCAAAAGGCAGAAATCACTTGTATATGAAACTTGTTATTAGCAATCAACTATCATATCTCTTAGAAATTGGTGTCCGTTCGCTTTTTTAAATGGTTATAGGTGATGTACTCGTTCAATTAAAAGTGGATCTGACAGTCATTTAACAGGAAAATAGAAAATTGTGCAATTATATACACACACAAACACAAACACATACACACACACATATATATAGTCAGTGGCGTAGCTGAAGGGGGGCAGCTGCCCCCCACCAAGCATTTCCAGCTGCTTGTCGGAAAATTTGTCGGAAAATTTACCATGTGAAAAATTCCGCCAAATTTTGAACCTTCGAAGAATATCAATTTCATTATAGAAAAAACGTAAGGAGAGGTTTACACACATTCCTTTCCGGAATTTCATAAACAACTNAATGGTTATAGGTGATGTACTCGTTCAATTAAAAGTGGATCTGACAGTCATTTAACAGGAAAATAGAAAATTGTGCAATTATATACACACACAAACACAAACACATACACACACACATATATATAGTCAGTGGCGTAGCTGAAGGGGGGCAGCTGCCCCCCACCAAGCATTTCCAGCTGCTTGTCGGAAAATTTGTCGGAAAATTTACCATGTGAAAAATTCCGCCAAATTTTGAACCTTCGAAGAATATCAATTTCATTATAGAAAAAACGTAAGGAGAGGTTTACACACATTCCTTTCCGGAATTTCATAAACAACTCAATGTTGACATAACGTATTTCCAGTGATTAACATTGAATAGCCTCTTAACATTGTACAATATTATGTAATGTGATGATGTGACATAATCATTCAAACCCAAAAGTTCTCATGTTTCAAATGTACCTGCTGACACTAAAATTGGTTCAGATCTCATTTCATTTGAACTTGACAAAACAACGCTGCAACTAATACTAAGTGAAAAAAGATGGCCGGTCAAAGTAAAGTCAAACGACAAAAAGTAGAATGCTCCGTTTGTCATGTCTTTCGATAGTGACTACAGAAAGAAGCACAATGAAAATACAATGGACAAATGATTTCTGCACACCGAAGCATTCCATATAAATTTGTTGGGGCTCCGGAGAGTCCATTTTCTCTTGTTAAAAAAGAAAGAAAGGCCATTCCAGAGACAGATTAGATAGAAAGAGCACAGTCGACATCAACGGCACAAAGTGTCCAAGAATCCTCGACAGAAAAATCAGATGAAAGCCTGTTCGACTCACAGTAAAGTGAAACATCAATCGGATACTGATGCACGAATGGACGACCATGCTGCAGCCTCTACATTACACTCTGAACCACAGGTGACTTTGTGGCCAAATACATTTGTTGAGTTTCCAACGGATCCGGCTAACGTCCGAGGTACAAGAATAACAGCCGAACAACATGTCGAAATTGTGCGACATGGACCATGCCAACCAGCTAACATCTCTTTCTCAGAGAATATTAAAGGTAGATGCTTTCAACAACCATGGTATAAGAAAAATAAGAGTTTACACGAGCAGTTGATATATTCTCTAAAAGAACAAAAAATGTTCTGTTTCTGCTGTTGGCTGTTTCCTTGCATATCAGAGAAAGATTTAGAGAAAAATTGGAGCCAGATAGGAGTTGGAAATTTCAAGAAAGGAATCGAGAAGATCAGATTACACGAAGATACAAGGCTTCACTGTGTTAGTCTTGCACAGTGGAAATATTTTCAGCATCGACTCTGCATGGCCTAACAATCGATGCAGAACTTCAGAAGGAACTTGAAATAAATAGGGAGAAGACTTTAAGGATCCTAGATCGAATCTTCTCCGTAACTTTGTTTTTAGCATTACAAGAAATTCCATTTAGAGGTCATCGGTTTGAAACCCAAGAGCAAATGTCTTCGTTTCAAAATAGTGGTAACTACCTGGAATTGCTCCAGTTGGTTGCGAAATATGATCCAGTTCTGGCTGCTCATCTTTCAAGCACGAATTCGGAGGGAAAGTACACTTCTCCTCAAATTCAGAATGAAATTATCAGCTCAATATCTACAGCTATCCAAAATCAAATTATCTCAGAAATTCAGGAAGCAAAGTTCTTCTGCATAATTTTAGTCACTACCCCTGATATATCTCACACAGATCAACTTGATTTTGCCATAAGGTACGTAAAAAATGGAAAACCAATAACGCGTTTTCTTTGCTTCGATGAGATTTAAGGGTCTAAAGCAGTGGATTTTTGAGACAAGTTAATGGAACTCTTACAAAAGTATGGCCTTGATTCTGATTTGATACGAGGACAAGCAATGGATGGCTGCTCAACTATGTCCGGTATTCGTGGTGGCTTGCAGACATTGGTGCGAGAAATAAGTCCGACCGCACTTTACGTCCATTGTATAGCGCGTCACCTGAACCTTGTTCTTGTAAAGACAGCAACAAACATCGTGCAAGTTAAGTCTTTCTTTGGAGTTTTAGAATCCGTGTGTAGTTTTTTTTGTCGCAAGTCCTAGGCAAATAGCTCAGTTGCACAAAGCACAAGATAATTCAGGAAAAAACCACGAAACCCCAAAAGCGCTTTCTGACACACGTTGGGCAGCTCGTGCCAATGCAGTTCAGCATACAAGAGACAACTTCGAGATTTACGTTGAAGCTCTGGAAGAGCTGATAGAAAACAATCAGCTTGATGCACATGGTTTTGCAGATGCTCAAGGATTATTGGATAAACTTAGAAAGTTTGAGTTCTTTGTGATGTTGCTGTTTTGGTTTGATGTGTTAGTCATCACAAAAGCTGCTACCGACAAGGTTCAAGGCCCTCTTCTTAATATTGGGGTGTCCGGTCACCNTTCAAAATTTCAACCATTAACATGTAGAAAGCTTACCTCTTTCAGTAAGTAACTTCATATTAATCAAAAGGCAGAAATCACTTGTATATGAAACTTGTTATTAGCAATCAACTATCATATCTCTTAGAAATTGGTGTCCGTTCGCTTTTTTAAATGGTTATAGGTGATGTGCTCAAGGATTATTGGATAAACTTAGAAAGTTTGAGTTCTTTGTGATGTTGCTGTTTTGGTTTGATGTGTTAGTCATCACAAAAGCTGCTACCGACAAGGTTCAAGGCCCTCTTCTTAATATTGGGGTGTCCGGTCACCTTATTCGAGCATGCATTAGTCAGTTGACGGCAATGCGTTGTGAAGATGGTCACTTCGACACGATCATAACCAAAGCAAAAGGGCGGTGCGAATCGCTTGGAATCCCTGCAACTTTTAAACCGCGAAGAATTTTGAGGAGAACTTTTAATGATGCAAAGGCCGCAGATGATCCAATTGTTGACCAAATTCAAAGATTCAAGGTTGAGGTGTATTACTCTGTGTTGGATATTATAATTAATGATATCAAGGCAAGGTTCAGTGATACGACAGTTGGTGTAATCAATGCTATTAAATGTTTATCTCCTGTTACTCTAGTAAACAAAACAGAAATACTTCCAGCAAAAGCAAGTTTGGAGCAACTGAACGTTCTTTCAGAATTCTATCGAAAGGATCTTGGTTCTAGGGAAGTAGTTTTGAAAGAATACGAAAACGTACAGGCTACCCTCAATGCGTGGGAGTTTAGTAATGGTGAAGCTGTTCCGAGGGATTACGAAGATCCCCTCCTATTTCTTATCAAGAATTGTCTTCTAGATCAGTTTGAGAGTATTGTTACCCTATTAAAATTATCTCTCATTTTGCCTGTGTCATCTACACATGATTAGAGGGCTTTAAGTTGTTTAAAGCGAGTTAGCTCATACTTGCGAAGTTCAATGACTGAAAAAAGGATGTCATATCGATCAACAGGGGGGTTGTTGCAGATTTAACTATTAGAGATCTTGAAAAACCATTTTTGCAAGAAAAAAACTAGGAAGATTTTTCGACAGTAAGTCTGTAAACAATGTTTTTGTGTATTATTTCTACTTGTTTTTGCACATATTTATGCCCTGAAGAGAATTTATCTCCCAGGGAAAAGATTTTCTACCAAAATACAGGTTTTATCACAAGTGCATCAAAAGTGCTCCAAATCAACAAAATGCGCCGTTTTAAAGTTTTTCCAGGTTATACATTCACGTAGCACCCACCTGTCATGCGAATTATGACTGGGGATAGCTTTTTATTGTGTTTTTATTTATCATGTATCTCGTAGTATTAATTCGCTGATTTTCTATTGTAGTTGTGTTTATTAAAAAGGAATCTTTCTTTTTGCGATATCTTTGTTTTCCTTGTGTGATCTACCTACCCAATGGATACGCCTAAATTTTCATGTCCCTTGTCCTTTTGTCGGAAAATTTTCGTTTCGCCCCACCACCGAAAATTCATGGCTACGCCACTGTATATAGTTTTATACATAACTCTCTATCATGTGTCTGTTGATTCATTCATTCATTCGACTTTGTTAAGGTGAGCGATTAAAATATTATATATGTTACTGAGGAAGCATTTTATAGGGTGACGTTTAAAAGAACCAGTCGTTTACAATGAAGTTTTTTCGGTCACAGTAACTTACCATAATAATAAAGGAAGGAATGTGTAATAACATCACAAATCCTTGAAGATAAGCTATAGTTTAATTTTTGTTATCTGTATATCGTTAAGGTCTTATCCACTAATCTTATCCACTGGTTGCTAAGGGACTACCCTATCTGTCCAGAAACAAACAGTCTGGCAATGAATACGAACCTGATTGACGGTAATTGAACTTTTAGACAACCTTAATTGCTACGCAGTGTCAGGTTCCCAATAGTGGTATATGGTTCTTTCAATAGATTCAGATTTTTCGTTTGTCCAGTTGTGCTTGGCATTTTTTCTTCATTGGTTTGTTCAGCTTTTCGTAATGTTTCATACCTTTAGCTTTCATATCTTTTCTTTTATCCATCAGTTCAAGTATTTTCTTTGCCGTCTATTCTTTATTTCTTTTCAAAATTTATTCATTCATTCACTTATTCTTCTCAGCACACGCCACTGAAAGAGGGTGGCCTCCACAGGTTTTTCCACTCTTGAAGATCTTGTGCCATTTACCTCCATGCTTTACTAGCTTTCTGTTCGATATCATTTCTCCACCTTCGTTTTGCCCCCCTCTTTGCTCTTCTTGTCCATTCTGTTCTTTTTCTAGCCCAATTTCTGGTATTAATTCTTCCTATATATCCTTCCCACTAGAATTTTAGTGACTCTGCTCTGCTTACAACGTCCATTACTCTTGTTTTTGATCTACACACTTCATTCTTAAACTTGTCTATGTTATTTTGAGCATCGATCGTTCCAAGTACTATGGGCAACAGCTAGCTTTTCTTTCAGAAGTTTAGAGAGGGACCATGCCTCTGTTCCATATATCCTTCCTGGTATAATCACTGTGTCAATGATCTTCTCCTTCAGACAGGTGGGCATCTTCTGAATTTTTAGAAATGTACTGTACTGTCTAAACCGCTCCCAACCTGCAGTTATCCTTTCGTCAACTTCTCTGGTCATGTCGTTTTCCGGTGTCAAGAGTCTTACCAAATACTTGGATTCGTATAGTTCTTCGAGTTGTGGTCCATCACTTGATATTCCATACCTACTTTGGCCTCTGGCAATTTTGTTACACATAATCTTTGTTGTCTTTTTATTTAAGTTCATCTCATCTTGTTTTCTTTCTGTGATCAGGTTATTCAATAAATTTTAATTGATTATAATTATCACTTTTTGTAAACAGAAAAACTCCGTCTGCGAATCTAAGGTTGCTCAAGTTTTCTCTATTTATTGTGATACCTGTTTCGATTTCCATTTTCTTGAAGATTTCTTCCACTGCTGATGTGAACAGTACTGTAGATAATGTGGCACCACGCATTTCATGAACTCAAATTTTCTCCTCCATTCTCTGTATGTCTCTTTCCGGATGTTGATTCACTTTTCATCGACACCATGTTGGTTTAGTGCTTATAGATTGCCTTGTGTTTGATGAAATGACCTCATAGTTAACAAAAACCATGTAGATGAGAATTTGATACTCATTGGTCCTCTCGAGTACCTGCAAATCAGTCTGTGAGTGGTGTGTAGTGGAGTGACCACTTCGGTAGGCCGCTTGCTCTGGTGGTTAATGCTCGTTTAGTGTTGTATTCAGTCTTTTTCATGATTTTCATGAATAATTTGTAAATACGAAAGAGCTGGTGGGACTATAGTTTGTCAGATCTTTCTTGTATATTAAAGTGATGATGGCATTTTTCTACTCCTTGGTACCTTTCTGTCCTTAACACCTTGTTGTTAAGGTCTTTGATCTTTGTTCTGACTATTTCTTCCCCTACTTTGATCAAATCTGTCATTATTTTGTGTTATCCTGGAGCTTTGTAATTTTCAATGCTCTCCATTGAATGCTCAATCTCGCTGCATCTGATGTCTGTCTATCTTGCTGTCTATGATAAGTGGGACTAATGAGTGGGACAAAGTCTATAGTAGTCAAAAAAAGAAGGAAAAAAATTCAGCATAATTTGGAGATAAATTGCCTCTAATGATGGCTTCTGCATCATCATAATCACCGGCGTGCAATGGTTGAAGATATTCTGTAAAGTTTGAGCAGGCAGATAAATCAACATTTTGAATTTTTTGGAGTGTCAACTTTCTCTGTTCCATTCGTAGAAATTTAACTTAAAACAGCGCCAGTAGCTTCAGAGTACGAACCAACTGCCATGACAGCTAACTAGAAGTTTTTTGTTTAATAGTGTGTCCCTTTAAAGTTTTGGTTTACACCAAAACGTTTCTTCTAGAGTAAATACTTAAGAAAAGTAATTGCAAATAATCAACTGAGAACGCCTGTCAGGCCGGGGTTTTTTTCACCAAAATAAAACTAGCATCTTTTGAATGAAAACCACCTGCAACTCCTGTCTCCAAAGAAAGGAAGAAATCATATTTCGCAATATAAATAGTACTCAGCATTTCGCATTTCCTTCTCACTGAAAAAACCTGCCTAAAAATTTCTTCATAATCACAGTAAAGCAGTTATTTGAAAAAAATATTGAAATTTTTTGCTTAGTGCGAATTTTCTTTTGCCTTGGTTAATCCTATCACCCATTTATTTCGTAATTCAGCTTTGCAAATTGCAGAGAACACTGCAAATTGACCAAATGCCAAAATAAACATGATTTTAAGGTTCTTCTAGCTTCGTTACAAAGTCCCTTGTTCCATTCCCCACCCTTTCCCCCAAAACTAAATTGGGTGCTTAATGAACTCTTTAGGTTTGCTAGTGTTGTACGTTTTATAGGCCTTCCGTCTCTTTTTTTCAACAATCGTTTCCCAACCAAAATAGTACCATAAACCCAGGGTTAATTTTCGGAAACAAATAGTTTAGGCGCTTTTACAAGCGCTTGTGGCTCAGAAATATAAAAACCGTAAAAAGTTGCACACTGAAAATCATTATAATATACTCTTAGCCAAACGAGGCGTTTTTTTCTTTTATCCACATATCCAAGTAAATGCTCTGTAAAGGACTTGATTGACAAGATTGACAGCAAGAGGACAGGCTCTAAAAGGCATCTTCAATAACTTTGAAGGACTCAGGGTCTCTAAAAAGACAGAAGTTTCATTACTGATGGAGAGAAAACGGATCGAGATAGCATGCGTAAAAGCAAGCATGGAAACGTTTAAGTACTTGTTCGGTTGCAACCTGAGTTCTAAGATTATGGAGCATCTTGATAAATTAAGTCAAACTGCAAGATTCAAGTCTGTCCGCACCTCAACGTAAGATATTGCAAAGCTGATAATGCACGCGCTGAAAGGGGACCGGAATTATGACTCATTTGAATTTTTGATGTTATTGAGCAGTTGCATAAATACTATGATATAGATGAAGCAACCGTAGTTAGGGAACGAAGTCTGCCTAAAGAGATAATCGATTATGGTGCCAAAGCAACCTTTCATTTTCCTGATTCTTTAGGAGAATTATACAAGCCAATGTAATTTAGAGCTCTGGTATGGCAACAGAAACAATAACGGAAAGTTTGAGCAAGATGATTTTAGTTTCACTTACACCGAGCAAATACTTTTCCAGTCATCCAATGAAAAAACAGAGGGCTGAAGTGGCGCTCTCTGATATGCTTTCGGCATCCATAAGTAATTTTTACAGAAATAATCTTGAGAAACCTTGCTGCACAAGATATCGGATGTAAAAGTGGACTTTTTTTAACCTCAAATGACCCATAGAGAGGTTCAAAAATTGATGCCTCAGACAACGAATTTATTGAATATAATTCTGGTCAGGCCTGCTACGAATGCTGTTAGTGGAAAGTCATTTTCAAAATTGGAAACTAATCTGACAGCCTCGATTACATGGCTTGTTTGAACCATGAGGAAATCATCATGGCAATACTTTACGAACTAGCTAAAATCTTTATTTCAGAGGTAGGAAATAGAAAACATGTCTTTGGAAATTTTTCCGTTGAGGATTTCTCAAAACTGATAGTAATAAACTCCAATAAACAAATTTTTTATACAAAATTGTTTATAAGAAACCGTGTTCTGAGATAGCAAAAACTTAAAAAACAGTACTGAGCATTTGCAATCTTATGAATCTGCTCGAAAAATGTAAATTTCTCTGACTCCTGTCGAGGCCATAATTTACAAGAAACTGTGAAATCTATGTATTCACTGTCAGTCACAGAGAAGTAGGAGCCTACCCAACAAGTTTAATTCAAAATCTAAACAGTGTCTGAGACATGTGAAATAATCTGTTTGGCGATGTTGAGACAGTACGCACTTTCTATTAATTAGCTTTGCTGACCCCCTATTTGATAATATAGGTTTACTGCTTTGCCACACAACGGAGAACATGTCTTTTCAATATCTGGTTGGCAGACTACAGCTAAGCTGCTTACATTGAAATAGTCACTAACTTTAGATTTTATTTTTCCACTTTCTTAGGTAATTCACAAACGGGTGAAAATGACGCCCAAGACAATCCAGATTTTAAACAACACTGTGCTGAATACAAAAGCAAAGGTTTATGTGAAAAGTATGATTGTGTCCGAGAGGTAATGTGTAAAATTACCTGCAGTGGAAAAGGAAGTATGGTTTCTTTCATCTTAAATACATGATTTTTTCTTACTAACAGTAACTAACAGTTACCTTTTGTGAAAAATTATTTAACTGTGTTTTATGTGAAAAAAAGAGACTTAGTTTTCTATAAATATGATCCAGCTCGCAGAGAAAAAATGCTTTGGTGCACTTTAATGTTGTACCTCAAATTACATAAACCTTGGTAGGGTTGGAAATACTAACTTAAAAATAAACTGTAAAATGAATAAAGTTAATTTTTTAAAAGTAAAAGTTGCTACAAAATCTAGGTAATATACTTATAATTTAGTTCCAATTTTTAATTCAAAATTGTTTTCACAAGGACAGGCGATGCATAAGAAATAAATATAGACACTAACTTAAAGCTAGCACAGGGCATATTTGTTTGTATTCTTAGAAAAAGAAAACAACTAATACCAGTGCCACTGCTAGTTTACAAGTTCATCAGACATTTAAAGCTATAAAATGTAACTAATGTAAATGTAGTATACACACAAACACACGCACACAAATACATATATTTAGTACATTCGATTTGGTTAACCGTATTAGAGTGCTCGATACATAAATGCAGAGCGTAATAAAAGATATAATAAGTTGGAAAGAATCAAATAACTACACTATCCATTTCGACAAGCCTGTTTCGTGATTTTACTCACTCCTCAGGAAATGTACAAATAAAAATATTCCAGTAGCGCTTATATATCTTATTTACAACTGGTGTTGGTGCGCTTATGTGTTCATTAACAAAAGTTTTTTTCTATGGCGGCAAGAAGATACAAGTTCGTTTCTTTTGTTCAAAGTGGCTAATTGTGGGCGGTAGATTATTAGGAATTTTTCTTTGATGCAGAGGTTGCATCTTTTGTTTGTGTTATCCAAGACGTATGGTCTATATTTCTGTCTTTTAATGTCCAGATGTACTTGTTGAGTTCCGTCGAGTTTCTGCATTTTTTGTGTCGAAAAGATGCGATGTGACTCCTGTACCTGGTTTTGAATTCGTTTTCTGTGAGTCCTATGTATGTTTCGGTGGTGTTGTTGTCTTT
>RDPX01000288.1:325170-338288 GCA_003991215.1 Morbakka virulenta | reverse complement strand
CTTTCCGACGATGTTAAAGAAGTTGCAGGGTTATCAATGGCAGAACTGAGAACCTGATTCTAGGACAAAACGCAGTTTAGGAGGTTTGTGGATAGTGCCATGGCTGGTTAGCCATGACCAATCCGTCAGGGAAATATACATATATATACATATACATATGTGTGTGTGTATGTATATATATACTCAATCTACAGACAGTACTGTTTCGCCCTTTGTGGGTTCATCAGTGCAGCACAGAGTTTCTGAGACATAACTCTCAGGCCATGTTGCCGGAGCAAACACAGCTTAAGAAGTTATTGTGGGATCCTGTCAGAGTGCTCAAACTACGCATGCGCAGTGAGCTTTATATATATATATATATAAGATATGATAAGTTATATATATATATATATATATATATATATATATATAGAGAGAGAGAGAGAGAGAGAGAGACACACACACACACACATGCAGACTACATTTATATTCGCTACATTGAGAACTTTAAATGGTTGATAGTCAAGGTGTTTCAATGGCTTTATCCTGCACAAAAGTTACGCCATATTGAGTTTTGAACATTTTTGTTTAAAATATTGACAATTATTTAGTGTTCAAGCCGGTCTTAATAAAAAATATTCTGCAGGCTCCCTTTTTAACGAATGTTTTTAACAAGGTAAATGTAAGATAAATGAAATTTAAATAAACAAAGAAAATTAACATATCGCAATTAATATCACTTCATTTTGGTCGCTAGCTATTTCACTGGTACTAGATTGAAGCAACACGCCAGAATTAGAAAACTAAAATCAAGTTTGTTTTCATCAATACTAAAGAACAAAGAGATGATCAGGAAATCCCAGCAATTTTTGTGCTTAGCTGAAGAAAAATAAACAAAATGGATTGTTGAAAGCCGGCCACTTTTTGTGACTGGGTATGAAAACAATAAGAGACAAATTCTTTGTTGTCTACAAAAGGGAGGTGATGAAAACTAAATATGAATTGCTTTCAATGTTCCTCAATGGAAGGTAGACCCAGCTTCGCCAATTCGTTTGGACTGTTTTAGCTCTAAGTTTTCACTGCATTTGCGGTTTAACTTGCTTTAGCTTAATCAACATTTTTGGGTATTCTCTTGCATCAGGTTTTTTTGGCTAACCTCGATTGACACAAGGCTTTCTTTTATAAATATTGGGTATGTGTTGTTTTATTCTATTGATCAATCTTTTTAGCAGTAAATGGTGTGCTATAGCTGTATTACAATTGACAATTTTGGAGCAAGATTTATGAAATAAAACAACACGTACCCAGTATTTATAGAGAAACAATCTTGTAGATGTAGCTATTGCTGCATGCAAGTATTTATGTTCTTTTGTCACGCTATATGAAGCTCCCTCCCTCTCCCTACTGACACTGTTATTGTCTTGAGACTCTTGGCAAACGTAGCTAATTTACTGGCTGTATGAATTGTTTTATGTCAATTTTTACAATTTTTTATTCTCTCTACTCATCCGAAAACAAAAGAAAAGCCTGGAAAAAGTCAAAGGAAAAAAAAGAAGTACAATCCAACAAAAGAGGATAAAGAAGAAGAACCACAGGGAACGTTCGTCAACCAGTCCGAAAATGAAGGAAATAAAGAAACTCCTGATACTGAAACACCAGCAGAAGAAAAAGAACCCTCACAGAAAAGGCCCAAGGAAGAAAACGTAGACGAGAAAAAGCAAAGTGAAAAGCCACCAGAGGAGGGATTAGCTGAGGAAAACCGTCCTGAACCAGAAACAGGGGATAGTGAAAAACAGCTTCCTGAAAAAAATTTATCAGAAGGAAAGGAAGATGAACCTCAGCCTACACAACCCACTATCCCTACATTTCCTACAGAACCTGCTTCCAGCGAGAAAACTCCAGGGGAAAACCCAGAAGGAAATATTGAAAAAGAGAAAGAACCATCACCAGGTGAAAAAGAAAACGAGACAAAGACCACAGAAAGTCCAGAGACAGAGGAAAAACCTAAAGACAATGGCTCTCCAACACCTGCAACTGGACCCTACACGGAGCCCACAGTGTCGCAATTATCGGAAAAACAAGACGAAAAAATACCAGAAAAAGAACCTCAGGAACCAGACAATATCCTTGGAACACCAAAGCCACCAAATGAGGAAGTGAGTACAACCCCCACACCAGAAGGAAGCGCAACAGAACAGCCAACAACAGGTAAACCTGAAGAGACAGGGGCAACCAAACCAGAAAGTGAAAGTCCACAAGTAGTGAATACATCCAAAGCAGAAGATACAAAACCAGAAGTTGCAAGCACGCCTACACCTTCAGGGGAGACAAATAAAATTGGGCCTCCTACAGGAGGGGACAAGAAAAAACAGCCCGGGCCATTTACAGACGTACCTAAAAACAGAGATAAAAACCCATTTGGGCCTACTAAATCTCCTTCAGAGAAAAAACCAGTAACAGGAAGCCCCCTAGGTCAACAGCCTATACCTCCACTAGAGGAAAAGCCAAAGCAAGAAAATCAAAAAGAAAAAGAAACTCCAGTTACAAATGAAAACCCCCAAGAAACCGAAAAAGCTGGAGAAAATAGAAAGGAAGCAACTACTCCCACGACACCTCTTGTTACACCAACTACAAATCCACCCACCATTGGTAAAGAAAAAACAACCAGTCAAAAATATCCTGAAAACGACAATCTGGGGAAAAACGGAAATCCAGTAAAAGATAAAGGAAAAGAAAAATTGCCTAAAAATCCCGAAAAGTCTCAAGAAACAACTCCGTCGCCAACAACGGACGCTAAATTTCCTTTTCAAGAAAGGGCTACTGAAAAACCAGTTGCTGGAGAGCCACCTACCAAGCCCTCAGAGGAAACCAAAGAAGGAGGTGAGAAGAGTAAGGATACTACAACCTTCTTTTCGTTATAGCAAACTTTAGTGAAATCGACTTTAATATTCTTTTTATATGAGTGAGATTATATCTCCTCTTGAGGAATGTTCATCAATGAGGATGCTCTATTTGCCATATTCTCCACATCTTTCTTGAGTTTCATATATTCATTCTATTAGCAAGTCTCCTGAAAAGGTTGCTATTTTGTTTGGCGGGAACCGGAGGCCATCGTGCATCTCTCTATGTCTACCATCCGTTCTTGTATAGATATGTGCTTCGTCACCTCGTCTTGATGTTCTTGGTTGAGTTCAGAGACGTGTTTGTTTGAACGTGATAGGTCTCTGTCTCATTGACGAAATGTGGCTTGTCTTACTCTTCTCTATTATTATGCGAAGTGTTCTGATGAGCTTCTCTCGTTGGTACTACCTCAGTTTGTTTCATTTCTCATGACCCGTTTCGATCAATGTCCTGAGGAATCGTTCACAAATGACGTCAACCACGTAGAGGGGGTTGGGAGTACCTAAATGTTGACAGAAGTTGACATTTTTTTTGGCAGGGGGGGTGAAAGTAGGGTGAAAGTCGACGTCTTTCTTTGAAAAAATTTAATAATTCTAAAAGCTTAAACCTTCTTTTAACTCACTCGGGAGTTTATAAACAACCTTTTCATCATGTCATGCCCTCCCTTCAGTTGTTGGCTGCTGTGTCCATTTAACAACAGACTTGCCTGAGGTGGTGACGGACATAGGTTCAGGAATCTAAATGGGAATGAAAATAATGTGAGTGAATCAGAGGATGAACAGTGCAGAGGTGATGACGATTTTACCTCACGACTAGAATTTGATGGGAATATTTTCAACGCCACTGAACATTTTTTGAAAGTGTTAAAACAGAGAGGTTCAATTGAAAGGTTATTTCAAGCAATTGTTTTTTCTCTTGAGTCTTACATTTCCCTCGGAGGTACTTTTATCACCCCTGCTCCAAACATCTAACCCTCCATATAGTCAGAAACCCATGAATTAAAAATATAGTGTCAATATTTTATCTTCGTTTGCAGAAAAAGTTCAGGGAAAAACTGTCCAAAATTGATGTCAACTTTAGGGGGTTAGGGGGTCAGAACTCCAAAAGTTGGCAAGAGTTGACAAGAGGGGGAAGGGGCGTTCAAAAATGGTGAAAAGTGGTTGACATCATTTGTGAACGATCCCTAATGATCATGTAGTTTTTCTCCTTCGTTGTAATAAATCTTCCAATGATTGTAGTTTATTCTCTCGGGCTGCAAGATTGTGGAACTCTTCTAATTCTTTGAATCATATGATGTAGTGCTTTCCAACATCATATGATTTAAATGTTTTCAAGTCCAAGGTTAACTAATACCTTGGCATAACCTTCTTTTTTCTTTCTTTTTCTGTCATTTCTTTACAGTTCCATACACTCAGTGGCAATATGCCTTGTATGGCTCTTGGCTATTAAAAATAGAGAAAAAGAATTCACCAAATCATTGCTCTCCAAATATTACATGAATATGGTTAGGATAGGACCAGATAGGATAGGAAAGGAAAGAACTGATTTTGGAACGCCCTCACTCGATGCCCTTTTGCCTTCTAGAAACTATTTGGGGACTTTAACAAAGTTGGGAGAATCAACATGGAGGTTTTATTGTAGAATGTAATCCATTTGCCCTTGTTCTTGACTGTCAAGCTGCTATTTAGTAACGATAGTACTTTGCTCTGACATCGCGATGTTATGGAAACTGAATATTTACTAATTACAGCTAATATAATTAAAATCAGTTGCAAAACGTATCAGGCAAAAAAGAATAGAATTTTGTGTAGAGATTTAAGCTGCTATCAACATCTGGTGTCAAAACATTTATTACAAATTGGCTACATTTCTAGGAAAAAAAGTTTTATAGGTTCTCCAAATACCAGTAATTTTCTATATGTAATTTAAAGTATTACTAAATTTTTGACATAATACATAGAAAATGAAATAAATTAGAGCTTGTTATTGTTGTTTTATTAATAACATCTCATTATTTTCATGAAATCTGGTGAAACCAAAAACACTTTGAAATGACTATTTCTTCTTTTCCAATATCATCATATTTCTTACTACATTTTACGTTGTCCTTTTGTAATACCGCAGTTGAAAAGGAGCCGACGACGGGTCCCACAAAACCCCCTGCAGCTGAAGATGAGAAACCAAGCGCAGAAGCTGGTATGTTATGCACATATTTACTTATATGGTATTATAAATCTTTCTCGTGTCTGTGTTACTTGAAAGGAAAGTATACTCCAAGCAACCTGCCAATTAACCGAATAATCAATGGCTTTATTTATTATTTAGCCTTCTCTACATTTTGTATATTCACCGAGTATTTTAATCATTTGTTATGCCATCCAAACCAAACTCTGTAATTTTTGAAATTTACCACTGGGTTTTTACAAAGCGCCTTCGTTGGCAATTTTAAATATTACCTTTTGTAAGTACTATATGTGCGCCTAAAGCAGTTCTAAACAAAACACTAAAGAGAAATAAAAATAGAGCTTGGTAGTGTTGTTTCATTAATAACACCTCGTTATTTTTATTAAATCTTGTGGTAAAGAAAAATACTTTGAAATAACTATTTCTTCTTCTCCAACATCATCAAATTTCTAATATCATTTTACGTTCCTGTTTTATGTTACCGCTGTAGATAAGGAGCCGACGGTAGCTCCCACAACATCCCCTACAGCTGAAGACGAGAAGCCAAGCGCAGAAGCTGGTATGTCATGAAATATTTACTTGTCTGCTATTATATATCTTTCTTGTGTCTGTGTCACTTACAAGGAAAGTATACTCCAATCAATCTGACAATTAACCGAATAAACAGTCTATCATTAAGCCATCTCCTTTCTTGCCAAGAAACTAGATGGATCGTACACGAAAATGATCCGTACCATTTTTAACGTATCATGGCACGGTCGTATCATAAACGCAGAATCATAGGGTTTTCTTCCCCGCGTATCCTGTGTGGCTAGTCGCCGTCGATTGTTACTCGCTGGTCACATAGTTCGACATGATGATCATGCAGGAAAGGTTCTTTCTCTGGTGTCCCGAGAAGAAGAAGCATCGCGACAGACCTCGTACAACAGTGAAAACACTTACAGAGAATGACACTGGCCTTAATGGTGCTGATCTTCTGGCTGCAATGAAAGATCGAGTTGTGTGGCAAACTAATTTTGTCAATGTTTCACTATGAATATGGATGACAGAAGAATAAGAATAAGAATTCATCTCTACATTTCATATATCCATTGATTGTTTTAATTTTTTGTTGTGTTATCCAAACGAAAATCTCTAATTTTATAAATTTACTACCAGGTTATTAGAAATTACCTAGGATGGTACAAACAGAAATTATCTGTTGTAACAAAACAATAAAATATGAATGAATATGAAGCTTGTTAGCCTAATTTTTATCAATAACATCTGAAATAATAAAAAACCCCACTTTTAAATAAGGAATGTTTTTGAGTGTTTTTTAAACATACGATACATTTGTGACAGCATTTTGCAGCATGCAAGTAATAGCTTTTTCTGGAAAAATTTTTTTAATAAGTCAAATGATAAAATAGGGCAAAGCGATTAATCATCGACTTTCTGTAGGAGAGTTCGTTACTTTAATCTCGGCTTTATTCTCGAAGCTCTGTGTTCATTTTTTCCCTCAGCGCTAAGCTATTAAATCTGTTCCAGTAGATGAAAGGAATAAAAGTTCAGAAATACGTCCAATATTTTGGAAATTTGCCCAAAAGGTGGCTTATAATATTAGGGGTATAATATTAAAGAAATATTGAAAACAGGGCTTATTAAACATTTCCATACATCTTGAGATAACCAAAAAGCATGTGTAATATATTTTAGTTTGGGAAAAATTAGTGCTTTTCAATTTGACCTATTTTCTCAGGTCAAACCATTTATGAAAGTAAAATGTTGACCAATACAACGGAGAGGAAAAATCAAATTAAAGCGATTGAGATTTACTGCTGTTCTACTTGAAGAGAAAGCAATTGAGTATTACTGAATTAAAAAAATATCCGTATTACAACTTGAAGACAACAACTCTGTTACATAGAAAGACTTGATGAAAATGACTGATTACTTTTTGTTTACTGGTTTTACCAAGCGTAAAGTTAAACCTGGCTAGCCAGAAGTAACTTTTAAAGATTTCCTAAGATTTCCTAAAAATTGAGGGCATTTTTTCCCCTCTAAGCACAAATCAGGTGGGTGACAAAATAGAAGCCGACCTTGTTTTGGCGTATTCAGGGCAAGGAAAACGTGGGTCAAGAAAAACTGATCTATTAAGCTAAAAAACGAGTGCAAAGACGTACCAAATACGTTGCTGATAAAAATTCGTTTATCCAAACCTGACTCTATATCGTTATATATTATTTAAGCTGGTATAAATTGAATTGAGATTTTTTTCTTATTCAGTGTTAGAGCTGAGAATAAAAAGCAAACAAAAGCCCTTTTAGGATTGGATATTGTGTAGGAAATGTATATGCGTAGTGTTCAATGTATTAATAAACGTGAGGCTGCTTGTAGTAAAAATGACTGACGAACAGAAAAAAAATTTATCAATTGTGAAATTTGATTAAAAGATTGAATTCGTCTAAGAACAATGCTTCTGTCGGTTTTTTGCAGTTGAAGAAGTAAATGGAAAACTCGAAACTACAGAACATTGCTTTTTTCAGTTGTTTTACAACTTGCCTTGAAAAGCAGAGGATTGGTTTGCCAAAAATTTTATTGGTGAAATGACAGTGAGTAAAGCCAGGCGAAATCAACTTTTAGATTTCATTCAGTTTTAAAGAAAAGAGTTCCGAAACATCGGTCAACTAAAATCGATAAAATCTCTGAACCATAATAATAGATCACCAAGGATGTTGAAAAATGTTGCAGATGTTATTGCAAAGCTTTTGGCACATGTAGATCTCTTTCTTAAAACTTGTTTAGTTTTAAACAAATTGAAGATAGTAACAGTTATTTCACTCTATAAGTCTCAGAATAAAATTTCCAGAAAAATTTCACCACACGCACACACACAGACACACACACACGCATATATATATAATATATATATATATAATATATATATATATTATATATATATATATATATAATTCCATCAACAGATGAACAAATGTAATTGCCAAGTGCTCAATATCAACATATTCAATCGTGTAGCACCGTTTTACAACAACGCATTACGCAATAGTGGCTGTAAGGATAGCAATGGATCCAGTATCATAACGTCACACAACAAGAAAATACTATCAGAAGAAACAAACAAAAAGATCGATCTGTGTAATTGTCGCAACAAGGATTTTTGCCCGTTGAATGGAAACTGTCATCATAAGCACGTCATCTACCAATGTACCATCAAATCATCAGAAAACGACGAAGGTGTAAACTACATTGGATTGACCGACACCGTTCAAGTTTTGATAATACCGAAAGACCTTGCCTCCATCAGTGGCACAGAACCCTTCTGGGTTTAAGGTAATCTTAAGCGTCGATATTTGTCTGTTTAATATGGCAATTCTAAACCTTCATCCCAATTAGTCAAATATGGAGTACCTTACGGTTTAAGATGAGGAACATGATTTTTCTTGGTACAAATTAATGATCTAATAAAATTTGTCAAAAAATTGAACATCTAAATATGCGATGAAGACACTGCTGTGTCCATGTCTCATAAAAACATCAGTCAGTTGTAAGAAGATGTGACAACTGATTTGACAAACATTTGTAAAATTGTTAGAGAACAGCGTGCTTTTCATAAATTTGATGAAAAAGAAAAACAGTGGTTTATGGTACTGCCAGAATCCTACACTTAGAAATTAGTGGGTGATTACAAGTACTTTGCAACCCTATACTGAATTTTAAAGAGCATTTAAAGGAGACTTTAGAAAATGCTGCAACACGAATTTAACTTTTGAATGGAATATGACATTATGAATATAAATATATGAATATATCATTTGAAAGTCATCCAGATGAATCAATATACAAAGCAATTGTGTTTTCAACATGCTGTATTACTTTACACCAATTCTCAATATCTCACACACAATAGACATAATATTTGAAAACCTTCAAGCAAGAGACGTTCTGATTATTTATCGTCGTTCAGAGTGCAAAGAAGAACGTGGTTTTGTGACGTTATCAAAGCAGAAGAAATTCAAGGCAAATATGTTAGTGTTCAAATGTTTACAAGAAACTACTGTCTCTTAGCTTGCGTCATATGGCGTCATTTTGCTTCTCGGCCTTTTGGCTAAGATCAAGTGTAGAGCTCTGGCGTCTCCTTGGTCGTATCTTCCACTGTATGGCCCAACTTTCAGAAAAGGTGATCTCGAGATGCTTGAGCACTGGCAGTAGACCAACCCAAGAACAAGGGCCTTTCCACGGAGGGTTCTGGAGGGGCGATACGTATGTCTTGCATTTTTTGTTGTCTTGCTTTCTGTCACCCTTTTTCGTGATCTGTTGCTTCCGTTCGGGTCTTTTATAGATAGGAATCTGTGAAAGACAAAAGTGGGCCCACTGTTTACCAGGGAGTACCATCAATGCAAGACCCATATGGTGAAAGAGGTAGCCATAAATGTGGCACTGAAGGCAATAAAACTGCACTGACCATTCCAAGGGTCAGGGCAGAAGCCATAACAAAGCCCATTCTGTTACAAGTTCATATTGTTTCAAAGAACTACACATTGCAAGCAACGTACAGAATCTACTTTCATTTTCATGAACTCACTTTAAAAACGTCTGCAAGGATTATGGCTTGTTATTTAACTACAGGATTTATAACAAAAAGTATCGAAAGGCATTTGTAAAGCTTTTTACACATTATATTGGCGATTCTCTTTAATCCAAACAGAGGTCTTATTAATAAGACTGCTTGTTGTACCGATGAGGTTTTCCCTCTGTAAATATATTTCCTAGATATTTCTTTTATTGTTTATTATATGTCTGCTAAATTCTTGATTACATGTTTGGATAAAAAAGCAAACAGGACCAAATCTTAAACGGTCTCTTCAAAGCCCCTGTAATTTAGAACCCAAAAATCTTTCAAAATTGCACTACAAAGGGTGTTTTACTGTACTGGCTCTAGCTTCTTTCCTCGGTATGTTTCATATGTGAAAAATTGGAGCTTCGAAAACTCTCAAGGAAAAGTGTTTCGTTTATGGCTGACTTCTATTACTCTGTCTCCATGACGTTTACCACTGTTTTTATCCAAGTCGTCTAATCAAGCACTAAGTTATGAAATAGCTGTATTCTAACTTTATAAAATCCGACTGAAGGGTTGTTACCTTTACCTTTGTAATGATACTGATCCGCACCCGTCTGTAATAAAAATATAGAAATTTCTTGTGACTGATTTAATTTATTCAAAAATTGGAACCAACGAAGAGGTTTTTTTTTATTAATTTCGTGTATAGACACACATCTTCAGCATTTTATCTGTAGACAACAAAAAAAATAAATTTAGTTATACTATCATAAGAGCTAATGTACAATAACAATCAATGTGAATAAACACAAATATGAATACAGGTATTGAGAGGTCCATAAATACTATAACAGCTGACTACAACTTAGTAATTAATTCCCTCCTCCTGTATTCGTCCTTTGTATTAATTGATGATTTGATATCCTAAATGTGAAATGCTTCCAGAGTTAACAAAAATTATGTCCACGGGATGTCTGTTGGATGATGTCCACGTCTTTATCACCCAGATTTAATTTATTTAAAATTTTATTACGTTTAAGAATTTACTAACAACAAGATACAATTTAGGGAAAATTATTATAGGTTGACCGAAACCGTTAATTTTTCCACATGTAAAATTAAATTTTATTAAATTTTTGATATAAAGCACTGGAAATTGAATGAATAGAGCTTGGTAGTGTTGTTTTCTTACATTTTATTAAGATGTTATGTAAGAGAAAGCAATATTAAATAAGGATTCCTCCATCCTAAATTATCAAATTTGTATTAACATTTTACGTTATCGTTTTATTTACAAAAGGTCCGACACCATTACCTGCATCCGAAGATGAAAAGCCAAGCGTAGAAGCTGGTATGTCATGCAGATATTTACTTATATGGTATTATATATGTATCTTGTTTCTGTGTTACTTGAAAGGAAAGTATACTCAATTCAATCTGCCAATTAACTGAATAAACAATGTCTTTTTTTATCATTAAGTCAACTCTACATTATGTTATTTTGGTCATATATCTAGAAGAGATGGTTCCAACTTGGAGAAATTAATCATGCAAGGAAAGGTTGAAGGGAGTAGGAGACGAGGAAGACCACCGAGAAGATGGATAGATGGGGTGAAGTCAATAATGAATATGAACTGGCAACAACTTAACAATGCATGTCAGGATCGCGAAAAGTGGCGAAAACTGGTCAGAGAGGTCACTAAAGGTTGATAACGATCTACAGACTACGACGACGACAACAACTCTACATTTTATATATTCTTTGAGTATTTTAATAATTTGTCATGCGATCCAAACCAAAATCTTTATTTTTCAAAAGTTAACATCGGGTTTTTAGAAGGCGCTTTCGTTAGTAATTAAAAATATTACTTTTTGTAACTATTGTATGTGTCGCCAAAAATGTTCTAAGCAAAACACTGAAAAACGATTAAAACTGGAATTGGTTCTGTTGTTTTCTTACAGACAGACGTTAATTTTTATTAAGATGTAAAGAAAAAGGAATATTAAGTAAAGATTCCCCCATTCAAAATTATCAAATCTGTATTAACATTTTACGTTATCGTTTTATTTACAAAAGGTCCGACACCATTACCTGCATCTGAAAATGAAAAGCCTAGCATAGAAGGTGGTATGTTATGCAAATATTTACTTATATGGTATTATATATCTTTCTTGTTTCTGTGTTACTTGAAAGGAAAGTATACTCCAATTAATCTGCTAATTAAGCACATACACAATATCTTTATTTATCATTTCATCGTCTCCTCGTTTCATATATTCTTCGAATATTTTAATAATTTGTCATGTGATCCAAACCAAAATCGTTACTTTTCAAAAGTTAATACCGGGTTTTTAGAAGGCGCTTTCGTTAGTAATTAAAAATATTACTTTTTGTAACTGCAGTGAAACCTGCCTATAGCGGACATGCTTTATAGCGGACACCTCTCTACAGCGGACATTTTTTTAGGAACCGAATGAAATACGGTCAAATCCTTATAAAAAAACCTCTTTATTACGGACACTTTTTGCGGACACCTCTGTATAATGGACACTTATTTACCGTCCCGATTGAAGGGTCTGCTTGGAAAAAACCTCTATATAGCGGACAGTACAAAAATCAAGAAAACACGACATTCGTTCTTTTTTTTTATTTCAGACATTTTTCAACACTACTCTCTTATTCCTTTTGAACCAAGTCTATCCTTTTTTAAAGCCACTCTATAGCTTTTTCTGGACCATAAAATCAGTATGTAACCGGGATTTCAAGTCCATATCCACCTCCACGATTTACTCTTTTACCAGTAACTTCTGCCTCCAGGGAACAACGAGGAATTGTTAGAAATTTGGATACCTCTTTTAAAATAATTTTTGGGATGTGTCCAACGATGGATTTTTCCCCAGTCGAGTTTATTCTAATAATGGCAACAGCATTTTTATCTTCTATGTTAGTTGGTTCTCTTACACATTCCAATACCTCTCCCATGAAAGGCTTCCAAATATACATGTAGGCATGATAACCTTTTGCAAAAGATTCATGCTCCATCTTTGCCAATTCTTTATCTGCAATCAGTGCGATAGGTATGCTGTACATTTTTTCAGTGATCATTAATTCCATTTTAAAGATGAAATGAAATGATGTAGTAAGTAGTGACCTTATCTACGTTTTAGTCTTTGACATATGTTTTAAAAAAGTAATAAGGAGTTCACAGCAGATTCGAATGATTAACGTTCGAATTATGTCTAAATTATGTATATTTTGTATTCGAATGTTTGAGCACTTTCTTTGCTTACAAACCATTGAACAGTAAATTTACAAATATGGCGTGGTCGAAACATCAATTATCTGCCCAAATGAAACGAAAAAATCTCGATCTTGATGAGAAAATGAAAGTCATCGAATATTCAAAGAAAAATCCAAAACTGGGCTGTCGAAAAATTGCTGAGCATTTTGGCATCAGAAAAACAGCTGTTGCAAACATTTTAAAGAATTCGA
>RDPX01000288.1:243973-324891 GCA_003991215.1 Morbakka virulenta | reverse complement strand
GCGAGAAACCGCTAGAGAAGAAGCGATTTCAGATTTTATGAAGGAAAAAGAAGCTGCTACACAAACTTCTAGTGATGATGAATCAGACATTGATGATACTAACTCAACAGTAAAATCAACAATGACAACTACTGACTCTTTAAATAGCCTTGAAGAGCTACTTCTATTTTCTCAAAGTCAAAATGATGAGCATTTGAGTGGATTAATATCTGAAGCGATTAGTAAAGTTGAAAGCTTGAAAATAGGTTCATATAAGCAAAGTAAAATTTTCTTATTTTTTAAGAAAACATAAGTAGACATACGTATGTGGTTAAAAAAGCATGATGATTGTTTTTATTAGTGCCCTAATCCTTGAATTAAGTCTTAAAACTGACTTAGAAGCCCATACATAGCCTGTATTACAGAAGTTTTGCCTGAAAAGGATAAACCTCCTTATAACGGACACCTCTCTATAGCGGACACTTTTCCCCGGTCCCGATGGTGTCCGCTATACACAGGTTTCACTGTACTCTGTGTGTCATTAAAAACAGTTCTAAACAAAACACTGAAAAACGATTAAAATTGGATTTTGGTAGTATTGTTTACTTACATTTTATTAAGATGTAATGTAAGAGAAAGCAATATTAAATAAAGATTCCCCCATTCAAAATTATCAAATCTGTATTAACACGTTACGTTATCGTTTTATTTACAAAAGGTCCGACACCATTACCTGCATCTGAAAATGAAAAGCCTGGCGTAGAAGGTGGTATGTCATGCAAATATTTACTTATATGGTATTATATATGTATCTTGTTTCTGTGTTACTTGAAAGGAAAGTATACTCCAATTAATCTGCCAATTAACCAAATAAACAATGTCTTTATTTATCAGTTAACCTTCTCTACATTCTATATATCCATCGAATATTTTAATTTTTTGTCATGTTATTCCACAAGTGGCGGATAGTGGAATGGCTTTCAGATATGAAAGTTAGCTGCGAATAATGCTTAGCCAAATAAGCAGTCGCGGACCAACAGATGTGGGTCTGCGCAGGGGAGAGGAACCAACATGTGACACTAATGGCTCTCTTAAAACTCTCACAACACAACGATGGAGTTGCGACAAGGCGAGGATGGCCGCCTTTAAATACGCCTAATCCCAGTGCTGGGTAGCAGCGACACTAGAACCTGTAGTTGGCGGAAGAGCCAAACCAATGGTCAACGGTGGGCACAGGATAACGGGAGGCAGGTCAGTGACCCTGATTTTGGCTCCTGTTCTGCGTTGCAGAAAATAGTTGGGGCCTTACTGCAGCAATCTTTTCCTAGTCAATCACAATGGTAACAAACTAAAAAGATATTTAACTCAACAGCGTTAACAGGAACATGGTTAAACTACCATTTCTGCGCTCGGTAATGATGCTTCGAATGCATAGGGAGGTCAGGACCATAATCATGCTATTGTGTACAATTTAAGAAAAAATATAAAAATTAGCACATGGAATGTAAGATCCCTCTACCAAAAAGGGAAGCTGAATAATGCAAAATTGGAAATGGCACAATTGAATATTGATATCTTTGGCATGTGTGAGATAAGATGGACTGAAGCAGGACGTTTCAAAACGGATGATTACATGATGTACTGCTCAGGTAGCACTTCTCACGAAAGAGGTATTGGTATTCTAATAAATAAACAAGCACAAAACTCAGTGATAGGAATTTGGGCAACTTTTGACAGAGTTATGATTATCAAATTAAAAGCAAAACCATTTGATATCAATTTAATTCAGGTATCTGCACCAACTAGCAGCAGCTCTGAAGAAGAATTAGAAGACTTCTACAACAAGATTGACGACTACTTAAAACAATATAAGTCACAANGATTACATGATGTACTGCTCAGGTAGCACTTCTCACGAAAGAGGTATTGGTATTCTAATAAATAAACAAGCACAAAACTCAGTGATAGGAATTTGGGCAACTTTTGACAGAGTTATGATTATCAAATTAAAAGCAAAACCATTTGATATCAATTTAATTCAGGTATCTGCACCAACTAGCAGCAGCTCTGAAGAAGAATTAGAAGACTTCTACAACAAGATTGACGACTACTTAAAACAATATAAGTCACAAGAGATTACCATGGTTATGGGTGACTTCAATGCTAAGGTAGGGATAGTAAGACATGCAAACATAGCTGGTGAGAAACGCATTGGGACTAAAAATGAACGAGCTACACAACTCATTGAATAGTGTGAGCAAAAACGACCAAATCATTTTGAATACATGGTTTACATAACACCCAAGATACTTGTGGATATGAAAGAGCCCAGATGGCCAAACAAAAAACCAAATTGATTACTTAACTATAAAATTACGATTTAGGAATTGCATGCAAAATATTAGAACTTTCCCAGGTGCTACCTGCAACAGTGACCATACTTTACTAGTTTGTGATGTCAAAGTAATGCTTCAGAAAACAAAACAACAAAAATTAGAGCCTAAACAGGATTTCAGGATACTTCAAGACCAGCATACAAAAAACGCTTTCAAAGAACTAGTTGTAGAAACACTAGGGCACTCCAGAAATCACTAAAAGCGGTAGCAAAGAAGGTTATTCGACCAAAGCCTGGGAACAAACACAAACCTTGAATAACTACTGAAATTCGTAAACTAATGGAAAAACGCAGAAGAGTGAAAAATAATAAAATAGAATACAGCAAAATAGATAAGGAAATCAAGAAAGCATACCAAATAGCTAAAGAAAAACATTTAATTGAACAATGTACAGTAATAGAAGATTTTGAAAAGAAAAACCCACGCCTGATGCATGAAAAAAATAAAGGAAACAAGAAATAGACGGGAAATTTGTTCAACGGCTTCATGTGTAGAATCTAAAGGTGGTACTATTTTCATGGAAAAAGAAAAAATGTTAGAAAGATGGGAAGAATATTTTAAAGAGAACAACAGAGAGGCCACAATAAAGATTAGGAAAGAAAAGGAAAATTTACCATTTACAAAAGAAGAAATAGAAAAAGCAATTAAGACTATGCCTAAAATCAAAGCAACAGGACCAGATAAAGTAGCCATCGAACTAATACAAGCTATGGACGATCTTGGAATTGAGTGGATAACAACTATTGCAAACAAAATTTATGGCGAAGGAAATTTTCCACCAGACATGAGAAGATCAACATTTATTGCATGACCCAAAAGACCAGGAACCGTACACTAAGTTAATCTTAAAAATCCGGCTATACAGAATGAGGGGACGGACAGAAGGAGTAATATCAGAAGAACAATTCGGCTTTGTAGAAGACAAAGGAACCAGGAGTGCCATTTTTATGCTCAGAATGGTTAGTGAGAGATACATTGAGATGCAAAAAGATATTTACATATGCTATATTGATTATGTTAAAGCTTTTGGTAAAGTCCAGCTTAAACATCTGTCTAGAATACTGGAAGAATTAGATGTCAATGGCAAAGACCAAGAACTAATACAAAATCTGTACAAGGAACAAGAACCAAACATAAAAATTGGGAATCATGCAAGTGACTGGGTTAATATTGAGGTGCTAGACAAGGCTGTGTATTATCTCCAGAACCGTTCTCATTGTACACTGAGTCGATAATGAATAACATTGCACACATGGAAGATATCGGTATTCAAATAGGAGGAACCAGTATAAATAATTTAAGATATGCAGATGACACTGTCATCATTGCTGAGACTGAAGATCAACTCCAGAAGATAATGGATATAGTTACAAAAGAGAATAAAACAGCTGGTCTGGAAATCAATCAAAAGAAATCTTTTACCCAATCTCCAAGAAAAAAGAAATTCCAAAAAGCTCAATAATGGTGGGTGGAAAGGCCCTGAAACGACTTTAACTATCTTGGTAGCTTGATAACATCCAACGGCAAATCAGATAAAGAAATTATCAGAAGAAGCGGTATTGCTAAAACAGCCTTTAAATCAATGGCAAAGGTCCTAACCTCTAACGTCATCTCATCAATATGCAAACAAAAATCAGAACTCTGAATTGCTATGTCTGGAGCACACTTCTCTATTGCTGTGAAACTTGGACGATCAGCAAAGCAATGGAAAAAATATTAGTGGCTACAGAACTGTGGTTTCTAAGACGCATTCTAAGAATACCATGGATAAAAAATTAGCAAGGAAGAGGTCTTACAAAAAGCACAGACGAGCTTAAAATTAATAAAATGGATCCACACTCGACAATTTGGGTTTTTTGACATGTCATGAGAAAGAAAGCGCTAGAATATCAGGCCATGACTGGTAGTATTGAAGGCACCAAAGCGAGGGGACGACAACGGCTGCTCTAAACCAGGCTACTGGCAAACAGGGTGAACTTGAGATCTGTTGAGCTGATTCACCTAACGGGCCTTCGAGAAAGATACCATAATGTGACAGCCAATGTCAGAACTTAGGCAGTTGCCGACGACCCCATGTTATTCAAAGGAAATTTGTCATGTTTAAAAAAAATAACGCGTTTTTTCAAAACACTCTCAGTGGTAATTGAAAATACTACTTTTTGTAACTACTTAATGCGTTGGCCAACGCAGTTTTAAAGAAAACATTTAAAAATGATTAAAAGTGGAAGCTGGTATCATTGTTTTATTAATAACATCTTTATATTTTCATGAAATTTTTTATTTTACTTTACCGCAGTAGATAAGGAAAAGCCAACGATGGCTCCTACAACATTACCTTCATCTGAAGATGAAAAGCCTAAGGAAGAAGCTGGTATGTCATGAAAATATTTACTTATCTGCTATGATATATTTTTCTTGTGTCTGTGTTACTTGAAATGCAAGTATATTTTAATCAATCAGTCAGTCAGCCAAGTATCTTTTTTATCCTTTAGTTTATATATCTGTTGGGAGAGGAGATCTGTAATATTATGTAAAATATTTTAATTGTTCTATTCTGTTATTTTGATTCATTCTGTGATGGTTATTATCGAGTAACCTCTTTGAGTTACAACTAAGATTAAAGAGTTATTGTGGGATCCTGCCAGAGTGCTCAAACTACGCATGCGCAGTGAGCATTGCTTTTATCAAAAATATGTAATTCAGTAAGGAGAAAATGCAAGCACAGTATGATAAAAATTTACGCTTTACTAACTATCGAATTTTATAAGACGGGGAAAACTACAAACCGTCAACTCGACGCAGTAGTCCACTGACTCTTATTCGAAAGCTCCCTGGTGGAGTCAATTCCGAGATATTAAACAACAGAAAACAAGAAAGGGAAATAGTTCATCACGATAAACTTAGACCATTGAAGACTGCCTTGTGTACACACCGCACATTGGCGACTTTGATCATCCACAGAATCAAAAAGACTCAACAAAAAGGAAGCTTGTTGTTAATAACCTCACACAATTATCTTTAAGAGGTGAATCATATGATTTAAACAGTAAAGATAGTATAAGTTTCTAAAGCGATATTAATTATAGTGGCTAATCAGAATTGGACCCTTCCGACATTGACATTATAGCTTTCCGGCGGCAATATCCACAATGTAAGTGACGAACTTGTCGATATTCTGACAGGATTTCTTGGAGCCCTATCAGAATATCGGTGGAGAGAAATGTTGGGAGAAAACCTCGTGACTGTTATATTATGTAATATCTTTCAATTCCTTCTGTTCTATCATTTTGATTTATTTTGCAATAGATTTTTATCGATTAACCGAAAGAAGTATTTTCTCTGAGTTTCGACTACGCCTGCATTTCCATCGAGAATTATAATTTTTGTCACATCATCAAAACAAAAATATATGATATTTAAAACTTACCGCCAAGTTTTTACAAAATGTTCTAGGTGGTAATTATATATTTTTTCTTTTTGTAACTACTGTGTGTGTTGCCTAGAGCGGTTCTAAACAAAGAACTAAAAATGAATGAAAATGGAGCTTGACAGTGTTAATTCATTTATAACACTTCTTTTTTTTATAAAATCTCGTAATAGAAAAAAACTTTAAAAAGAGGATTGCTTTTCTCTGTTTATTGTCAAGTTTCTGACTACATTTTACGTGTTTGTGTTACGTTACTGCAGTTGAAAAGGAGCCAAAGGAAGCTCCCACACCATCCCCTGCAGCTGAAGACGAGAAACCAAGTGTAGACGCTGGTATGTATGCAAATATTTACTTATCTGCTATTATACACCTTTCTTGTTCATGTTTGTAGTATATATTTTTCTTTATCTCTTTTCGGACTTCTATCTAAGATCAGTTGTAGAGTTCTGGCCTCTCCTTGGTCGGGGCTTCGGATACAGAGCCCAACCATGCAGGACAGGGGTCTTGAGATGCTTGAGCTTTGACTGAAGACCAACCCAAGAGGAAGGGCTTTCCCACGGAGGGTCCTAGAGGAGAGAAGGGGCGACGATCTTACATTTTTTGGTGTCTTGTGTGCTTTCTGTCCCACTATTTCTTAATCTGTTGCTTCCTTTTGAGTCTTTTTTTAGGTGGATATCTGTGAAAGACAAAAGTGGGCCCACTGTTTACCAGGTGTCCCATCAATGAAAGACCCAGTATATATTTTTCTTGTGTTTGTGTTACTTGCAAGGAAAGTATACTTCAGTCACTGTGCCAATGTACCAAATGATCAATGGCTTCTTATCTATCATTGTCACCGCTATATTTCAATTAACCATCAAGTATCTTAATTACTTGTCACGCCATTCAAACAAAAATCTTTAATTTTTAAAATTTACTTCTGGGTTTTTACAAAGAGCTCTCGTAGGAAACAGATACAAACATTACTTTTTCTAACTACTGTGTGTATGTCTTCAAAATAGTTTTAAATAAAACACTGAAAAACGATTATAATTGGAGCTTGGTAGTGTTGCTTCATTTATAACACCTCGTTATTTTCATTAGATCTTGAAATAAAGAAAAACACTCTGAAATGACCATTTCTTCTTTTCCAATATCATAAAATTTCTGATAACATTTTTCGTTCCTGTTTTATGTTACCACAGTAGATAAGAAGCCGACGACGGGTCCCACAAAACCCCCTGCAGTTGAAGATGAGAAACCAAGCGCAGAAGCTGGTATGTCATGCAAATATTTACTTATATGGTATTATAAATCTTTCTCGTGTCTGTGTTACTTGAAAGGAAAGTATACTTTAATCAATCTGCCAATTACAAATATGAATACAGAAATTGAGAGGTCAATAAATGCTGTAACAGCTGACTACAACTTAATAATTAATTCCCTTCTCCTGTATTTGTCCTTTGTATTAATTGATGATTTGATATCCTAAATGTGAAATGCTTCCAGAGTTAACAAAAAATTATGTCCACGGGATGTCTGTTGGATGATGTCCACGTCTTTATCACCCAGATTTAATTTATTTAAAATTTTATTACGTTTAAGAATTTACTAACAACAAGATACAATTTAGGGAAAATTATTATAGGTTGACCGAAACCGTTAATTTTTCCACATGTAAAATTAAATTTTAGTAAATTTTTGATATAAAGCACTGGAAATTGAATGAATAGAGCTTGGTAGTGTTGTTTTCTTACATTNTTTAATTTATTTAAAATTTTATTACGTTTAAGAATTTACTAACAACAAGATACAATTTAAGGGAAATTATTATAGGTTGACCGAAACCGTTAATTTTTCCACATGTAAAATTAAATTTTAGTAAATTTTTGATATAAAGCACTGGAAATTGAATGAATAGAGCTTGGTAGTGTTGTTTTCTTACATTTTATTAAGATGTTGTGTAAGAGAAAGCAATATTAAATAAGGATTCCTCCATCCTAAATTATCAAATTTGTATTAACATTTTACGTTATCGTTTTATTTACAATAGGTCCGACACCATTACCTGCATCCGAAGATGAAAAGCCAAGCATAGAAGCTGGTATGTCATGCAAATATTTACTTACATTTTATATATTCTTCGAATATTTTAATAATTTGTCATGCGATCCAAACCAAAATCTTTATTTTTCAAAAGTTAATATCGGGTTTTTAGAAGGCGCTTTCATTAGTAATTTAAAATTTTACTTTTTGTAACTATTGTATATGTCGCTAAAAATAGTTCTAAGCAAAACACTGAAAAATGATTAAAATTGGAGCCTGGCAGTGTTTTTTTATTAATAACACCTTGTCGTGAACAATGTCACGAATGTACAGTATGACTTAACAGACATTTACGAGATAGGAAAATTTGCGAAAATTCGGTTGAACTTTTAATGACAAAAAGCAAAAAGAACTATCACGAAATACGCTTACTCTTCTAGAAGGTTTCCTAAGCTATTGTTTATATTATGCTGACTAAGGCTTAGGAAATCATGTATAGGTAGGCTTTGTAAATAGAGTTTTCAGGAGGTTTTTTTTAGATTCATGAGAAATGTATGTGATATTTTAAAAGAAGAATTATATAACAGAAGCCAAACGAGTTTCCTTTCATCGCAACACATCTCATTATTTTCATAAAATCTTGTAATAAAGAAAAACATCTTGAAATAGCTATTTCTTCGTCTCTTCCAATATCAACAAATTTTTAATAACATTTCACATTCCTGTTTTATGTTACCGCAGTAGATAAGAAGCCGACAATAGCTCCCACAACGCCCCCTTCAGCTGAAGATGAGAAGCCAAGCGCAGAAGCTGGTATGTCATGCAAATATTTACCTATATGGTATTATATATGTATCTTGTTTCTGTGTTACTTGAAAGGAAAGTATACTCCAATTAATCTGCCAATTAACCAAATAAACAATGTCTTTTTTATCATTACGTCCACTCTTACATATTCGTCGAGTATTTTAATAAATTGTCATGAGAACCAAACCAAAATCTTTAATTCTGAAAATTTCCATTTATCATTTAGTCATCTTTACATTTGATATCTATGTTGAATATTTTGATATCCTTTACAATTTAAAAGATATATTTGTAGTTTTTTAAATTTAAGGCCCAACCTTAACAAAGGGCTCTGTGTGGTAATTAAAAATATTGTTTTCATTAAACTACGTGTGGCCCAAAGCAGTGAAGCGGTTTTGATCTTTTCCAGAGAATAGCCAATGTAGTAAAGATTTTTTCTTGACACAATTGCCTATTGCTTTAATTTAACTCTATACAACTTTTTGCCGGTCACATAATTCAAATTCTTTAAAGTTTTTTTAACAGTATTTCAGCCACAAAATTTCTACTGCATGTTTTAAATGATGTAATATAAGAATTGTCTGGTATTAGGATACTATTTAGAATTTTTTATCTTATTTCACCTCAAAGTTTACAATGTTATTACTTTTTTATGAATATATGATATATTTCAGAAATGGCTAACTAAAAATATCTCCGAAGCTTATTGTCGTTGATTTTTTTTCTTAAACACTCGATTAAATGTGTTGAATTTGCAACTGATTTAAATAAGACATCATAATGATTTTTGCTGGCTTTGTGGTTGTTTTATATAAATGACCTTAAAATAATTTTTTATCCTATCATTTAAAGATCTGAAAACATTTTCCTTACATGATTTTTACCTACTTTTTTTCTCTGACATTTTAGAGCTACCTAATGAACAAAGGAAACCAAAGGAGACTGATCAGCTTCAGCCTCCGTCAGGCAAACCTAAGAGTACGCCTTCAACAGTTGATGAGAAGCTTGCAGGTGCTCAGTTCCCTACAAATGCTCCAATTTTACACACAACAATGAGTGTAGGAGGTAAAAACTTAGAATCCTACGAAACTCACCATCCTTCCACGCCAAAGAAAAGAATTGGACCTCCAGCTCCCACACCACGTCCGAATGGAAGCCCAGCTCAAAACGGCGAAGGAAAATCAAACCTCATAGTTAACGAAAATGTAGATAATTGTGAAGATTCAACTCCACCCGAGATCGGTGAGTACGCCTAACAGCATCTTTGAAACAATTTCATCGTGGTTTGTACTTTTTTCAGGTACAAAACAATTTTGGTCGTTTTACCCTTTTACTGTTAGAAACACAGAAATCATATGAAGGCAAAGAAACCCAAAAAAACGAGAAGAAAATGTAAGAACCAGTGTATGTGGGTTTCATTACCATCTGTCTCAACAAAATTATCTTTGGCAAGTTGATATTCCATTTGTTTGCCCGCCTCTTTTAACCATCACCAGTTAATGTTAGGCCTATTTTTATATTTAAAAAGAATATTGGGATAAATTTGCTACAAAACGACGACTTTATTTTGAATATTTCGGCGTCATCAAGTCAGCCCTGCAAACAAGAAAAGCGTGGAAAATTTAAAGCTAGTTCAGTGTTAGTGACTAATAAGTTTTTTTGTCAATGATCCTTCCAGTGGCACAAAAACGACTGGCTATCAGCAAGCATTCAAATAATTTTTAAAGGTTACTTTTTTTGTTTGTGGCCTGAATTCATTTAATGCCTTGCGTGGTTGGTGTTGTCAAATCTATGTTTCAATTTATCGTAGCGATCTGTTATAACAATCCTATCCTGACGATAGGTCTTCTTTTCCAGTACGTTTTGGAAGAAAATTGCACGCTGTTCAATTCCTGCTGGTCACTAAAATTTAAAATAGTTAATATGAGTCGTACAAGCCAGTTAGACAGTTTAAAAGTGACTATTTCAATATTTTCCATATTTCAATTAAATTCATATTGTGCTTTAAATGCTTTGACAGCTGGTTATGTTACTTTTCTTTTTTGGAATCATGAATCATGAATCATGAATCATGAACAAAAAAACACAAAATCCCTTTGAAAATTCAAAACATTGTTTAAAACATTTGAATCATTTAAGGAGTTTTTTAAGTGTTATGAAGAAAACCTTCACAGGTTTTTTTTATACGCAAATGAGTATAGTTATATATTTATTGTGAACAAAATTTGTACTTCTGGAGCTTTGGCTTTATCATGATCGCTAATCCTATGGATCACTAGGTTTCTCTGTCATGAGATCCGTTCTGAATCTTGTCTTAATCTTTTTGCCCTACTTTATATATTTTCATTTTTGGGAAGTTATCAAAATACCCGGTTCTGGTATTCAATGCTTTTATCTTCCGTATCTTTTTAGTCAGGGTATACCTCAAAACACCAGTTCGAACTACATACATCACACAAAAAATGTGTTCTTTTGTCAATGGAATTTAGTAGACTTACATTTATAACTCTGTGACTAATTCATTTGATGTGGGATATTTATCATATCATAAATCGTAACCCTTTTCCGATCTAAGTTTTGAGAGATATTTCTTCCATCGTCAGAGCCTGACGACGGGAGAAGTATCTCGCGAAACATGGCTCGGAAAAAGCTAACGGCTTACGACATGATAAGTATCCTACATCAATGTGTCACACTGAGCCCATAACCTCAATAATTTTTCAAGACTGAATCATTTGTGGGTGCGTTTGTTTACCCCACTAACAGGTAAAAGACGAACACAGTTCCAAAAACACTGGTTTTATTAACATGTTAGAATTTTGAAAATAATGAAATTTTCTTCAAGGCTTTTTGCTTTTCGCTTTTGCTTTTTTTCTGTCCACGACATCTTCAAGTCCCAACAACCACAATAAAAGCATTTGTGAGTAAGCTAATTTACTTCTATCAAATAATATTTCGTCATGTATACGGAGTTAACATTATTTTATGATATCTTTTATTGTAGAAAACCCTACTGTTGGTTCTGTACACGGTACGTACAATATTGGGTTATTGATGAAGCTGGTACAATTAATTCCATAGGCCACTTGTTCTTATTTTTGATTGCTAAAATCTGAATAAATAATATTTAATATACTGATTTACTTTAGCATTCTTTGATAAAAAAATTCAATTTAGCTTCTGCTTCTTCCTCTTAAGGTTGCCTTAGTATTGATATGTTTATTGTTTGATACATGTTTTTGTTACAAGTTTGGACGTTTTTGAAGGTACGGTTATTAGTACCAAATTACTCTGTCCCAGCCAGTTTTACTCTATTTTCTGTGATTTACGAGCATAAACGTCTTTCTTACAATAATTAGTGCTTTTACTGAAGTGTAAATCCTCAGTGACAACTGTGACGTTTGAAAAGTGACATTGGAATCTTCTCGCTTTGAGCTGTACTTCAGATTCTATAATTACAAGTGTTTTGCACTTCGCGCAACCCTATTTTGGACTCTGTCTGAATAAAACGTAATGCATTCTTACTTAACAGACTGAAAGCTGGTTGACTGCTGACATTACTAGCTAAGCCACATGACAAAAGGAAAACTTTACCCCCAAGAATGGTGTTGTTAGGCTGCAGATCAGGCTTTACAATGTGACCATACCTACAGTTTGACTATTCTGCAGGTATTTTGTGGGTGATCCTGTAACCTGTATTCTACTGTGATTAAATTTTGTTGCCACTAAATAGTCTTGCTAATAATCCCCTTTGAAGTTAGTTTTATTGTTTTATCTCTCGGTAAAATATACACAGTTCTGGAACCGAAAACCAATGAAACCAATAAACATAGTAAATCAAGGCATTTGTTTATCTAGATGATCGGAAATTGTTTACGTTTAATTTGCTTGTTAATTGGCTACGTTCGCCTTCCTGTGATTGAGAGAGTATATTTTAATATCTGTTCCTTTTGTATTTTGATTGCGGCTTTGAAAGCTGGTTTTTAATAGAACATTGTAAGTTTTTGAGTGTTCATTTAAAAACATATCTGTGGCAAAGACATTTACAAATATACAAATGTATTGAATATTCAAATAACTGGTAACAATAATATGTTAAAATGATGAAATGCAGTTACGTTTAAATCTTCACGCTGAAGTAGGTGGAGGGACGGAGGTGGGAGGGGGGACCTTCAATAAATGCTTTTTTTTGTTTCACTCTTACAGCTAGCCTTTTTTTACATTGAAAACCACAGTTTGGTTGCTAAAATTGTCCCTTACCAGATATTCTTTTTACAGCCATAAATAACAAAGCAAGACACCTCGGTGGGAGGGGGGACCTTCAATAAATGCTTTTTTTTGTTTCACTCTTACNTGGTTTTTAATAGAACATTGGAAGTTTTTGAGTGTTCATTTAAAAACATATCTGTGGCAAAGACATTTACAAATATACAAATGTATTGAATATTCAAATAACTGGTAACAATAATATGTTAAAATGATGAAATGCAGTTACGTTTAAATCTTCACGCTGAAGTAGGTGGAGGGACGGAGGTGGGGGGGGGGACCTTCAATAAATGCTTTTTTTTGTTTCACTCTTACAGCTAGCCTTTTTTTACATTGAAAACCACAGTTTGGTTGCTAAAATTGTCCCTTACCAGATATTCTTTTTACAGCCATAAATAACAAAGCAAGACACCTCTGCGATTTCTATAAACATATCCAAACCTGTTAGTTTGCCCAGAGCTTTGCATTGGAAGTAAGCAATTCCATGTGCTAACAATTGGATGGTTGAAAGTTGATCCAGGATATTTTTTTCGATCAGACAAGAAAAATTTGTAATTTGTACAACATAAAGCTTTCACTTGTACAATAATGACAAAGTGCTAAAGTAGGTGGATTTGTAGCCTGGGGTAAAAAAACTACACAAGATTTTTTAACACAAGTCAACAAGTGAGGAAGTGGTATAACAGTTACGTATTGTTTTTAACTCGTTTAGGCTAATAAGTTTTAATGGTTTTCAAAAAGAATTTCCTCTTGAAAGTTAAAAATACAAAGAACTAGGAAATAAAATTCCCGAATAAAAAGTGCCGCATGATTAAACTAGTCGTTATCACTGTTGACAATACTGCTACTAAACTTCAAACTGTTTTACTTCTTTTCGACCATTTCGGTTGTCTTTACCTGGATGAATATTCAGACGTTTCAAAATTAAGTTACTCAAATTTCTTAATTACTTTCACAAAATTAGGTTGAATATATTTATTTTGAAGGGTGCGGAGAAGCATGTCAAATGGAGTGTGTAAAAGCTTTTAATGTCTATCGTAAAAATCATCGAGCCCGCCCTCTTCACTGGGACAAACATCTGGCAGAAAGGGCACAGAGGCATGCAGATGAAAGTGCTGTCAAAGAAACAACAGATCATTCCTCTTGGGTGCTTAAAGGTAAGTCGTTAAATATCAGTAAAACCTTACTTAATACGTTATAATTTCAATAAACAAACAATTTATTATACAGATTATTCGGTCAAATTGTTTGTGACTTCTACAATATAAAACATATCTTTTTTAATCATGCATATTTTGTAGTTAATCTTCCTGTCTTTCTAAAACCGCAACGACAGTGGTAATTTTTTATATAATGACTACTAGTTTAGTACAATCTCTTCCTCCAATTCCCTTTTTCCATGGTTAAATAAACATATACCTCGGTACACATGCAAGGTACTACCCTGTAAAGCGTAAACAAGTTAAAAGTTAATTTTACACTTCACCTGTTAATGTAATTTGTTTGTCATGATATAAGGATATATATAAAATATTCATATATTTTATGAAAAATTTTATTTTGTTTTATTTCATTTAAGCAAACAAATGAACGAAACAGGCAATGCAGTTGTCGACTTGTGAGACATTTGCTACAATTGATCGTTTAATTAAGTTCTACCCTGACGTTCATTTTCTGTCATAATAAATGTTAGAACCACTCATGTAACAAAACACATTATAAAACATTAAAATTGGAACTTTTGGTAAGAAATTCTCGCAAGCTTTTGAAGACCAGCCAATGTCTGTATAGAACTATTGATATTAGTTTGATATTAGATAAAAGTCGGAAACAGGAAACTGATCTGGCATTATGTGTAATATAGGATGATATCTAATAGTATAAAAGTTGAGTTATAGAGATCTGAAGTTATAGTTCTCTTAACAAAAGGGGAAAATTAAACAGCTCATTCGCCGAATTCTATTTTATAACTGATCCTAAGTCGTTGAATCACACACTTCAATCTGTTAGGATGGATAAACATCATACTCTATTTTATCTGTCAAGTAGATCTGTACTTACATACTCATATACGCTCTTTTTCATGCATCTTAAGTAAACATATTTGCTTTATCATATATACTTTTACAGAACGTTTGCATTATTTCACTTCACCATTAGCTTCAAGGTGAATACATGTTAAATAATGTTTAGGGTTTGACAATATTTTTGTTAAGTCTTTGAATTGCTTTTATCCTAGAAATATGACTATATAATTTGTGAGTAAAGAAATTGGAAACAAGGCTTTGTCTCACATCAAGTAAAGAAGTAAACCATTTAGAACTTAATTCTTTCATTTCAAAAACACAGGTGGTGAGAACATTGGTTATGGAAAACACAAACGTTCCTTTACAGTAGCCGTCAAAGATTGGCATGACCAGGGTAGGAACTACGATTATAATACTGGTAAGTCCAGAGGCAAAGTTGCAGTGGATAATTTCAAAAGAATTGTTTGGAAAAAGTCAACGAGGATTGGCTGTGGAAAAAGTATGGTGAAAGGAGTGCCATTTTACGTTGTTCACACTGACCGTGCTGCCATCTGGCCAAAAAATGCTGTATATTCCGAATTCATAGATCATCCAGAAAAGGTAAACTGACTTGAAGAAATTTTTTTGATAGAAAGTCAATTTTTTTAATAATAATGCCTTATTTCATTTTTTGTGCAACACAGTAACAACTGATTATAATTATGTTAATGAGATACTATCACATCAAAATTTGTACAGAATTATTATATTTTGCTAAAAATGGACTACAATTACATTGCTGAGACTTTCACCCGTCATCTTGCAATCGATCATCCGACTATCCCCTGCAGGATGTCGCCAAATGCTACATGCTGGCACTGTACCCTTGATATACTACTGGCCGATGGGTACAAGCTTGATAACTTCAGTAGTCAGAGTTTCTTAGTACTTCTTTAAATTTTGGGAAAAGGAAAAAGCTCATTAAATTTCGGACGAAATACGAAATCGTTGAACTATGAAAAAGTATTATAACGAACTAAAGAATGTACAACTGAAGAAATTACATCTAAAATAAAGTCATATTGGGATGAATTTTACACTGTCAACCTCGTTTAACTCCATTTAATCACCCTTACCGTCTTTCTAAAGAATTCGTAATTGTCGAATATTAACTTACACATATGACTGTACCTGTAAAACAACCATTTTCTTAAAAACAACTAAGTTGTTTCCCAACCAAATGATGGCAAAAGTCCCGATCATTCTCATTATCTGGCTAGAGACCATATTCCTCTTCCACACCAACGTCTGAAGATTTACTTTCTTCTTCCGAAAATATATCTGGTTATGTTTCTTTTGATTCAAGTGTTTCGGAGTCTATGTAATTAGATGCAGATGTTGTTGGGCGTGGTGGTAGTACCCAAGCAAACCTTGAGGAGTAATTTTATCATCGTGGATCCAATATGCAGTGATTAGCCAATCAGTACGCTGAAAATATCGAATCATTGTATTGGTCTGATTGAAGTTTCTTGTATGTTTCCCTAATCCAGTCAGCTTCCTTTTTTGAGTTTCCCATCCAGGTATATATCAGTGTTTCCATCACTTTTAAGACACTGTTGGTGCCCATGATCTGTTAAATTTTCAAGAGTTGGCGAAATCCGTATATACAGGTTGTCTTGTCAGTGACCTTATGAACTCCATTCCATATGATTCCTCCAGCTTTGCAGACTACTGTTTGAATAAATACTCAGCTGTCCTTGCACGTTTTCACATAAAAATATTAACTTAATTCAATATCTAGTATCTAGCTTTAGTGTTGTTTTTCGCCCATTTTACGTAGAACTCCGTATCTTCCCAAGCATTTCTTTGTGAATATACATTAACATCATTGTAATAGGCTACCTTTTCACAAGCTTAAGTCGTGGGTCCTGTTCCACAAAAAATCACAACAGTGTAGATTTTATCACTGATGGGACTAAAACATACCAGAAGGTACACTGGCGTTTCTCTTAGCCATTCCCAGAAGTGCTTATCTACATTTGATGGTCACGTCAATGTTCTTTCAGAATATTAACTTTATAGATCGTTTTACGATCCATTACAAATGGTGGAGGAACTTGGTGCACATTTACCCTTTGTTCAGGTTTAAAGCGTTCCCAGTTTTTGGTCAAAATTAGGTTTATCACGTTCTGTTTTGGTTAGGTCCTCTCTCAATGTACAGTGTATACGGCAATTTCTTTAAATACGGCGTGGCTTGGTCTTTTAATTTGTGATGAAATTTGTAAAGCACTTTTTAGTATGGGTTTTAAGTTGGGGTTGATTGACCTTTGAATTTTATTTGCTTTTGTGAATAGAAATGTTAATGATACTTTCTTATCTTTTGGATGCGCAGAAAGAACCTTGTTATATGACAGAACAAAGATTTTACGTTTTATTACTACTACAATTTCGTTTCAGCAATCTTCTGTGTTTAGATGCAGCTGCGTCAATAAGGGTTTTGCGATTTATATTCCATTTAAAAACAAATGAGTTACTAATTCTATTGTCTAATGTAATATCTGCTGCATATTTACCTCCATCCAACTGTTCGATAACTCTCATTTTGAACATAAAGTCCTATTTTGTACGCTTGAAGTGGATTCTTTTTTGTCTCTAGCTTTTTGACTGTAATAATCAAATCATTAAAATATACCTGACTTCTTTTTTATTCTCGAGTCTCAATCTCCGCCCCAGTACTCCAATTCTTACTTATAAGCAATATTACCATGCCCTTGCCAGGAAAAGGCTTTTTTCACATGGCTTTGTAAATTTCTTTTTGCAATAAAAATAGGAAAAGCGATAAAAAAGGAATATATTTTGCTAATATGACTACTGTTACAGATATGATTTGAGAAATTAAAAATACTACATGGAAAAAAAGAAAATTTGTTAAAAAAGAAGTTGTAAGAGAATTGCCAGTGCTCCTACGGCCTCTTTAGACTTTAGAAAGAAACACAGAAAGTAAATTTGCAAAGGACCTTTCACATCTTTTCGCCACTGTTGCATTTGTTTGCTAAAAACAGCCTATAAGATATTGGTCAAGATTCCTCATAATGCACATAAAACCAAGGTGATTATCCGGTATAGAAAGAAAAATGTACGTTTTTGGTAGGTTTTTTGTTATCACTTAGGTGTCTCAACAGAGTGGGCCGTGAGCGATAACTGATGACAATTATTCCTAAAAAGAATATTCAATAAAGAGCAGACTAATAGATTGATGGAGCGATAAATTGATATTTTGAGATGCTGATACATATAAAAATTGACAGGTTGGTCTCCTGAAATATCGCTATGTTAGAAAGGTAAATCTTTCAACATAATACACAAACACAAATACACACACACACAGATATATATATATATATATGTAACGGAAAGACTCCATGTCAGGAAAGCACCAAATGTTAGAGGTATTATTAAACAATTTTTACCTATCTTACAAAGTTCCGGTGAATTGGAAATTCTTTCCTGAAAAGTCAGTTATAGTTTGATAAAAGGGTAATAATCTTTGCGATTTGACTGTACTTGGTATTCCAAACCATACAAAAAATAAGATACGGATGCTTGTGCACAAAGTGTCTACAAAAGTGTAACTCCTGCAAAAATTTAATTTAGAAACATGTTTCATTACGTCAGATGCCACAGGTATCAAATTTACCAAAATACATTTTAATCGAGAAATGTGATTTATGTGGCATGCTATCAGCCTTCAAAAACAGAATGAAGGATCCCAGATGGTTTGGAAACCTAGGCCAGGACGTTATTAGTCTTGTATTAAGAAAAAGTTGTTAACATGAAGACTAGTTAGACATTTGGTAAGGGACTGTCTTGACAAGACACTTTCAAAACAAAACCTGTTTTTTTTAGGCAATCACATAACTACTAGTAGTGTTCGGGTACTTTTTGTCAGTAATGCTTGGTCTCTAATTAGTTTAATCTCTTAGGTATTTGACAGTTTCCATTGATGTTGATAACGAATGTTTTTGTACTCACAACAGCAGATTTGTTAAAGTGGTTTGTTGCTGCTACAAATAAATGTTTAACTTACATTCAGACTTTGTTGGATAATTCTTGCTTATTGTGCTCCCATATATGTAAATAAAGTAGTATAAACTGCTAAGCTTTTAATGAACTCATTATGGATAACGAGTTCTTTAAACTATCATATATATGAACACAAAAGCTGAATAGAAGACAGAAAGAAAGAAGGAGAGAAAAGGAGATAAGGGGAGAGAGAAGAGAGGTAAGAAAAGACTTGACACAATTTCCATGGTTATTTGGTATGAAATGCAAATTTTCTTCCTGTAAAATTTATGGCTTTTAGAAAATGTGCTATTCACAAAGTTTTATATTTTTTTAAATAACAGTGCGATTATCACTGGTTTGATAAGGAAAAGAATGCAAAATCTGGAGAAATAGGAACCAAAAAAATTCGGATACCTACTTATCATAAGCGAAGCAAAAAGAGTCACAAAAATAAGGAACCAGCTCTTCACAAAAAAAAGATGATAACAAGAAAAGAGAAAAAGCGTGGAGAGAAAAGGAAGAATATTGCTAAAAAGCACTCAAGGCACAATTAAGAAGTACAAAAGAAATAATGGAAAGAAACTTTGGTTTACACTTGTGCTTTGTAAAGGGCATATGGAGTAACGAAAAGACAGAAATCTGTATTTTATCATTAGGACAATTAATATTCTCATGTTTCATTTTAGTAACGTGCAGCTATTTCCTTTAGTAACGAAGTACGTTTTACACCAGAGTGCTGCCAGTTACTAATGTAATTTGTTTTGTGTATTACCTTCCTGTTATTCCAGCCCCTGTATAAACCATTTTTATGAAGTGGAGTATTTTTGCTGTGGGTTTCTCGTGTTGGGGTTAGGATTTTCCATTTTTACTTGTGCGAATTAGAGTAAATGTTGTTAATAGGAACTTGACTATTCATACCATAATAGCATTTTCTTCCCCATTAGCTTTTTTCATTCGATTTAGTTTCCATCATCGCGATTGTAATTTAGGTCACAGGCAAAATTTGCCTCTTTACTGTCACCTCTAAGTGAAGAGGTATCACCAGGAAAATTAGTTTCTTACATTTTGTACTAGTTAATACTGTCAATGAATGGTAAAATTGCAGTTTTTATAATCGTCATCAGTAGCATCATAAGCATTCAGTTTCTTATAAGATTCCCTTACTGTTATTATAATCATTCGTGACAAACTATTCACCTAATTAGCTTGTTTATTTTTAGTGCTATTATAACAATTTTCATGATTATCTGTATCACTCTTAGCTTTCTTATAATCATAAATTATGTCACTCTATACACTATGACAAAAAATATAATCACCAGACTCGTTTAATCATCATTTATGACATCCCAGCGAACTCTCTCAGCAACAAATAAGAATTCTAAGGGTTGATACTTCCCTCTATCATTATAATTACAATATTGGTCAATTATAGCATTTACCATCTATTGAAATGGCTAACTACTTAAAGTCCAGAAGTCATACTCATAATACTATTGTATATTCAACACAAAATGATTAAATTCTATATTTGTAAAATTACACATTACCGCAAATACAATCGATACAGTAAAAATAGACTTTGGATATATTTCATTTGATTTCTTAATCCTAAGATGGGAAGAAGTTTATTATTCTTGATACTTGTAATATTAAAGTTATGAATGGTATAGTTATTTATTGGAAATTTATTTTTTAAAAGGGGTATTTTCCACGCTGTTGTAAGGCAAGGTAGTTTTTTTACCTTTTGTGAAATATACCCCACCTTCTCAAAACGTCTTTTATTTTTCCCTCTTTTTTATTGTTATCTAAATTTAAGGTAGGTACTTATAGTCATTTATATATTTATTATTCTCTTCACACTTACTTAATTTGCCTTGGATTCTTTTTGAATGATCAAGTCCAGCATATATTCCTTTACTGTTAAATCAGAATCTTTCCTGGTACAATGGAACAAAAGTTCAAGAACGGTCTTCATGAATATGGCAGCGATACATTGCTGATGAATTTAAATTCAAATTTAATGTCCTCATTTGTTCTGCGTTAAGGTTAAATAACACCAATTTTCTAGGAAGACTATCGTTTCTTTATGTAGACAAGCACAATGAAATTGGGTGATAGTTGGGTGATCCTAAAACTGAGAAATACAAGTATATTTGGAATTTGTCATGTTACATAAAGACTGCGAAAATAAAAAGATAAAAAAATAGTGAGGTTAGTTTGAAGATCTAGAAAAGGCAGAAATTTTGTTTCGCATGTAATATATTAGCAAATTTCTCAACAGTTTCTCAATCAAGAAATTGTAGCTATAATTTTCATTCTATTTGCACAAAGATTTATATCAGAATTTTCCTAAATTTGTTTTTAAATGGCATTTGAGTCTTTGCTAGTGTGTTTAGGTCGAAAACGTCTGTCTTTGGAATAAAGGAAGTACGTTACGATGGCAGAACGAAAATGTTTATCGTTCTTAATCGAACCTTTTAACCCCGACAAATTCTTTGCTCATTCATTGGGCTGAATTATTTTTTTTAGTTTTGTAAAGTGTCCCACAGCTACTGAATTAAGAAGGTTACACACATTTCTCATTTGTTCTAGCCACTTGATCAAAGTTAAGCTGGTTTCTTAAATTGGATGTCAATTGCGTATTTCGACAGACGGCTTTCGACCTTGTCTTTCTTAGCTTTAAAAAATTACGCAAACCACCCTGTCACATACAGGCTTTCGCATTAAATCTCCTAATATAACTAGTATTTGTCAAAGTACCTCCATGACCCAGTAACAGTTAAAGTATCTGTTAATAGTTCACTTAAGGTGAGGTCTTAAAATGACGATGCCTACACCGTCTAACTCGTTTTCAGAGGTATATCTAGAGGTATCCTGAAGATAACTAATAACTACAAAAAATGTTTTCTTGGAAAATTATCTTCTTGAGAAAGCTTAATAAATCCAACCCTGGGTCTTTAACGTGGTGATCTGCATTTTTTTATAGCAGAAAAGACAATGTTGTCGGATTTCTTTAAGATTTGATTTGCTTAAGATAAATGTTGAACCAGTAAAGAAAAATAGGAAAAGTTTTCAACCTGGGACTACAAAATATCAAAACGAAGACTTTCAAAGTGCTTACTCACGAACTCTTTTTATCGGACGATGTTTATACTTCTGCTCATATTGAAGAAGATATGCACTTAATAATAAATTGTTCTTTTGCTGTTGGGGGAAAATAAGCCTAGAATATACAAATATAATTATCTATCTATCTATCTTTGTATGTATGTATGTATGTATGTATGTATGTATGTATGTATGTATGTATGTATCTACCTGTCTTTCTATCTATCTATCTATCCACCTATCTATCTATCCAAACAACTTATTCTTTTATTCGGATAACAAAAGCACTGAAAAACGTTGGACATATTGTATATAAATATATACATTCACACTGAATATTCACACAAGAAGTCTCCTATACCTTTTCATGTTTTGAGTTTTCTAAATCACACTTTTTGCCTTTATCCTTTTTTCACCTGTTGTGATTTTTGTGATAGCATTTTTGATACTACAAGTATAACAATTGTAGGTAGAACTTGTTCAACAAGTTCTTTTTATAATTTACTACATCTACTCATGAATTCCATGCTAAATTCAAATTGTGATAACATTCTGCCAAATGACAACAACAACATTGCAAACCAGGATCTCTGATTAATGCCTTCCTTGGTTTTATCTTGTGAATGCAGGTGTTGGTTAGAGTAGAGATAGAAAAAGATTGTTGATCTTAGCTTTTTAAATGTGCATTTAAAGAAATATGGGAAAAATCCCAAAATATTCAGCATTTTACCCCCTGTTTCTCAAATTTCATTTCCAAAGAAGAGACAAGTTTTGTTTTAAAGTATTAACAAGTGAGCTTTTTTCGTGAAAACATTCTGGATAAGGTGGGATAATGCTTGTTTCTTATTTGTAAAATTTAAGCAGCTGATAAAAATTATAATGAGTATATGCAATGAAACTCCAACGTAGGTACAATTGTAAATCTCACACAATAAACTAATCTATGAATATTGTTTCATACTAATCCTCAGGCTTAAAAACTTAGTCTCTGGCAGTCAATACTTTTTATTAAAAAATACTAAGGATAGTAATTTTGAGTTTTCACTGGTCAAGGTTTTCTCTTAAAATGTCTATTGTAAGAGAAATTGATCGATCAGGCTAAAATGTGAAGATTTGACATGTGTGAGTCAGTAAAATTCTCTTGTTGACAACCGTTTATTTTCTGTATGCTAGGAAGAGCGTCCTATAATGAGTACTTAGGCTATCAAGCTTTGAATATTGGTAAACAAAGCAAAAAATTCCTCATCAAAGAGATTAGAGTACCTATTTATACGTAAACACGTCTAAACACCTATGCATTTTATTTCCTTCAATAAAAACAAACAATTCAACATTCGTAAAGCTGAGGTCATGAAATGAATACTCTTGTTACTGTGTTTTTCATTTTCAAGCTATTCGAAGATCATTCGATAGCTTTTTTTTTACAATTAGTTACTGCAAATTATAGTAAACGTTAATGAAAATGTCACAACTGTAGCCCCTTTCTTAAGTCATTTTGCATCTTACGTTAGGAGACGGCAATTTTGAATTCGTAAGAGGCCAGCCATCTTGTTTGAAATAGCAGATGATCGAAATATGAAAACTCGGGCACAAAAGTATCAAAGGCTTCATTCACCCGTTATATGTAATAAATTGAAAAAAAACCACACAATTCACATTTCAAAATTGTAGACATTTATGAACTAATTTTTTTGCCATTTGAAATCTCTATAAAAATTATCTTGCACTTTACAAGAGTTATCTAAATGTTATCTCTGTACAACATAATGAAGGAAACATTTTGCAAGAGCCCTGGAAATTCCATTAATATTGGCTAAACAGTGACTAGAATTTCAAAATTGGAAGGTTGGGATTGTACAGCTAAACCTCAGAGTTGACATAGACTGACTGAACTGCATTGATAAAATAGGAAATAAAAATTAGCCGAGGGCTCATAGAAATGTAAAGTTATCCAAAATTACTCGAAGTGACCATTTCTCAGTAAAAGGGACAAGTCCGTATAACTGAGAAAATGGAGAGAATAAAGAGTTCATGGTAATTTTGGGAGTTAGCGAAATTCCAAGTTGAAACCAGCATCTGCTTTACATAGAGAAGTTCCTATAAAATATTGTGAGATATTGCGTTTAAACAAGGAAATGTCAACATCATACAGATAAAATATTAAAAATCCTTGATAAAGGTTCAAAACAAATTCTCTACAAATCTGTCTACTAGTCCAAGTGTTCTTTCGTTAAGTCAGAGATCCTATGAATTTTTAGTCTTAAAAACTATTTATCTGATATCAGAGATTTCCCCCTTATTTCTTTTCAGTGTTCAGTTTATCCCAATTTGCCTCAAACAATCCACTTTTTCCACCTATCGAAATTTTTCATGGCTTTTCTCTTGAGACAGGTCAAACTTCTACATTGAAAGAGTTCCTTTCAAAACTTAATTGATTTTTTATGTAAATAAATTGAAGATCCTCCTAAGAGATTTACAGGATTTTATTTATTTATTTATAATGAACCTTTATGCAGGATAAAACACTTCAACAAAAAGATATGCTGTTATCAATGTGTGTCCTGTAAAATTAAGATAAAAACTACTTTAAAAGAAATTTAAAGGATTTAAAAATAAAAACTGATAACTATAAAATTGTTTAACTGATAACTTAAAAGAATTAAAATTTTTTATCTTTCTCACATCCATTGGTAGCTCATTGTAAATTTTTGCGCCAGTAAACGAAACTGCTCTTTTTCCATATTCTGTCCTCATTTTTGGTAGTCTCAAGGAAAGATTGTTATTGTACCGTGCTGAATGGGTTGATAATATTCACCAAACTGTTCACATATATCTTTAACCATGCACTTACGAACAAAGTAACAGTGATGACGTTTTGTTACGTTTTGAAGGCATGGTAATTCAACAGTACAGTCTCTTTTGTTTTCGGAGATAATCTTTGAAGCACGACAGCATTTGTAACGACTTCAGTTTTGTCGAACTAAGTTAGCTTGAAGAATACTACAATAGGTAAGAGTAGATAGCACCATTGAATTGTAAATGGCTTTTGCAGATTTTAAGTCAAGTTGAGGTCTTAATTTAGCAAGTAGCTTGAGACGGTTAGCTGACTTCCGGAAGACACTATCAAAATGACTGTTCAGGTTTAAAGTGCCATCAATTTGAACACCGAGATACTTGTATTCACTAAATTAATTGATGTTCCTATGTAGAGTATCTTCAGGGTTTCTTTAAGTTTCGACAACTTTTGCGACGTACCAAATATCATAGCCTCGGATTTTGCCGTTTTCAAGTTTATGATTAATTCATTTTCTTCAAACCACTTAGCGAGACTCTCGATGTCTTCTGAGAGTTTTTCTTCAACCTCACGCAATGTTTTAGCAGGGTAAAACAACACTGTATCATCTGCAAATTTTATAATTTTCGCATTATTTATGCAGTCACAAATATCATTGAAGAAAATCAGGAACAGTAAGGGTCCTAGTATGGACCCTTGTGGCATTCCAGTACATAAATTTTCTGTCTTGGATAAGACGTCGTTAAAAGAAACTGTGATGGTTCTATGAAATAGGTAGTCTCTGAACCACATAAGTTCAATGTCATTAATGCCATATGCAGTTAGCTTTGTACTTAGTTTTGAATGACTCAAAGTGTCAAAAGCCTTACTAAGGTCAATGAAGATGGCGCCAACAATATTCCCTTTGTCCACGTCACGTCTGATGGAATCGAAAAAGTCTGTAGAAGCAAGCTGAGTAGATCTTCCAGGGCGAAGACCCTATTGTGATGGTGAAAGAAGGTTTTCAGATTCGAGATGTGACATCAGTTTTTTGTGAACCGTTTTCTCGAGGACTTTGGACAGGATCGAGAGGACGGATATTGGCCTGTAGTTTTCGAATTGATTTCGAGCACCGGATTTGTGAATTGGGGTTACCCGAGCTTCCTTCCAATAGTTCGGTATCATACCAGTTTTCAGCGAAAGGTTTATTAGATAGCTTAGTGGAGATGATATCACGGAAGCTGCGTCCTTTATCATGCAGGCTGGCAAACCATCATTACCGGTAGCTTTCTTTCTTTTTAATTTCTTTAATTGGTTTTCAATTTCCACTTTAGAAACATATTGAAACTTAAAATTACTGTTTGATCGTTTACGTATTTCGGATTGCTTTCGCCAGACAAAATCACAAAGTTTAAAAGATTGTGATTTAAGTTTTTGGACGATGGTTGAGAAATCGGAGTAGAAGCCATTGGTGATATCTGTATTATTTAACTGGTTCCCATCGATTTTGAAAGTTGGTAAATTTGATTTCTGCTTGGATTTACAAGGAAATATGTTCTTTAAACATTTCCAGAATTTATTAGAGTCATTTGCATTTTCTTTTAAACGTTCTCTGTTGTAATTTATTTTTGCGGAACGAAGCATGATGTTCACAATGTTTCTCTTTTGTTGATACAAGTTTTTTGTCTGATTGTGATTTTGTTTTCTTCCATTTTCGATATAATTGATCTCTAATGTTCATTTGTTTTTTGATGTCCATACTTAAGCATGGACACAGTTTACCTTTAACTCGTTTCACGATCAATGGAGCATGTTTATTGAACGTGTTCGCAAGATAGGATTTCAGTAGGTTCCATGCGTCGTTAACGTTCGATATTTCGTATAGAGCATTCCACTTTAACGGTCTAAGTTCTTTGTTCATTTTAATAGGATCATAGTTTTTGAAATCTCGACAACGTATTGTTTTTGAATGATATTTATAAGTGTTTATTTTATGCGTACAGCCAACCATTTCATGGTCACTCATACTCGTAGGAGATTATATTTGATGCAGCATTACTTGCAATTATATTAATTAAGGTTCGATTATTGTCTTTGAAACGTGTTGGTTTTGAAATTAGCTGTTTAAAGCTATACAGTGAAAGAATTTGTTTAAACCCTCTGTCTTTGTTTTCGTTTGACAAAAAGTTCACATTAACATCTCCCATGATGATACATTCAACTGATTCATATACAGCTTTGGATAAACTCTATTTGAAAACTTGACATTAAAATCCTTTGGCAAGTATGATGACGAATCCGGGGGCCTATATATAACACACAATAAGTAGCCTTTTGAGCTTTTTGGGGTGATTTCAAGCCACAAACATTCAATAGAGTCTTCCTCAAGATCATTTCTCCTGGTCCAGTGTATGCTATTTGAGATGTAAGCCGCAACTCCACTTCCTTTGCCACAGATTCTGGGTTTATTTATAAACGTGTACCCCGGAATGTCGTACATAGAATCAATGTCAGATACTTTACTATGCGTTTCAATGAGTGTAAGAATTTTTCTGTCGTTTGAGCGTTGTAGAAATTCCTCAACTAGTTCATTCTTTGAAAAAAGTTCACAAGTATTTTGATGAAACAATTGTATTCCTTTCGGTCCAGGACAAGTTTTTATGTCACCGGCCATGATTGCCATAACAAGGCAAACACAGATTTTGATCTGGCATTTGTGAAATTTTTGAATGAAGGTTAAAGAAAAAAATGTGTTAACGTCTGCACTTGAAGTGGAACAATGATTGGTCGTCTACTACTTAAACAAACTGATACACACACCCCTCACAAACCCCTCACTCTGTGTTTTTTTAATCACTCCATCTGTCACTAGGCATATGGCATAAATATCACAGAATTGTAACCAAGTTTCGTACAATTTTCAATGCAGAAGTGAAAATAGTAGGTCAATTAATTAAAAAACGATTAGATAATTACTGTTTGGCTGTTCTACACAAGTCTTTTACTGCCATAAAAGTCGGCACCTCCAATATCATGGCTTGCAAATAGGTATTGCTTAGGTATCTGGTTTTCGAGCAGTATCACAACTGCACAGTATCACTTTAGATATCCACTGATTGAATAGCGGGGTTTTTTTGTACATCAATCATATCGAAAGCATTTGAAAAATGCCAAAAGTTGATCAAATTGTCAAAAGTATGATTAATATTGGTACTCTGGGGTTTAATTTGGTTGCAGCAATCTTCATGCAAAAATATGGTACTTTTGTACATTTTGGTATTTCGCCACTCATTAATGGCAACATTTCTTTGTTAGAAAACATTGAAATTAGGAATAAAACTTTTTTTCAATCTTTCTAACGCTCCTTATCTGACTGATAAACAGAAAGCTAAGCGTTGTGAAAACAGTATTTGTATTCCTGAGAATTTCTCATGATAATCTGATTAGAAATAGCAAGACTCTATATTAACTTATTTTCGTGCTTTTTAGCTAATAACACACCTCTCATTTTTTAATGAAAAATTTTTTTAAAAAAAATGAATTATGGATGCTGGATAACCATCATTAGATGTTGTTATGTTATCAGTGAGGGTGAGTTTTGTATTTTGAGTATTGTCCTGTTAACAACATGCCCAGCAGTGATCATTTACGCTAGCATGTGTTTTCCTTCTGTGAATTTCCATTGCTTCATCAAAATTACCTATTCTTGCAAGTGTTAAATTTTTTAAATGACAACGCACAACTGCATTGCTCTTGAGCACTTTTAATTTCTATCATTTTAGTTATACATAAAAGATGAGAGTGAGAGGACAAAATGTCTCTTTCTCAGAACAGTAGAAATTATAATACTAAGGAAACACGAAAAAGACCCGATAAATTCATACGTGATAGGTCAAGATCAGAGTCTTACGTTCAGTGCAAGTACTGCCTAGATACTGCTGGTAGTTAAAGAATCTAGCGAGATACAACCCCCAAAGCTGGGGTTAACTGCCTAATACAATAAATCCCAAATGCCAGTATACAGAAATCACCTAAAAAACTCATGAGAACCATTGTGTTAATAAGTTGAACAGATTTATTTGGTCATAATCCTTAATGAAAGCCAAAGGAGCATCCTAACTAAGCAAAGCGTGGCAGGAAAGTAGTTAGCGTTTTACAGATAAAATACTAGCCTGAATTTGACAGACACTCAAAACATTGGGGAAACCAGGAAAAAATCTGTCTATAATCATGGGGCTGAGGGACGAAATTTGGAAGTCCACGCCCTTCAGACTGAAAAATGAAGAAATTATCTTCCAAGCAATTGTAATTACATTATTCATGGTTCTATAATCTTCGATTTTAAAAAGCTATTGTCTAAAACGTAGTCCGAGCTGAAAGGAAGACAGAAGGGCTAAATATGTCACACATTACTTAAACCCTTGAGCCCCTCAAAATCTTGCCTTTCCTTTCAATTCCATGGAAACAGGGACATGATATAGGAAAAATAAATCTCCCTTGTTTGGCAAGCAACTGCCTTAATTTTATCCACTAAGGCATAACAGTTAAACAGTTTGTAAGATTTATGATGAGAAAATTTACTTTTGACCTAAATTTTGCAACATAACAGATAACAGAAATCGTTCACTAAAAGTGCCTCAAACAGATAATATTAGCTCCCAAAATTAGAAGTAACTTGAGCTCATATAAAATAATCTGTATAATCCAGAATGTTTGTATTTTAAGAACATCTAGTGAAGAATATTGTGGACCGAGCGTTGTCTTGACTTATCCTTCATAATCAAGGCAAGGTCAGTCACGAAAATTATCAATTATTGTTATAGGATGGAAACATGTAGAATGCATAATCTTTGCAATCCTCTTAGTTGTACCCGTGACAAACTCTATAATATTCTTAAATTTTCCAAAAGTTTGGGATTTATTTTTTGATAAGACATTAAAGACTATAACATCGGTCACAAGAAAAATTGTACAAATTAAGTCGCACCCAGCATGTACACCCAGCATGTAAACACAGGAAAAACTTAATTTTCAAATGCGAAATTTTTACAAGAGCCGTAACTAAGATTGTTAATTACAATTGTTTTCAACTGTCTTTGGTATGGGCTAAGTGAGGAAGGATCCGTCCTCAGCAGATGCCTTTTTTATAGCCTCGATGAAATTGGGTAATCTAAACCTGATTTCAAAGAAAATTACTACCAGGGGAAAAAAGAATTGAAATTTTAAATCCCTTGCGCAATATGGCTTGAAGTCTTAACTTACGGGTGTATTAAGACCCTTTTTTATTTGTTTTCTCCAGAGAGTTAAGATTGGTATTGGAATTAAGTAGCTTTAATTTCAAAACTATTAGTTTGAATGTCAGGGAAAAAAATCAATTGCTCAGGTAACTTTGGGTCCTGATAGCGTTTCCCTGTATTTACTGGAAATTAAAAAAATCAACACAATACATTTTCAAATTTGAGTCAAGTTATAAAGAATGACCATGGTATGGAGCAAATAAACGTGTTGCCTTACCATATCAAAAGGTACATAGGAATTCATGTCAGATCTTTAGAATTTTAATACAAAACACAATAAAATCAATAAGTAAAATAAGTAAAATACTTTAGCAATTCTTTAGTTTTATCATTCATCAGAACTTTTAAAAAATATTACCAAAATAATGACCAAATGTCAAAGAACAACAAAGCTGCTAATAAAGAAGTTCTTTTGGAGAGACTGTCAAAGTCGCATTTTCTAAGCAATGAATAAGATGATTGGGCGTTTGAGGCACATTAAAATCTGTTTGAACAACTACTTGCTTAATAACGTTTCAGGGTACTAAAATGCAACACAGTTTACTATTCGTTTTCAGTTTTAAATCATATTGTTTTTGTCAAAGACTTTAATATCACTTTTAACACCTTTGTAAATTGAATACCAAGTTCTCTTGGTATTCAATTTTCAAAGGTGTTAAAATCTAATCTTTGAATAGCCTGAATCTGTACGAGGTTTCATGCGTTGACTCTCGTTTCCTTAGCAAATCGATTTCGCAATTTGGTGAGGATCGGTCCACTTGTAATCAAAACAATGAAATAAACTGAACGTGTGCAGAAAAGGAACCAACAAATAAAACTCACTGTATTGCACCCCTGATACTGAAAAATATATATTCGACGCACTGTATCTCTCTTTATGAATAATGCCATGTTAGATTAATGTGATCAATTGCGCTTGCATTTTTGTCACAGAAATGTTGAAATGACTGGCTTGTGAAATGGAAGACAACGCCTTTGACTAAGTACAGATTCTTGTCGAAAACATTTCCTGTCTAAAGCAACAGACATTTGACCTCTTTAATGACCGCTTTCAGAAACACAAGACATCTCTTCTTGATAGCACTTACTTTTTACTTTGTCTCGGCTAACTTCTAATAAGTTAATACCGGTTCTAACATAAACTTTCCACCGAAGTCTACTTTGTTCGGCGATGAACATTGCTATTTCCTTCCATACACTCTTTTACAAACGTCTGTAATGGATGTCAAACTCCTGTTCTAATCTCATCTGAATTTGGATTTGCTTCTTGTAAAAAAGTATTGACTCATTGAAATTCAGCTTCAACTGATGTAGAAAGCTGAAATATAATACGTTTATTTTATCTGCTAGCATTTCATAAATTAGTCTTGTTTTAAATCTCGCTCTCTGATTACTCCTTCTGCAAAAATAACATACTCCTTCAATTTTTCCCAACTCGTCAAAATGTTACATATATCCTTTCCACGTGCTAACTAGCGAGTTAGGCTGGCGTATAAGAACATCAGTGGAGTTCCGCTGCATTGATTATCAGTATTTATTTTCTAGAAAAGGTTTTTAAATGCCTCTAGTCTGATCGAACTTATCGAAAACCATATTGGAAATCCTTCAGAACATAGCCAAGATAGGAGGGCAGCTCCTCAAATGCATGCTGGTTGCCAAGGCGTAGATAATGGCATATACATTTCACTTAAAGGCAAAGAAGAGATTTCTGGAGAGCTATGAACCAGAAAGAGGTATGTTCCCCAATCATTTTTCTGCACCGTCATAGCCATAGGCAAAATATTTTGCCATATTTAGTCCATTACTTGCAATGCAGTTTTTCAGTGCCTCGTAAAAAAGAACCCCTTTGTACTTGAAACGTGCCCCAGACAAGAAAATACAGTAGTAAATCCGATTTTCATTCTTCCAAAAATATCGTCTGACAAGAGACATATGTTTGTCTAATGAAATATCAGTCGATTTATTAACCGGTCAGGAAATGTTTTGTCCTTAATACTTTTCTTCTGATTTTCCTTCATTTTAGTATGTGAAGCTTCATGTGAAGCCAATTCTGCTTCCAACACCATTCCTTTTTGTTATTTCACCCAAGTGATCAAACGATAGCAAAGGACTAAGATAAGTTATACTAACTGATATTGCAAATTTTTCAGTTCTTTATTTGCCTGTTTACTCTGCGCCACTGTTGCAAATGGAATTGGCCTTCCAGTATTTGCTACATTTGTGTTTTGGGTGTGCTTCCCTGATTTCGTCAACATTTGCCGATTTCGGAAGCATTTTGTCGGCAAAGCTTAAAAAAGTATTTCCTGTTCCTTCCGTATTTTCTTTCCCCTTTTTTCATTCAGACCTACTTTCCCTCCCAAAAATCCACAGTATATAGAAACACAGTAGGCCAGAAATGGCTTGATTTTGGTGGTATTTGCGTGTGACGTCACTGGGTAGATGGCTGAGTAAATTTCGTTGGTTTTTAATAGGAAAACTGCACGTTCTCACGGATTTCTCCATAATTCATGCTTATTTCGTAGACTTTCATGATTGTTTACCATTGTTACAGTGACGAACTAAGTTAACTGAGCTAATTGGATGCTTAAATGCTCAACATAAGCTTAACATAAGCTTTTTTTATGATATAGACTACCAGGTACACTTACCAAATGTCTTGCTATTCCTTGTGATCCTTTAACTTTCTCTTCGCTCTTCTACTTTGGCTGCCATTCTGATAACGTAGATAATCCTGGTAGAGGAAAGTTTTGAACATCTCTTAAGAAGGTGTAAGCTCTCTTCGATAATGTCCTTAAACGAACTGCCATTTGCAGATCTGTGGTGGTCCATCTCGTGCTCTTGGTGTCATTTAAAATACATTTCACCTGTCCTTGCGTAAAATATCCAGACAGTTTTTGATTCAAATACTTCCTTTGTTTGTTCAACAAAGCTAGATACTTTTTCCTGAAGCTTTTCACGCGGTTTTGTAAGAATGTAATTTTCCTACTTTGAATCTTGATACGCTGCTTAAGCTTCGAAATTAAACTATTTGGTGATGCTTCTCTCAGACGACTTTCAACTGATTCTGTACTGTCTAGCTCGTGTTGATGATCCCTTCGCGATTGTCTAGCTGTTCTAGGAGTATTTACACAAAATATAGCAGAGGAACTTCTTGGTAAGTTTAACGTGGGAGCAGCATCGGCTTTTAGAATCCTTCGCTGAGGTAAATTTAATAGTTCGTTGCGAAGATCCCTCTCGAAACAGGATTTCTCAAAATGAGCAGCGCATATCCTTGCAGTCGCTACATTAAACTTATCTTTTCTAGAGCACCTATGTATCCACATTCGACATAACTCTGCATTTTTTAGAGGAAATCTATGTAGGTTTTTATCATTATTACAGCCGTATACTGCACACCAACCCATCTTAGTAAAACTAGTAAAATACAAGTGAAATAATTCCTGGAAAGCTTGTCTTTTAATTTAATTGTTTACTAGACATTATGCTCCGGTCACAAAATCATTAAGTGCTCATTGTAAACAATAGTCTAACGCTTGGAATCAAAGATTGTTTAAGTAGAGAAAAGCAAACGATATATAAATTTCCTTAAAGCCTTTGGGCGGATTTATCGTTCTCTCCGCTGACGTCACAACGTAATTTGAATTTGCTGGCCTACTGTGTTTCTATTTACTGTGCCACAAATCGAAATACTTTCTGGATTTCCCACCTGGGCATAATCCAATATTTGGGCACAATTCACAGTTTTCTTTGTTCTGAGATCTCACATTAATGATGACATAATTGATAACTTTGACAATTTCACAAATAATTTTTTTAACGGTGTGCTAATATGGCACCTGCTGAGTTTTCATGAGACTACTCAAAGGCAAGACAATTTGTGAGCATTTTTTGACGCCTTTTGAAGTCTCAAAACAATTTATTAGTTTAAAATTCTGAAAATTGGCAAAAAATGAGCCAGATTTTCAGTTTCAGCGAAACAAAGTTTCTTTGGCAAGGCATTTTCACAAATGCCCAGATTTTTCAAATTTGTTTGTCAAAAGTGGCCAGTCTATTAATAATGACCTGTAACTTTGCGAGAATGAGTGCTATGACCAACGCTTTTAGAGACGTCTTTAATTTTTTGTAATTGCTGGTGTTTCTCCAAAAGTATAGCACGAGTTCTCATGTGACGAAGTTTTCCGTTTTCGATTTAAAAATCGTTTCATGCATATTTAAAATTCGATTTTTCTCCCTTTTACTTACTTGCTTTTCTTTGCATTTTTAAAGAAACTCTCAACCATGATATTCAACTATTTTTTCTTTCCTTCTTTGAAATTTAGTTTTAGTTCTTTAACAATCACACCAACACTCTGCAATGATAGCCAATTACGGTATTCTAACTGATTTTAAAAGTTTGAGAGCTACTACTAAAGTACAATGAAATCAACCAAAATATCTACCCAAAATATCCCCACTTCTATTTCTAAACCTCTATTGAATTAGGACTATGCTAGTCTTAATTTACTAAAAACATTCGCTGGGGTATTAGTTATGTCTGGAGAATTTCTTTATGCATTAGGAATATTTAGTCTTTATTCCCTGGACCTAATACCCCATCCACAGGCTCTCATTATTTGTCTACCAGCATCCTTTTAAAAGTTTTAACGTCATTTTCTCCCACCAATTGGGGCTCAGACGGTGCCCTTCAGAGGGAGTTTTAATTGGCAGTGAAGAATTTCTTGGCAAAAAATTAAAAAAACTTTTTTAAAGAAACAAAAAATTTGTTTTCAGTCTCAAAATGGATCGGTTTTAATGTCGTCCACCTCGAAGCGACTAAAATAGTCGTTACGTCTAGACTAAAATCTTTAAGTAATTACTTTAAAATTGTAAATGTTAAGTAGTTACAGAATATATTTTTCTCGATCTTCTTGAATGTAACACTTGTTATTAGATCAGGAGACTGGACAAATAGTGTAAACTTTTCTTGGACCATAAGGATGCTAAAAGCAGAAAGAGGTAGTTCAAAGTTTGCGTCAGTCGTTGCGGGAAGGAAGGTATAGAAAAGAGTTTACAAGAGTTGACCAGGCGGGGTGTAAAAAGTTCACATTAAGTTATTCTGAAATTATAAGGTTTTTTATTTCATCACTTTTAGGAACATGATAAACTGGATCGATGGCTGTCAGAATTCCGAAAAAAAATCCGTAGCAGACGCATACCATTTATATTACCGGTACACATTCCTCTTTAGACCTTCCGCATATATTTTTAAGTTCTTTCTTTTTAAACAAAAAAGGATTTCTCTTTAAATAAGAGAACACATTCTCTAGGCATAAAGAATGACCACCCTCTGCACAGTGCAGTACGAAGCATATAACCAAAGGGTATATTATTCTCGAAATTCGCAAGAATAACAATTTTTTTAAAAAAGCATTTGAATAAAAACCATGTGAAAAGAATTAACTATTTAATAAGTTTTTCATCCAATTTGAATTGCAGTTAAGGTATTATATTGTTACAGTATTAAAACGAATAAAAATGTAATGGTTTGGATGCGACCTGCATCAGTTAGGAGTGCATATCCGCAAAAAATCAAAACTAAAATGTTCAGCTATTTTTATAGGTCTGTAGGATGAAATTAAAGAAAAAAGGAAACCTTGCAATAGAGAATGAAAAGCTCATCATGGAATTTAAAAGACAAGACAAAGCTGGAAGAATTTTTTATCGGTGAGGTAAAGCTCGCATTAGGGTCCAAAATTTCAACAGAACCAGAAACGATAAACCTTAAAGAATCTCAGGCAAGTACGAGTGCCAGCACAACCCAAAAATCATAGATTGTTGTCAAAGAGAAGTCATCTAGCATTGTAGATTCAATGGAAAAAACTATAAGGCCAGCACAAGAAAAACAATAGCTTAAAATAGGAGCAATGGATAAGAAAATAACATCGTACTGAGAGTTCATTGTAAAACGTAGTGTTGAAGTGCCACCTGACCAAAACAATTTATGTTAAAAGTGCTCAACAATAGGGTGAATATTAAGGGTTTGGCTGACCTGAAACAAGAACTCACTGACGTTGCTTCCAAAACTGGAGAAGCTAAAGACAAGAAAAATCCTTTACAGTTGAAGAAAGTTAGCCAAGTCATCTCTGAATATTTGCCTGATATATTTGCTTAACGTGTTTTGGTATCAAATAAAAACATGCTTGATCCCCCAAAACCCAGATTTAAAGTAAAAAGCCTTGGGCCTGTGGGGTTAATTTATTTATGCACAACCTTAAACCAGAAATTTCGAGTGGGTTCTCTAAATATAATAATTACTATCTACAAACAATTCCTGTTTAGAGTTTAAAACTTAAAATAACAAAATTTAGGGTTAAAAGAATTAAACTTTTCCAAACAGGAACAAGAGTAATAAAGGGTTAGTCTGGGCTTTTGCTTCAAGATATCGTTTCAAAGACAAATATATTTTAAGCACTCCAGCTTTAGTCCAAATACAGACTTTCATACTGCCAACGGTCATAATGTTAATTCTTTTCGATGTAAAATCTAAAACAGTATAAGGTAGTGTTTCAAATGTAATATGAAATGATTTAAGCAATGTACTTTTGGTCTTAATAGTAAAATTTGAAATTATGGCAAAGGGGATTCCAGCTTTGTACATTTGATTGGATTTTTTGATTGTTTTGAAAGTGGAGGTTGATACTAGAACAATCTATCCTGTTTCTGTAAACGTATGTGAGTATATACTCAATGTGTACCATAGATCATATGTGCACCAAAACCTTTTGCTCCATCGACGCTTGAGTTTAATGGGTAATCATGCATGCAAAGCTAATTTTGAATAGGAACTCATCTTCTTTGCATACAAAATTATTAAATTTACTTACAAGGTTACACCAAGACACCCTTGAAATTGTTGTCTTGCAAGCAACTGCAGATGAGAGAAAAGTGTACAATTCTGTTAGAACTCTTGATGAGCTTCAAATTGCACTAGAGGAAAGGGCTTTAGACTCGCAGCTGAACTGCTACGTATTATTGTTTAATGCTAGTAGATGCCCATACAAAGATGCAAAAAGACATGTCAGTACTGTTTCTGTCTTTTAAAACCAAGAAATAACTTCCATAAAGAAACATGTTGATGGTCAGTTCTTCATTGCAAGGATAAAAGACACAGATGAAATATCAGAAATGTTTCTTAAGGAACTGGTACTCTACATTTCACAGGTTGACAAAGTCAAGCTTCTTTTGGGCTTGATAATCTCCAAAAAGCAAACAGCGATACTGATTTATCTTGATAAAAAACCGACACTTTTACAAATCACGACTTTCCTGCTGGCCCACGACATACATTTATTTTTTTAGTGATGGCAGGATATTTAAAGTCAGAGGGGAAGAATGTAGGGTATAGTGGTCCTACATTATCTTAAAAAGAAACCAAAAAATGAAAATTCTTGTGCACATTTGGATGTGGAAGACTGATATTTTCATTGCTTGTGAAGAACTTAGAGAAGTGGCTAGAGCATCTGAAGAAAAAGTATAGTCATTAGTCTTCATATCACTACAAGGAGGATCAGACGAAGCGCTTAAGACTTAACAGACGACTCTGGCAGGAATTGTCCATTTCACTCCTTATGACCTGGAAGCCATTTTTTCCCTAATATTTTGTAAGTTCTCAGGCTTACAATAATGGTACGTCTAATGACACCTTTCTCTAAGTTAACTTTAGAGATCATTTCACTTCTAAAACCAAACAGTTAATGTAGAGTTTGAAAACCAGAACTTTCAAGGTGCAGGGAAAATCCTTGCTAAGGTATGGAATGGTGGTGTAATCGATGGTCATCCAGAAATTTCAAATTACGTCGATCCACCAATAGAAGCAACAGAAGAGATCAAGACAGAGTATTTGAAAAATGGATTGCACAACACGTGAGACACTCAATATTTGATACGTATCGTGAATCAGCTCCAATTTCACTATATCAACCCAACGAAGGTTTTGCTGTAACGGATGATGGCCATGTTCACTAGGTGTTTACATTAATGTATTTTAATCGAATAATGAAATTTTGTCATCATGACCAATACTGCCTTTCTGATCAGATTAAAGATAAGAAAGGAAAGACCATGTTCGAGAAGAAAACCTGCCCCAAGTTCAGTTTATACCATTTAATAATAAAAACCATGCTCAGTTAAGCTAGAATTGATAAAGGTCGAGAAAAAATGCAAGTAATAAAGATGATGAAATGAAGTATGGAGAAGGATATGATAGGGATATTTATATGACATGAAATATCTTTATCAAATAAACCAGGTCTTTGTGTTACAGTTAATATTATACAACATTTGTTCTTCTCCTCTAGAAATGGGAAAATGCAACAATTCTTGTTCAGCCATAGTCACCTTCCTAGCAGCTTTAAATTTAAATGGAGTTTGGTCAAGATTCTATAACACCCCAACAGGAATTTTGTACGTCTTTGTGAAAAAGGAAATATCATATAAACATCGAGTTTTTGTTTTCCCATACAGTTCAGGCAGGGTAAAAGGTCTTTACGTAGTTGCATCTTGGAGAGACAATTTCGTATGGTTAATAATTGATCTCACCCATGTTCTTGTAAATTTAAAGCCCCAGATAATACACGTACCTCTCCACATCACAACGTACCAAGCCAGTTAGAACCTCAAGTACAGTAGGTATATTAAAGGGTGCGCCTGGTACTCTCTTGTTCTATACCATGGTCCTCAACATTTCATTAAACTCGGCGGATAGAAGAGAGGACCTGTCACATTTCTCACCAATTACAATATTTGCCTTCATTGGTCATTAAAGCCATTGAGATTTATATGTCGAGTTCCAATGTCAAATGCTTTTTTCCTTACGCTGCGAAGACTCAAGAAGTTTTATTTTTATTCTGGGCATTGTGGGAGAAATGGGGACCACGAGGTTAAAGGGTGAAAAGTGCGAAGGAGCAAGGGCATCAATTAGGAAAGAGAAGGGCTAATCCAAACCATGTTATGTCAGAGCAGGGCTGCGTCAGGGGTCACCACTCAGCTCCTTCATGTTTATAACAATTATGGTTGGGGTGACTAAAGGTATGCAGAGGCAAGAGCTGTGGCAGGTTCTCTTTGCTGATGGTATTACGATCACAGCAGATTAAGGTTTACCTGACGATAATCCGTCCAGTGTTGACATATGGAGGAAAAACTGGGGCCTTCAGGAAGATAGAAAAGCAGCTACTGATGCAAACAGAAAGGACATTGCTGAAATAGATACTTGGAGTGTTCTTGCGGGTAAGATGTACCAATGGTGAAATCAGAAAAAGTGGTATAGTGACTTACATAAGCAAAGAGTTAAGAAAACTGTTGAGATTGTGCTGGCATGTGTAAGGAGAGAAGACAGACCTGCAATACAGAGGGAAAGAAGGAGCCAGTAAGAGGAAGAAGATCTGTTGGTAAACAAAGTTGAGATCACAAGATGTGATAGAGATGGATCTGGGAAAACAAGGAACGGAGAAACAGGGCGTGATGAACAGAGCTCGATGGCCCCAAATGATTTTTGCTGCTTACCTCTGATCTCTGAGAAGACAGAAAAAAAGCATAATGAAAGATGTAAATCTTGCTCCACATACTTAGTTCCTGATTTTTTACCCATAGATTTTTATTGTACTGAGTAAACACTCGTTAATTTAATCTCATTTAATTTATTTTTTTTGCTACTTTTATTGTTTCCCAGAAGCATAAAAAACACAAGGCGATGCATGATTTAACGCAATTAGCTTGCTTACAAGCCTTCGAATTACTTTTTATTTACCGGCCTAAAATATTTGAATAAGGACCTGTTTTCCAAATAACACGAAGACATGCTCTTCCTTTCCCAAATGTATGGTACGGAATACGACTTTTAACGTCAGTCTGGATGTGAATGTGACTAAATTTGATCATAGACTAGTTTGTTTTGAGATTGAGTGGAATCTCTCTATCTCGAACTCCCAAGGGATCAGAGATAGAGAAAGTTCGAGATAAAGAAAGTTCGCTGTAAAAATTATATTTTAGTCTAAAAAAACGGTTAGGGTGTAGAAAAGACAGAAAATATGTATTAACTCATATTTTTCTTTAAACTTATCAAATAAAAATTCGCAATACAGGAAGTACTTTAACGCATAAAATCTCTTATGTCTCCTTGTTTCAAAGATTGTAATCTCTCGTTTTCACAAAGCTTTTCCAACTGCAAGATAAGCTTTTTCATCTCTATCCCTTCATAACAATACTTCTCACTGTCTTTCAAGACATCTAATGCAGTTTCAACTTCAGATCTCGACGGCTTTTCGTATACGACTCCGACAATCTCCTCTGAAATTTCTTCGATTTCATCCTCACTTTCTTCATTTACATCATTTCGAACCATCGCGATTATATCAGCTTCAGATATTTCGGGAGCAGTCGTAACAACGTCTTCATCTACACTTACAAGAGATGTGGCTGTTATATCTTCTGGCACCATGGATGAATTGGAATTTTGAAGTCGTTCAAGGTTGTCCTCGAGATTCTGGAAAGGGTCATCGGTATCGTCAAGTGCAGCTTGCTGAGCTTGTGGAATTATACCAGCTTTTATGAAACAATTTACGACCGTTNCACTGTCTTTCAAGACATCTAATGCAGTTTCAACTTCAGATCTCGACGGCTTTTCGTATACGACTCCGACAATCTCCTCTGAAATTTCTTCGATTTCATCCTCACTTTCTTCATTCACATCATTTCGAACCATCGCGATTATATCAGCTTCAGATATTTCGGGAGCAGTCGTAACAACGTCTTCATCTACACTTACAAGAGATGTGGCTGTTATATCTTCTGGCACCATGGATGAATTGGAATTTCGAAGTCGTTCAAGGTTGTCCTCGAGATTCTGGAAAGGGTCATCGGTATCGTCAAGTGCAGCTTGCTGAGCTTGTGGAATTATACCAGCTTTTATGAAACAATTTACGACCGTTCTCTCAATACAACATTCCACGAATCTGCTAAGATTTTCGTGACTTCTAAGATGGAGAGCTTTGGCATAGATTCCTTTTTCTCAATCGCCCGACAAAGCTTCCGTACGACTCTTCCACGATAATGCGCATTTAAACTACGAATCACACCTTGATCCATGGGTTGTAAGACGGAGGTCGTGTTTGGCGGTAAAAAAACAAGCTGGATGTTAGTAAGACCCTGAATGGACGGATGGGCTGGGTAGTTATCGATTATGAGCGCGATTTTTCGTTTTTCAGCACCAAACTTTCGGTCAAGTTTTCTTACCCATTCTTCAAAGATTTGACTGTCCATCCAGCTCTTTTTCTGAGATTTATAGTTGCAAGGGAGCTGTTTTATGTTCTTGAAACACCGTGGATTTTTAGACTTCCCTATGACCAGCATAGGTAGCTTTTCCCCAGTTGCGTTTGCTGCCTCCATGCCAGTCAATCGCACTTTGCTGTTTTTCCCTCCTGAGCACTTTCACCTTTACGTTCGTAGGTTTTATTCGGAGTACATTCATAAAACAACCCGAATTCATCGGCGTTAAATATGTCTTCCATCTTGTAATTGGATAGAATTGTTGGGAGCATTGTCTCGTTCCAAGAACTGGTCATGTCTTCTGTGATGGATTTGCTTTCAACGAAATCAAGTGCTTAAAAACAAAGGAAGCAAATGGTTAAAAACTGATAGAAAACTGCCCTGTGTAGAACAACCCTTATAATTTCAAATAGAACGTTCTGATTTTCTTTTCGTTGTCAATCAAATACACAGCTGCTGAAGAGACAAGGAGTAATGGCGTTGATATTTAGTGGAAAAGAAGTTTTAGAAACTGAGGAAATTCCGATAACAATCTTATTTTGTTTTGACCTGACTTCCCATATCAAAGGATATCATGTCTACAAGAGCATTTGGACTCCGGTTCTTAATGAAAAGCTTTACATAGTGAAGTCGAAACAAACAACTTAATAGACAAGTACGCTGTTGCAGTCAAAAAAGAGGGGAAACTAGTTGGCCATCTACCGTTGGGCAAAATGGAAAATTTGCTAAGATGATTTTTTACTTCCTGCGAGCTGACCACTATGGGAAGTGTGATGTAACTGTTACAGGTAAAGCAGTTAACCTAGGAAATGGTGATGGAATGCAAGTTCCCTGTACATTGCATCTTTCAGGACAGAAGAATATGATCAAAATTTTGAAGAAACAAATTTTGTAGCATATTTTTTTGATTTACATAAGAATATATTAAATTTATTTTATGAAAATCAGCATGTATTCATACCTCTTTTTCCATTTATTCAGCCATCAATCAGATGCTTTGAAATTTCTAGACTCGAAGCTCTCAGCAAACTGCATGGCTTTTTCGTTGAGCAAGCCACCATCGACTGGGACATTCTGACTTCTTTGTAAAATAAACCACTTGTACAATGCCCGATCTACTTCTTCATAATCGCATCCACGGAGCTTCTTAAGCGAATGTGATGATTTCTCCAGTGCATCAAAGAGTTTATCTGAATTTTTCTTCCAAGTCGAAATCGTGTTTTTGGGAACGCCAAACTTCTTAGCTGCCTGCATCTTTGTTTGTCATTCCTTTCTCAATTTCACGAAGGATATTGCATTTTTGAACCAAAGTTTTGGATTCAAGCTTCCTTTTATTTCTTCCACTCATTTTTCAGTTGTTTTTTACAAAAATTTACCACGCCGCGCACACATTATAAACAAGCTGTCAAATCCCTTTCGAATGTTGACATTCTTATAATAANTTGGGAACGCCAAACTTCTTAGCTGCCTGCATCTTTGTTTGTCATTCCTTTCTCAATTTCACGAAGGATATTGCATTTTTGAACCAAAGTTTTGGATTCAAGCTTCCTTTTATTTCTTCCACTCATTTTTCAGTTGTTTTTTACAAAAATTTACCACGCCGCGCACACATTATAAACAAGCTGTCAAATCCCTTTCGAATGTTGACATTCTTATAATAACTTTCGAATTTTTGACGTTCCATTTCGAATTTTTGTGTTCATTTTTGCAGTCTAAATAGAGCTTTCTTTCCATAAAGTTCGAGATAGAGAGAGAAAATAGCTCAGGGGACTAGAAATTTTGTTTGAGATAGGGAAAAATTCGAGATAGAGAGGTTCGAGATAAAGAGAGGAATTTTGCCTAGAGCACCCACAAATGTTCAAGGGACCGAGATTTTTGTTCGAGATAGAGAGATATTCGAGATAGAGGGTAGTCGAGATAGAGAGATTCCACTGTCACTATCTTTCCCAAAAGATTCTGGATTTTTAATGACGATAACTGATTGCTTTAACTTCAATACTAATGTTCGCGGTTTTTATACCTATGGCAACACTGAGCTTGAATCGATTTATGAACAAGAAATATCTTTTACTTATGAATTAAACGGTGCCTATGACACCTTTCCTCTTTGTGGTAAAGCAATATTACGAGAAAAGATCGCTCCGGTCACGTCTCTAAGAAACTACCAAAATATATTTGATTCGTAATTTAGAAAAGGGTAAAATTATCTGACGTTGTGGAAAATATTAAGCCACATCTGTCTTCGCTTTCATAAGAAGGCTTAAAAATTGGAAATAGATATGAGAGATGATTAAAAGAACTTGAGAAAACATTCAAATATAAAAATATGTCTAAGATTTTTTTCATAGTAAGTGTACATTATCCAAGAACTTCCCTAATTATCAAGGGGATGTATCAAGTTATTTCAACTCGAATAGAAAAAAAAATTGTCCAAATAAGATTAGAGTATAGTTAATGCAGATTTTGAGCAAAAACAATGCATAGGACCGAGCACATGCATGGGGGTAAGGTAGAACTAATTTTGGTAGACTGGTCTCTGTAGCCTGAGACATATTACTTAAGACCGTTGGAATGAATAATGACTATCCAAGTTGCTTTGATGTCTGCGTGTAGCTAGTAGAATCTGATCAAGTGGAGATGGTGTCAACCACCATATTATATATGTAGGGCCATTAAAACTGTCACATGTAACAATGGTTGCTGATTAGTGTTAATTATTTCAGGTACTTGAAGCATTTCACCCTTCTTTTACAGAGTCCATTACATAGGCTTGACAGAGGAGACAGGTTTTTTGAGTTCAGTTTTCTAACAAAGGCCGGGATGAACTGCAAAGTACTATCTTACGTAAACTCTTGGAAATGGTCAGGAAAACGAGGGGAAAAAATATTTCTTATGAAAAAGATAGAAAAACCTCCTCCAGTCCTTTTATGGGGAATGGAATAAATCATTTGGGTGCTTAAAGCTAAAGAAATTCATAGAAGAAAGCTGATATTCAGAAATTTTCAAGTATGACAAGACAGTCGTTGAGGAGTTAGCAGACTCAGATACTTGATGATATTCTACTTAAACAGATAGTAGCATTAAACACTAAAGCAATTAATGTAAAAGGGGCTGTGAATATAGACACACAGCGTCGAACGTCATTAAAGAAACAATAAGCCTTTCTGATTCATCCCCATAGAACTGTTAAGACAATTCTATGAGAAAATGATATTGATGCTATTTAAGTCTCAAAATACCAAGCTGGCATGAGAATATTACACTGACCCACCTTGCTAACAATTTTTGCCAATAGAAACGTAAAGTAGCTGAGGGTAAATGCCTGAATCATACCTACCCCAAATGGCTGTAGACGAGATGTTGTGATTTTGAGTAAAAAGACGGTTTTAATTTTCTTGAACTTTTCGTCTAAATTTAGACTGGCATGGCACATTGTCCATGAATAATACTAGGCTTCCCTGTTCGAGGCTTAGTCTTCTGTTGGGTTTCTATAAAACTTTCATTAGTTTTTGCTGTTCACCCAGGCTTTTGGTTGCTTGAAATACTGACATGACAATTGGGTTCTGTTGAGATACCTCTGAAACATCTCGGATTGACATAGAGTTTTTTCGCCACCACTACCATAAACGAAGAAAGCACACGTCACCTAATATATTGATTTCTTACCCCCTGTGGAACTTTGAGGCGTCAGGCAATCTTAGTAAGGCTGTTCTCTAGCTGTTCATTTAAAGCCTTGAATTACTCATCTGAAACATTTGTTGATTGTACAGTGCTAGTAGCTCCTTCTTGCGACATGGCTAAGAAAATCCAGTGACTGGAACATTTCTGGATCTTGCTTTAATTTGCTACTCATTTTAGCGTCATACTCCTTTAAAGTTTCATTTTTCTTTAAAACGAAAGCTTAAATGTAAATTTTCCCACATTTGAATTGGAAAGCATATAGCAGGAGGAGTTTGAAGATCCTGAATACCTAAAAAAGTTGGCTTTTAGAATGTACGCAAGATGTAAGAGACTGGTAAAGTATCCCAGGTAACAGATGAAATAGGAAGGTTTGGTCTCATCTCCTCGATGTAAGTGAATGCAGGTGGATAGGGTCTGGGCGACCGACACTTCTTGCTGAGGAGACGGTCTTGTACTCTGGGCGGGATGACAACTAACATATAGAAAGGACTGCCATTATTTTCAATAAAGGAATGGAAAAGACCTTGATAAAATAATAGCAAGTCAGCAGCATGCTAATTAAAGTGAAATTTACAGGAAGACACTCAAAACGTTTAGTTATCCAGTGTTCACCTTCACCTATCCCGTAGTATATATGACAGTGGGGCACCAATGATGTTCTTGCTAACACTCCTCTCCAATCTTCTTGGTCTCCTACTTTTCTCAGGGCTTCACCCGAAATGCGTTGTGTACACTCTGGATTGTTGTCCTCTCATCTCTTCTTCTCTCGTCCTCTCTTTTTGCCTCCTTGAATCGTGCCTTGCTGGGATGTCTTTGCAAGTCCATGTGATCTTGTTACATGGCCGTGCAACTTCAGTTTGCGTATCTTTACTCTGGCCAGGGGTAATACTCGTAAGGTCCGATGGCATGACATTTCCTCTTTTTCACTTCCTTGTTGGTGACATGGTCTTTGTAGGAGTTGCTAAGGAGCTTTCGAAAGCATCTCGCCTCTGTTGTTTCTGTTCTTCTCTCAATGTCTGCTGTCAAGGTCCATGATTCACAAGCACATAAAGGTTTAAATGACTAGTGTTACAAGCCAATAAATGACAGCGACGATACCGGCAAAGAGCTCTGCCACCAACAAATTCAGGCAGAGTTACACTAAGAGCTGAGCAAGACCTAACTATAGAAGTAAGAGACTTTAATGCCAAAGTAGACAGTGACAATAGCCTTCATAAAGAAATCCACAAGTTGACATGTTGCTCATCCAGTAAAATAACCAGCAATCAAATTGATCACATCATGATCAATAGGTATGGAAACGATCACTACAGGATGTGCGTATTTGGCGATAAGATGTGTAGGAGGTGATCACCACCTAGTGCTCCAAGGCTTAAACTAAGGCTTAAAAGACAGACATTCAGCCTCATAGACTACAAGGGTTTGGCACAGAGAAACTGAAACAGCCAGAGCTCTTAAAGTTGTTCCTTTTACAAGTAAAGAATAGCTTTTAAGTACTTAAAAACCTTCACCAAGAACAAACTCAACCAGTTAGAGAGCGACACGCCTTTAGGTGGGAAGAGCTATTTTGAGGCTTGCTTTAAAAAGGGATGGGGCGTGTCTTTTCCATTTTAACTGTTAAGATGGTTTCGCACAATGATTTCATCTATATTAATAATATGATGGATTTTTCTTATTAAATCTATAGGATGGTTGATAATTATTAATCATTTTAAAAGTAAAATTTTATGTTAACTATTTTTCGGTTTTCTTTATAACAGTACAGGTTGAAAAACAATTAATCTGTTGCAACTTATAATTGAACTAATAAAAAATAGTAGTCCAAACTTATTTTACAGTTTTATGGCTTAATCATAGCATTGCTATTAATTATTAATCACTTTTATAAGAGAAAATTATGGTTTTTCCTTATGATATTATAGGCTGGAAAAAAATTGATGTGCTACACCTCTTTATGCTAATAATTGTATCACTAAAATGTAGTAACAAAAGTATATTTTATGGTTTTATGACCTAAATCATAGAATGGACTCTTATCAGCCATTTTATGTTTATCAAAATAAGAATAGAAAATTCTTACTTATTTTTCAATAATCCTGTTTACTTTTTCTCCAATCTTGTATAATATTTTTTCCCAATATTCTTCATTTTAAATAATAGTTGTTTTACACTTACTTACAGGTTTTTTTCACAAGGTAAATCAAGTATCAGTTACAGCTTCTTTGGAATGTATTTTGTATTAATCACTCTTTTTCTATTCTCAGAAAAATTAGGTTTCGGATTTGAAGTGGAGGGTTTACATTGCATTCTGGTTGAGAGCAGTATCACAATTCCAAAAGAGTGCTGTTGAAAATTTAGAAAAAAGATGCTAGTGGTTGGGAGAAAGTGTGTCAGATGCTGCCATACCAAGTCTTAGCTTGAAATCAATTTGACAACCAATCTAGCCACATTCATAACTCAGCTCAAGGCCCACTTCATCATGTAAAACTACAAGTAATAAATCAGTTCCAGTAGCACGGCCTGTAAGCGAGCCAGCAGAACAACTACCCTCTTGATAATACCTGATGAACACTAAGGAAAACGTATTAGTAGGAGGGTCGTTTGTTCTTAGTTTAATATCAGTTTTCATAATAATCAAAATATTCATCAGCAATTTTATAACAGTGTAAGGAACCACATTTAATGCATACAATTTTACCATAATCATCAATTATTTGTCGATTATCACACCAATAATAATATTTATTGTTTATTTCAATTTCAGTACTCAATTATTCTTTTATAACAGAAATCAACGAATGAATTCAATAGCATTCTATCAAACACTTGAGTACATCATCATTACAATGTCGCTCTTTCATTACATGTTTACTATTAACATATGGTCATACTAATATAACTTAATATTGGTACTATTAAATAAAAACCACAAAAAAAGTAAAATGTGACCAATCAAAGATGATGATCTTCAACACTTTGTTGTATGCTGTTCAGGTGTAATTTAACAATAACTTCTAGACTTATTATATTTGTTGTAAATGCATCCAAATGCATCTTGGGTACAACTGTGTAAATGACAGCACCTTATACTACCAAATAATTTCTCTAAAATATGTGTACAATGATTATCTGAGGGACCTATAAGACCAATTTCCCCATCATAAAAATTAGAGATTGCTTTAATTGTCAATAATTCACCTAATAAACGATATGTTAGCAATAGATAAATCATAGCACTTTTTAGAATCTGGTGTTTAACATTTTCTGTAAAAGTATCTTTCAAATATTTTAAACAAATTTTAGGATTCATTATAGTTTTAATGTATATAATATAAGTGATGAAAGTAATTTTATCATGATCAATGTTATAACAGTTTTCACATAAAACATGATGATGCAGTTTAATATCACTTTCAGAAATGACTTTATTTTTGTACAAAACAAATAATGCTATAATATCAATCAAACCGCAATTTCCATTCGGATTCTCATCATCAAATATCATTTTGTCTGAACCAGGGGATGAGCATGCAGTAAAATCACATATTTTCTTACCATTACACTAATTTACTCCTGCTGGAACATTCCAGTGGATAGATAAACAACACCATTTATTAATTTCACCAGCATTTGCTTTAGTTTGATAATTTCCGCTTGGATTCTTATTGTTGAATTTATTTGGTCCAACAGCAATATGATAATCTTTTGCACCTCCTACAATCAATTTACCAGATGGTGAAAATATAACAACTTTATCAAACCCATTGTCGTCATGACCAAAAAGAGCGTTTCCAGTCCAATAAGTTCCAGAGTAACTGTCTAATTAAGGAAACAATAAAAATATTGAGATGTCATTTGTAGGTAAAAAAGTATTACTATCAGTAGATACATCTTAATGAATATCACTCATCATCTTTTGGTTACCATCAAATTCAAAATAATACATTTTATTAATTCTACTAGCTTTAGTACATATAGTTGGTTGGCTGAATTTGTTTGTTCAGCATGATTTTCAGACAGTGTTTGATCATATAATTTAGAAATTTGTCTTGTATTTCTATTATATAGTTCTTCAGAAGGAATACTTCTGTTTAGTTTAAAAATTGAGTTGCCAAATCTAGTGTAGTATTGTGTAGTAAAGTTTCACACAATTTATTGTAGAGGTGTGATTTTATATACCCGTAAGTAATAGCCTCGCTGTTGAAAACAAGAGAAGATTCAAGATTAAGAATTTTGTCATTGTTCATATTGATACCACCTTTTATGCTTCCTCCAGTGTGTTTATCAAGATATTTTTTCAGTATATGATAAACTTATAGTATCAGTGGCTACAGCAGGATCTGCGATATTAACAACACGACGCCCTTTTATACTCCATTTATGATGCTGCAAAGGGAAGATGTCAGGCTGTGTAGTATATTTCTCATTTTCACCATCAAAAATTCCCATTAGTATATTACTATGTTAGATAACTTTCAAGTAGTTTTGATTATTGTTTCATTGTGAGTTTCTTATTAAAAATATTATAATCACATCATAACAACTCTTACCATTAGACAGTTAATGNGCTTTAGTACATATAGTTGGTTGGCTGAATTTGTTTGTTCAGCATGATTTTCAGACAGTGTTTGATCATATAATTTAGAAATTTGTCTTGTATTTCTATTATATAGTTCTTCAGAAGGAATACTTCTGTTTAGTTTAAAAATTGAGTTGCCAAATCTAGTGTAGTATTGTGTAGTAAAGTTTCACACAATTTATTGTAGAGGTGTGATTTTATATACCCGTAAGTAATAGCCTCGCTGTTGAAAACAAGAGAAGATTCAAGATTAAGAATTTTATCATTGTTCATATTGATACCACCTTTTATGCTTCCTCCAGTGTGTTTATCAAGATATCTCACTGTTAGGTGGTAGAACTCGATCTCCCATCCCTCCTCTTCACAATCTTCCACTAGGCTGTCGTATTTTTGTGCCTTCCTGACCTCTGCCTGCTCCAAATAGTCTTCCCAAGGTACTGCTAACTCCAGAAGTAGTGCCTTTTTATCAGCGTCATTCCACACCACCAGGTCCGGCCTTTTTGACGTAGCTATAATTGGAAATATCAACACAGAATCAAGATCTGCCGCTATTTCCCATTTCCCTGACCAACGATCATCTTTGACTGACTTCATATTCTGTCCTACTTGTTTTCTTGCTTTGCCTTCCTTGTGGATCTGCACTTTGGTCAGTACTTCCTTCTTTGGTACATTGCCTTTGTTGATGTCATTGATATTGTTACTGAGGGAGAGAGAGAACACATTCAACACCTGGTTATGCCGCCACGTATATCTTTTACTTAACCCAAGCCTGCAGGCAGACAAAATGTGTTTTAGTGTTCCATACTCTCCACATCTGCATTTAGGGTTATCAGATATCTTCCACCGGACAAGGTTTGCTGGGGAAGGGAGCATATCGTATGTTGACTTGATAAGGAAATCAAGACGAGCGGGTTCCCAACTCCATAGTTACTTCAAGCTTAGCTTCCTCTCAATTACCTTTTCCTCCCACTGTAGACACTGTCCTTGGTGGCTGCATTGCACCAAATGCAGGTACCGTTTCTCCTGTTCTTTCCCTCTTACTTCAGTTACTACAGCATTCCTCTTTTCTTTCTCGTTGCTAATGCAGTATGGTTTAAACTTTGCCACGCCTAGTCCTCTTCTGCCCTCCTGTGTTGTGCCTACGATGTCCCTATGTTCCAGGTCACATATTGCTGTGTCCACAGCTTCTTCCGCTTTCCACTTTCTGTAAGTTCTAACCTCCGGCGGATTATTACTTTTTTCCTTATCCTTTGAAAACCGTAGCGTCATCACTGTGCTGCGTTTCCTTGCTTTGAACCCTTCAGTTCTTGATGCAATAGGAAGTCCCAATTGGCCCATTGTTCCGTAGATACCCGAGTTGTTGATATGCCTAGGGAGACCCAGCCATTTCCGAATGTAAACTGAGCATCGCTGTTCGATACGTTCTACTCTCGTCATTGCCACTTTTCGTACATTGTCAGCGGCCACAGCAGTCTCGGGTAGAGACCGCATTGCAGACACCACACTTTGAGCTTTCCACTGAGCCTTGTTTTGTCGATTGCTCTCAATCCTTCCTGCGCCTGCTGAAAAATCTCAACCCCTTTCTGCCTGTCATTCAGGCTACTCTTGTACCATCTGCCAAGACTTTTTACAGTTTCTTCTTGTACTGTTGGTATCTTATCGCCAGCGATCATAAATTTAATTTCCTTTTGCTTTCCATTCACAATACAACAACTCCTGGACATTTTTCTTTGAATTTCATCCTGCACCATCTTATGAGTTCATCAAGTCAAGATAACATTTTTTTCGCTGAATCAATACCCTTAGATAGCACCATGATATCGTCCATAAAAACCTTCAATGATGGTTTGACCACCACAACATCTTCTTCCATTAATCGCAGAAACATTTCCATAACCAGAACAAAAAGTATCACAGAGATCATACAGCCGGCTGCGATACCAACCTCCAGTCTTTGCCATCAAGTTGTGAAATCGCTTGTTGTGAACCGCATCCGAAGCCCATCGTAATACTTCATCAGCATTTGAGCTCTTCCGGGAACCAAAAGTTGTCCATAGCTTTCTCTATCAGTTTGTGGGGAACAGAGCCATATGCATTGGCAAGGTATAGCCAAATCACTGATAAATTCTCTTTGTTGACCTTTGCATCCTGTATTGTGTTCCATATGAAATATGCATGTTCGATACAGCCTGGAATGTTCGTGGTTCCTGCCTTTTGAACTGACTCATTAACATACCCATTTACTCTGACAAAGTCTATTATTCTCTTGCTGATTACTCCAAATAAAATCTTTCCGTCAATGTTCAATAATGATATTGGCCGAAACTGACCACTCTCGTCAGAATGTTCTTCTTTTGGCAAATAAATTCCTTCTGCTAAATGCCACCTTTCCACGACGTCTTTCTTCTGCCATGCTTTTCGGAGCATTAGGAATAACTTCCTTCTCAAGATTTGACAATTCTTGTAAACCTTGTAGCTCACACCATCATTCCCTGGGCTGCTTTTCCCACAAGCCTTCCTTACAAACATCTCAACCTCCTTCATCTTGATATCAGACATATCCAATGCAACACCTGGCACTGATGGTTTCTTAATTCCTCGCATCATTGGTAACTCATCACCCCGATTGGGATCTCTGTAAGTTTCTCTGAGGTGAGATTCAAGTTCTTTCTTTGTACATTTCATTTTTCATATTCTTGCTTCCGAAAACAAGCCTTTCGCAAACCTGAAGAGGTCTTGAAAAAAAGGTCTTTCTTGTCTTAATCTTTTCCTTCCTCCTCATCAAGCGTCTTTCCTTTCGCATGGTGATTCTTAAATTCATATTTGCTTCCGCATACAGAGCTTTTAGTCCCTCTTTCTCTGACTCCTCTGCTTGGAGCCACCTGGTTTGAAAGTGGAAGGTTGGAAGTGCCTTTTAGCTTTCTTAATTCTGCTTATCTCCACGTGCCGCCTTGATGGACCAGTTTTCTTTTTAGATGATATATCCTCTTTCTCTAAGCCGAAACGTTTCAAACCTTCATCGTAGATCATTTTTGACAGCTTCTCAAGCTGGTTTTCTAAGCTTCCTTTTATCTTATTAGACAATTTAATAATCTCTGTAGGAAAATTTAATCAAAAGCTATCAAAATAAAGGAGCATATTAGATTTGATTGATAATGCACACCAATGATTTCCGGCTCCTTGAGAATCACCTACGTTTATGATATGATACCCTTACTTAGTTACAGAAGATATTTTATCTCTAGAAAGAAAATTGATAAAACTTTTAATCCATTGATTTATATCAAGGTTTAATAGTGGTTTATTAACAAAAATCGTTTTTATAATATTGTTTCTAATAGAGGAATGCCTTTAAAAATAAGTTTTTGCCTAGAAGCAGTTCGGAGCCATTTTTTTTCTTTTTCTTTTGAGGTTGATAAGCTACTATCTTATCAAGCACATGTCGGTTTCCGAGGTCTTTACCAACAGGTTTTTGATTTCTTAATCCATTACCTGTTAAAGATGTTAAGAGAAAAGGAACAATACTACTTAAGACAGCACAAAGAAATCACCAGTCATTTGCTTTTATGTTGGTTTAGTCACGGAATCAGTATCCCTTTTACTACTTTCATAAGCCCTTTCTTTTGTGTTTTTGTTAACCAAGTCACATATGGGACCATTTGATTGACTTTGCGTTTGGAAATCAGATAAATATCTTTCTGGTCTGATCCTTTTCCAAGCAATTTATCCATTCCAAAACAAAAAAAGACTCTCCAAAGCAATATTTACTAATCCAGGAAGGGCTTTAGTTGCTAGTTTTTTAGCCATTGGTAGAAGTTTAGTACCAAGTGTCATCAAAGTAGAAAACAGTGATCCTCCTTTTTGAAGAACATGACAGATTTCTGTCTTCAAAATCCACACCTTTACCCATAGATTTACCTTTTGTATTTTATTTATTTGTGTTTTAGTTAAAATTAATTCATCTGGTCCATTTATTTCATCAGAAAGATGAACTACTATTATATTTGTATTAAGAAAAGCCTGAGGAAGTTTTGTTTTGATTCTCATTTAGAGTTACACTGTCTTTATGATATTCAGTCATAAACTCATATATTAGATAAAATATGTATATTTTATGATTAAGCTCTAATAACTACTGCTTTATTACCAAGAACATCGATTTTCAGCTCTTCTGAGAATAAAATAAAACCAAATATAACACAATTGCTGTAGGATTGCCTGATAATCTCAAAGGCTTAATTGAAATGAGTCATCTAAACTATCTTGTTGATTTGTGAGATCAAAACAGAGGAGACTATGCGTTGATTGATAATTTGATTGATTAAGAAGAGAATCATTTTCAAGCATACTATAAGCTTTTCTATACTCAATCTCTGAATGATATGTTCTACACAACTCTGTGCTAGGTCTTAAAGCTAACTGTGGGATGAAATTTCCATTATTCACTTCTAATTGAGCCATGCTATATGATATTTTTGATTTGTTAGCACCGATTCCAAATTTATCAAGCATATAAAAATTACCTTGTTGGAGGAGCCGTGGCTTAATGATTAGTGCAGTTTTACAGTAAAGAAAAGTCATTGGTTGGCGTCAGGAAGGGCATCCTGCCAAAGAAATTCTTCACTGCCAAAACAAAGTCCCTCTGAAGGGCACCATCTGAGCCCCAATTGCTGGGGGAAATGACGTTAAAACCCTTAAAAATATTAATAGAAATACCCTTGTTGAGAATTCATTTTACTTTAATTAACACCATTAGCACCAAATAAAAAGATGCTTAGGATTTCTAGTCGATGTTGAAAGTTTGAGAACATTTGATCTTTGTGATCTTTGAAAAACTAATCTCTCTCTGTAGTTTTCCCAAAGATGTGGTTTAAGATTCTTTTCTAGAAAACCGCATCTTTGGAATCCATAACTTGAATTTGGTTACTATATATTTATGATTATTAACATCTGTTGAATCATTTCTAAAAATAGTATTGCTATCATGTTCAAGAATAAAAATAAAATTATATTTACCATTTGGAGCAATTTGATCTCTAAAATTATTAATAAAACTATATCTGTTAAGAGAGCATCTTAACAATATTACCAGCCGGGAGGGATTTTCTTGTTTTAAAACCTAAATAAGTGTATGTTGCTGTTGTATCCGAGTCTTTAGAATAAAACATACTACTATCAACAGATTTGGTACAAACAGTAACACTACCATTTTCTACATGTCTTTCACGAATAATGGAAAAACCACTGTTGATAATTAATACATTACCAGAAACCGCAAGATCAGCTCTATCTGCTGTTTTACTTATTTCAACTTCAACCTCTAGATACTAGCTGAATAGACCTAAAGGTGTACTTTCAGAACTGGTATCAATAACAAAATCATAATTTGTTTTTCTCTAATACTGCCTATTTCCTGGAAATGTTAGTGATGTCAAATCTACTGACACGTATTAGAATATCTTATAACTTTTAGAATATCTAGGTGATCTAAAACTCATTCTATACTAATAGTTTAGATGATTTTTATAACAACAATTTGTCAAATTGTAATGGTAAGGTTTAATATTTATTATTTGATTTATGTTCTTCCTGCTGAATATTCTTATTATTTGAATATGTCTTCAATAATTCTACTATTTGATCTCCTTTTTCTCTATAGTTTGCTTTCTATTGAATTTACTATCTAATTATCAACAGCATTTTGTCTCATTTTAGAGCGAGTTTTTTACTTTTGATATAAACTTTTTACCAAAAGATTATAGAATATCTGTAATACCATCACCATACTGTATATCATTATCAATAGATTGACCTGTTTCATTATCTATTTTACTTAAGTCATATGGATAAGGGTCTGTAACCAGTCTTGTTCTCATATTCTACCAATGTATATTAAACTACAAATCTTCTTTAATAATCAAAGTCATCGAAACAGAAAAACCGTTTTAATCTAATGGTCTGTTGTAATTATCAGTGATGTTTATTCTCATCCTTTTGATATTGTTAGTGTTAATTTTATTGTTAAGTTCTCTTTGAGAATAACACAAAATGGATAACGTTTTTGTTTATCATCAACACTAAACCAATATAAAACATTACTCTGTATTCCAGAAAAAATAGATCCACTCAGTATAGTTGCAATGTATAAATATATTATCAATGCTCATTGTTATATCAAGCAGCTTTTCAGTGTAACTAGATGTTGTTATACAACTTTTTAAATCTGTAATTTTCTTTTATCAAACTCAATAAGATTAGCAAAAGTTCAAGTGGAAAGATCTAATTGATAACTAGTTTCAAAATGAATATATGTTTTTAATCTAATTGCAATGAAACTAAGAGTGATTCCACTTATAGAATGACTATTGTTTGATATTGTTTGTTGCATAAAATCATCAACATCTGAAAAAGAAAACTTACCTGTTGGAAATGTTATTGTTATCCAAGCATTTCCATCATAAGTATATTTAGAGTATTGTTATTATAAGTACTACTTGTATTATACGAACTATAGGACATTTCTAAAGAATCTAATCCTTGTCGACATATTTAGTTGTTTTCTAAAAATATTTTAGATTGAAAATTGATTACTAAATTATGACTTTGATTTTATTATTCCATCATGACTATTAATAAAACTTGGAAACTTCATATACTAGTATTAAACATAAATTTCTTAATACAAGCATCATATCAAGTTTTGTTAACAATACCAAGTTTCAGCAAATGGTCAATAATTTCTATTGATTCGATATGTAGTTGTACATTATTATTACCTAACATACAATTTCTTGTGACAAGAGATAGTCATGGCATTAACTGTTCAGAAGATATGTAGTAGGTGGCACTACCAATCTGCCTTTTAAGTAAACTATGATGTTTGGGCATATCCACAAGACTATTCAGATCATTGAATATTTGTTTAGCTATTTGATTATCTTTTGATTTTAGGTTATAGCGTTTGGTTAAAATATTGAGAACAAGTAACAGTTTGTTAGCTTGCAAAAGTATTTTCAGCATAGCTTACAAAGTTGTGTACAAAAAAGTAATACAAATTTTTAAAGTATCATGGCAAAAACATTTGTTTCCTAGACTTTCTTGAGTGTTCTGCATCCGGATTATCCCGTTTTAAGTCCCAACAGTAGTCAGACATCATTTTGATATCCCATCTTCCTTGATACCTCTCTTCCACATTTTAATGTGGTGATGAAATTGTTCTTCCTGTTTGTCACTGACATCATCAAAATTCTCCGGAAATCTGTCCAAGTTGCTATACAGGTAGTGAACCTTGATGCTCATGTCTGCTCTCAAAATGCAAAACTTTTCCAACATGTTATCAACTAACGCTGTAGTTGTCAGACTCACAATTTCCAAGAAAACCCTGAATTATATCTATGAATGAGCACCAGACTTCCAGCTCAATTCTGTTCATCACATTTTTGAAGTCTTCATCCTTTACTAATTCTCGTATTTAGAGACCATAAAAAATGCTGGCTTTCAATTTTTCCATGCTTAGTCCTGGAAACACTTCTCAAATGTAAAGAAAGCATGTACCATTTCTATCTAGAGCTTTAACAAACTGCTTCATTAAACCAAGTCTTATATGAAGAGGTGGAAATATGATCTTTTCTCGTGGGACCAGGGCTTCATTTATTACATTTTTATCCCCAACTGTAAATTTATGTTGAGTAGGTCAATCTCTTTCAATCCAGTGTCTTGGCTTGTCTCTACTGTCCCAATAGCAAATAAATCATGGAAATTTTGTATGGCCTCCTTTGCTGCTCAAGTAAATCATTCACCATTTTCAAATCTACACAAATGATCCAATTGTGACGATCTTACTTTATGCAGTTCAGGATATGCCTGACAGCCTCATATGTTTTTTTCATTTTAGTTGCGTGTGCGATCTGAATTCTAAGATCTACGTGGAGAAGTAAACATTTTAAACTTCTTTTAGAGCTGTCAATAAACAATCTCCAGGTACTAGCTTCATATTTTGCAACACCTAACTTCATCAAAAGAACAGGAATATCCTTGCAAAAGATAAGATCGTCTTTATGCACAAAAATTGAACGAAGTCTGAATCCCTTGTCCGATGGATGGTAATTTTAGTCCCAGGATCATGTAGATTTTCGTTTTGAGTCTTGATATTAAGACCTCGAGGCATTTGTTTGTATTTTCTAACACCTTGTCCAACAAAAGAAGAATCATAATCTTTAGCAGTTCCTCTTCTAAGGTCATTTTTTATACTTTTAAATTTTAAATCAAACAGTTTTAAATATTTCTTCATAATAACAACATCATTTTTTGCTGCTAAAGCAACATCCTTATCACTATTATTATCAGTTTAATAATAAACATTTCATTATTATTTAAAATGTATTCTGGATCCTGTTTTAGTTCTTGTTCCACTATATTTTCTGATTCTTGTATTGGTTTAAGTGAGCAATTAATTCTTTTTGATTATCCTGTAATTGGTTAATCAATTGATCCTGTCTCTTGCAACAGCCTTTTTTACATCAAGTTGAGCATCTGTTATTTGTTTATATTATATTTCATTTTTGTAATAAAAATCCATTTCACCATCTTTATACTTCCCAAATGTTTTTCTAATTGCTCTCTTCATTTCAATAATTTTAATAGATGATTTTGTAAGCTTCTTCATTTTATCAATCATTTTATCAATATTCATTTAATAATGGGTTAGATAAATGAATTCATTTTAGCATTTATCTTGATGTTATCAAATGTGTTTGTAATACTAATATGAATCAGATGTGATAAATAAGTGCTGATTTAACATCTATTAAAATAAATGTTGTTTAGCACTTATTTAATATATTAGTATAATATAAATATGAACGATTATAACTAACATAAAATTGTGTGTAAAAATGATAACAATTTTAAGAGTATAAATGGAAATGTGCCAGGTAATTAATTCAGGTTGCTAATATCATCACGTTAAGCAAGAGGAAAATCAAAACTGTTACTCAACTGCTTATTACAACTGCTTGGTATTTTGATAAGGTTGACCTTTATGCAAAAACCTTGGAGCAAGAAAAATATAAATATCTACAAGAAAGATTTAAACCTATATCTAAGAAAGTAGGATATGATATTATAGAATTTCTCTGTCAATGTTTTTGAAGTTCCCTGCTTGGTGTAGTGTCCTGAAATTTCATGTAGCTATGCGGTAGCAGGCAGTGGCACGATGACCATCTGGCCTGCCCTGCGTGTTCAGCAAACCCCTACCGAGCGAGACTCCCTTTTACGTCATTGTTGTATACATTAGTGTTTGTTCTTGTTATGGCATACGAAGAGTAAAAAATCCGCAGTAGATATCCAAAGTTCTTTCTTCAGGATGTTTCAATTGCGACACCTTCTCTAGCTAGCTGGCTGTTGACTCTAAACAGTTCATTTGCCCTTTAACAGGTCTTGTTTTTATTCCTACTGGGTTGCTAGCCACCTCCTCACCAGATTTGGAACCTGTTGAGGTTCCGGTTTAGTCGCCAACCAGACGACCATGCAACAGGTTGTACTGGATTACATGTTACCAGAAGCAGGGCAAGAGCTGAACTGACCTGAAATTAAAAAAATTAAACTAAAAAAGATTAAAATTTAAAAAGATGGTCAAAAATTAATAAATATTAGATGATTTCATTTGTGAGAAAAATTAAAACCCTACTATCAATTATTTCATACAATCACGCCACAAAAACGTCTGTTGTATATATTTATCTCAATTATTCTATCATACTGATAAGGATATTAAGCTTAATTGTTATCAGTTTTGTTTATGTGATTTACCATCTCAAAATGAAAGGAATATGATTTGTAGAGAACTAAACATTAATAAAAACCACTACGATAATGGTGTAAATCAACCATATCCATTCATCTATGTTGATAAACCTAAAAAAGTAACGACGAATTTTGATGAAACAATCCAACTGTATTGTACATGATATATTGTGTCAAGTGTAAGAAACTAACAACTAATTCAAATGAACACTAAAAGACGCCTAAAAATGGTAAACTAATGAAGAGATCTAATTGTTCAGTTTGTGGATAAAAAAAGTAGTTTTATTAAACAGAATAAGAATTGCTATTCATAAAATAATTAAAAAATTACCAAAACATTATTAAATATAAAATTACCAAAATCAAAAGCTGGTTTTACACCTAGTAGGTATAAATATATGGATCAATACAATCCGCTTGATCAACAATCAGAGTATGATTCTGATGGTAATATCAACAAATAGGGTGAATGAAATCAGTGCTAACCATGTTGTTTGTTTTTGTGTTGGTAAAAAGTCAAAAAGTGAAAGTGATCGAGATATGGTTAATTTATTAGAAAAAATTCCTTATGGTGAGGTGACAAAATGGGGTATAGTAGCTACAAATATTATCGATGCAAAACGAAAACTTGGATTAGGTTTGAAATCAAATAACTGAAAAGGTCGTGGAGTGAAGACTGGAGAATAGAATTGGCGGATGAGCTTCTTAAACCTATAATAATAAGATTCACTCAACAACATGTGTACTGTGAATCAATAGACATAATATGATGTGCAGACCTTGTTGATATACAACATTTCAGTAAATGGAATAAAGGTTATAAGTACCTACTTATGGTGATTGATATATTTGGTAAATATGGATAAATTGTTCCATTGCAAGATAAAAAAAGGTGACACTGTAACGAAAGCGTTTTAAATCATCTTTCAAGATAGAAAACTACAACTTCTATGGACTGATAAGGGTAAAAAGTTCTATGACAAACATTTAAATGACTTATTAGAGAAAAATGGAATACATCTATATTCCACTGAGAACGAAAAAAAATCATCAGTGATTCAACGATGGAACTGAACATTAAAAATCAGGATGTGGAAGCAGTTTACTATTCGAAATAATTCACAGTATTTACACATCTTACCTAAATGACTGAAAAGTACAGTAATACTAAACATTCAAGTATAAAAATAACACCAACAGAAGCTAATAAAAAGAACCAAGGAGCTGTTTATTTAAATCCACACGGTGATGTGGAAAAAAGAAACCAAAATTTGAAGTAGGCGATAAAGTTATATATATACTGTTATTCCACAAAAGACAAAGAGAAAAATGGTAAGAAGAATTATTTATGATAGATAAGATCCAATATACCAATCCAGGTACTTCTGAAAGAAAAGATCCTAATGATGAGGGGATTCAAGGTAGTTTCTATGAACAAGGATCATTAAAAGCTAAACAAGGTGTTTTCTACATTGATAACGAGATAAGGAAAACAAAAAATAAGTTATAACAAAAATAATGTTCCATGGAAGGGATTTTGCTAAAGGTTTTAATAGTTGGATTTAACTGAAAACAAAGAAAGTGTTTTAAAGATGCATTATTTTATGATAGTATTGAGGGTATGATTAAAATATTTAAAAGATTAATTAATAAAAAGAAAGATATTGATAAAATGTCTAATAATAAAAAATTCAGAACATTAGTTTATAAATTATGTGAGTAACCATCAGAATATATCAAATATGCCGTTTTTTTCATAATTACAAAGAATCATTAGTATGCAGTGATTGCAAAAGAGAATTTGATAATTTATCAAATTTTCAGTTTGAAGTAAATGAAATAAATGAAAGTTGATACTGTAAGAGCTGGCAATGAATATGATTGGGATTATTCTAATTTAGAATATGATTTAATACTAGATAATGTTAATGAGAAAAATAAATATATTATTAATTCAAATGATAAAATTGATGAAAAATACAACAAATTAATATTGGATAATATTAATGAAAAAGATGATTTCATAAGTAAAGAAGACAATAATTTTGATAAAAAATACAACAATTTAATCATTCAATATGGTGGTGATTATTGTAAAAAATCTAACAATAATATAGAAATGAATAAGAGAGATTTTAAAAAATTAATAAAGGATTAATTAATTAATATGTTATTAAAAATAAACTAATACCAGTACCTAGAAAAAGTGTTAAACAGAGGGAAAGGAATGTGAAAATAATAATAATGTAATGACAATGTAATGGCATTTGAATTTAGTGATGATTAAAAAACAGTTCCATTACCTCAAACAGAAATAACTGAAACAATCAAGCTTTAAGCGATTGTGTTTTATCTTATAAAGAACTGTCTAATCAAAATGTATATTCAACATGAAAAATAAGGATAATGAATGTTTTAGATAGTGTCATATAAGATATTTATATCCACAAAAAAGATCCTCAAAGAATTAAAAATGTTGATAAATAAGTCGTACAAAAACTTGATTACAGTGGAGTTGAATTTCCACTAACAGCCAAATAGTACAATAAAACAAAAAAGAAGAATGAGATTAATGTTAATGTGTTTGGTTACAAAATTAGACAAGTATATCCTATATACGTGTTAAAAGAAAAATTTTAAGGTCAAATAAACTTGTTATTAATAACAAAAGATCAAAAACAACATGATTTAATAAAAACTCTTGATAAATTAATGAAATTGAATAACGCTTTTGTATGCATTGCTTACAATGGTTCAGTTCTGAGAGGGTGTTAGCAGATCATAAAAATAACTGTATTGAAATTAAGGTTTCTCAGGCTATTAAAATGCCTGATAAGAATAATTAAATTTCAAAATTTAATAATTATCACAAACAATTATAAGTACCATTTGTTGTTTATGCTGATTTTGAAGCAATAACTAAAAAATTACTAGAATGCTTAATTAATAATTATGAATCATATACTGGAAAGTTTCAGGAACATACAGATTATGGATATGGTTATAAAGTAGTACTATGCTATGATGATGAATACACAAAACCAGTACAAATTTATAGAAGTTATTAAGCTGTTTAGAAGTTTATGTAGCAAATGCTGCAAGAGGTTAAGTATTGCAAGAATGTTATTAAGAACAAATCTAATGAAATTTTGAGAACTATAAAGGATAAAGAAGAATTTCAAAAAGCAAAAAAATATTTTCAAAAAATATATAATGATAATAATATTAGCGTTGAGGGATTACTGCCACCTAACAAGTAAATATAGAGGATCTGCTTATAAAGATTGTAATTTGAAACTGAGAATTGATTTTGATGGATTCAAAATACCAGTGATTTTTCAAAATCTGAGAGTGTAGGATGTAATAATGCAGAACATTGGAGAAATACCTTAGAACATTTTCTTTTTAATAAGAGTAAAGAGTGTGAATTTAATATCAATGTCATTCCGAATAATACGGACAAGCATTTAAGTTTCATATCAGAAAATAATTAAACTTTCCTTGACAGTTTCCAATTTAGGATTTCAAGTCTTGATAAATTAGTTAATAACCTACCAAAAGAAGCTTTCAAGTAAACATCAGAAGTTTTTGAAAATGACAAACGTAAATTTTATGATGAAAAAAGATATGTCGACTGATGATTATATGGGCAATTTTGAAAAATTTAATGATAACAAGCTGCGATATAAAAAACATTTTACAGTGTATTGAGGTGAAATAGATTAATTATTTTTTAACCTGTACTATTATAAGAAAAACCAACAATAGTTACCAAAACATTTTACTGAAATGATTAATCATTAATATTAATTCTATGATTGAGCCATAAAACTGTAAAATGTGATTGTATTATTATGTTTTATTAATACAATTATAATCATTTTGAGGTGTAACAGATTAGTTATTTTCAACCTGTACTATTATAAAGAAAACCAAAAAAAATTACCATAAGAGTTTACTACAAAATGATTAATAATTATTAACCATCTTATAGATTTAATATGAAGGATGTTTTAAATAAATTATTAGGTAACTATTCTATTATTAAAATATGATTAATCCATCTTATAAAACAAATATTAAGAATTTATCTGAATACACAATTGTTTAAAGCGAACCATCGCTCTAAAAAGCTCTTTAAGAGCTTCTTAGAGCTTTCTCCCACCAAGCTCGTATGCATAACGATTTTTGCATCCCCGCAGAAGAGTCTTTGTACACCTTGTTACACAAGGTGTTCAAATATTTCACCTGTGCCAAGAACTCTATGCCAGAATAGAGAAATAAGGTGAAAAAATAAGATAAAAAAATCATGCTGTATTTATGCTAAGAGACTATTACGTTATGAAAGTTAAAACAACTTAATTGTGCTTTAATAGGGGGTGTATAAATTGCTTTTATAGTGGGTACCAATGCATACACAAGTAGTAAAGTAATTGAAAGATATCTGACTTCTTTTTTGAAACATTTTTTTTTTAAAAAAGGAAAATCTCTCATTTACTGTTAGGTTTACAGGAGGAGTGATACAGTTACATCTTTACAGCAAGATTTAAAAATGATTTATCTGAGCTAAGATACAACAACTACGGACAATGGAGAGGAGGCCCCTTTCTTGTCAGCTTGACAGAGACTGACAGTTCAGAGCCTATTCTCCTCCTTTGCATTCTTTTGATAGAAGATGTAAGTTGCTGAGAAGAAGACATTTATACAAAAGCTGGTGAGTGTGAAGATTAGTTAACACCTTCAAAGGTGAAGTTGAAATGCTTGCCACAGAAACGAAGAAGTTATAATTGTCATTAAAGAATGCGAAAGTTTCTTTGCTTGCTGCCGATTTTATTGCAAATTTAAGCACTTAGAATGAAATGAGTGGCCAACATTTCTCAGATTTGATGCCAGTAAGGCAAACTTTAATGAGTAATATTGCCTTGATCTGTTGTCACAGGATGGACTTGTGACTCAAACAAAACTTATTGAAGAATGTGCAACATATATAGTCTCCACATTGCAGATTTTTTAACCACTGTGTATACTTCATTCCTCAGTGCCTGTTCGATATGTTGCAAAGTACGTAATGAAGAAAGTTTATGAAATGAACACTGCTAACGACTGTGAATTGTACATGAGCAAAGCAAGAAGCCTCATTTTCCACACCGCTGTGAACTTTTATTTCAACAATTCTCCAAATCAGGTGATCAGACGTGAAAGGACAATCTTTCATTTTTCAAGAAACTGTAGCGATCTGAAAAGTAAAAACATTGTGCAATTTTGTACAATTGATATATAATCAACCCAACAATGTCACTCCATTAATTTTGCAATATATTTCGAAGTTAATACTTCATCTTCAGGCTACTAGGTAAAAATACAAAAAGAGATCGTTCCTACATTCCTGAAATTCCGAGTACCAAACAATGGTTGTTTTGATGATCGAAATGTTAGGGATTTTCAAATGAAACTTCTTAAGAAAGAAATTATGACTGCCAGACAAGATTTAAAGCTATGTAAGGAGAAAGTTACCATTGTTCGAGATGAAGTGAAAACGCACGTTCCATACAAATGTTTACCGTCAGTGATTCAGTACACAAGATATTTCGTAAGATTTGAATTCACTGTGTTAGATTTCGTTAGAGTTGTGTATGCTGCAGAGAGATGTTGACATGAGATATGAAATATTGTATTCAGCAGTTTTACTGTTTTTGTATTTTTACCTTGCAGCTTGAAGATGAAGTATCAACTTCGAAATATATTGCAAAATTAATGAAGTGACATTGTTGGCTTGATCTGAAAGGTAACTGAAATTTTATATTGAAATCAGAACGAAGATCGGTTTACACATTTTCTTTTGTTTGATAATTATGTGACAATTATCCTACATTTATAATTTCATTTAACATTGCAACAATTTGCTAATCGTGGCAATGTTACCAGTTTCATTACGTTCTTCATTGTTTTGTTGTAGAACATGACAGACATTTTTCAAAATTACAAAAAAATTGTGCTGCTTTAAGTAAGGCTGGAATGCACTGTGTTTAATTGTGTCACATATGGACTCTTTGGGCAACATGTCAGGCAGTGTTAATTAAGCAGGCCATGCCTATACTTCTTACTTCTAGTCTAGTTCAGAAATGTTTAGTGTTTAATTCCATCTTTTAGTGATATTCTAAATAACCACTTCAACATTCACAGTTCCGTTTTCCAACTATTACCTCTCCCAAGTATTTAGCATAAAAGCCCTTAACTCCATACAATGGCATTGACCTAATGATCAACCTATACTGCTTTGCTCTCAGCTTGGTGGGTAAACTTTTATCATTGTTGAATATAAAAAAATTCAACAATCCAGACCAAAGCTTTACTATTTTATATAACCTTCAAAACACTGAAATAAGCCGAGTGATATACTTAATTTAAGATATTAAATCATGTTTTCAAAGTAGACGAGTTTCAAGGAGTTCGAACAAATGGATTTAGAATAAAATAATTATCGGTCTTCAATAGCCTAATGGAATATTTTAAAGCCTACACTCGGCAGGTTTAACTTTCTCTTTTTAAGTCAAAGAATATTTTTCTTGTTTTCAGAGTACCTTGCCGGTCTGGAAAATGCTTTTAACTCACTCTTTTATATTTTTCACTTTTGATATAAATACTTACAGCTGAATAAAAATAGCTGAATAGCTCCAGAAAAAATAATACTTGAAGAAATATAGCTGGTTAGCTGCAGAAAAAATAAAATTTTTAATTTCTGAAAAATATCAACTAGAAGTATCTTTAATCCGAGAGGTCTTCATTTCGAGGGTTATTCTGAAAACTATTGAATAATTTATATTTAATAGAAAATTCTGCTTATGTTTCCAAGTGGCCGTCTACGGTAGGCATGTTCTTGTCATTGTTACCTTTTAATTTCAGATAAAGAACTTTCACCAACAGACAGATGGCATTAAATGAATTTGAACATTAATAAGGTTTTTGAAAGGCTCAACAATCAAATTATTGGATTTTATTAATAAAACTTTATCAATGGAGTTTGAGTAAGGTGTTGTAGGAGTAGAGGCTAACCGGAATAGCTAAGGTATTAAGTTATTAGCTACCGATTTTTCTTGCTTAATCAATTTGAAGTTTTTGTGACTTGCAATAAAGAGTTGTCTTTCAACGAATCAAAGCAGGTGCACAGACCTATTCCTACTAACGATAAAATCAATGATCCAGTTTCTATAGAATGCTTAACTTTATATAATTATTTTCAAGTTTAGAGTACAAAAACATATAATACAAGAAAATATATGTGTTTACCTGTTTGAAAGTTTATTAAAATTGACATAATTTACTAATATAAATCTCGATAGGAAAATTCCATAATATGTTAATTATTAAATTTAACTCGAATTATTTTTAAGAAAGCCATATAAAAACATATTCCTCAAACAAGTTATTTTCAAATTTTCAAGTTGCATTGACTGTATGGCAGACCTTGTACCTAGCTTTAATTTACTTTTGAGCAGATTTTAAACGAATATACTTCAAAATGTGTATCTTATACAATCAATTAGCTTTTACTATACTACTTCTTCCCATCTTTTATTTATTTATTTATTTATTTTATTTTTCAAGTTTATGAAGAGCTAAGTTGATATGAAATTAGCCTGTAAAAGAAGGTAAGAAAATAAGCCATAACACATCATTCTTCAGCCAATATTCTAATCATTGTACTATCTAATCCTTTCTGGAAAAACTAATACCTTTTTGTCACCATTTTTTTGGTATTATGACAATCCCCTGAAAGGACATTCACTACAGAATTTGGGATACACACATAAAAGGCGTTCGATATTTATTTTGTCCTGGGTATCTACTTTTTTATAGACAATATCTTCCAAAAAAACACATTTTGACCATATGCATAAGGATGGAAAGATACGTCTGACAACAACAGCAACATAACTTCCAACAACTTAAAGATGTTCTCTTTACTATATTCGTAGTCTCTGAGTACATTACTTCACAGTTTTTTCTATTTATGCAAAAGGAGAATGCTTATTCAAAATACAGTACAATTTAATCTACATATGATCCTGGTTGCTATCGAGTCCTTTTTGCAACGTAGTACCAAGAGGAAGTCAGAAAATTGAGACAATTAATCTCTAGATTTATTTGATAACAGTTTTGCCTCTCTTCAAAAAGCTAAGAAAATTGCGAAAATTCCTTTACTAACCGAAGTTCGAGATCCATTAATGTATCACGCTTCAAGAGTTTCAAGTTTTTTCCTATCGATTTTCTAACTCGCTTACACACTGTTTTACAAATCAAAATATCATTTATAAATAATAACTATAATTTGATAATGAAAATGGTATTAGTAATAATAATAACATTGTACATGAATTCAGTTAAAATATTACTATGGAAGTCGGTCCCAAAAATGTAATGTGATGGTATTTAGGAAAGGAAAAATATCCAGCTCTAATGAGATTAAGTTCCAGATGAACAGATAATGAAGGAATGTGGTAGGTAAAGGAGTTCCAGATTGTACCAGTAGTGGTAGATAATTTTGGTATGGGGCAAGGAGTTTTGATGATTGGATAAACAAATTGAAAATTGTTATAAATATAGATTTAATGCAGATAACTGTTTTCTTAGAAACTTCTGAAATTCTTCTGTAAGTGTTGGAATTTGTTAAATAAACACACTTTTTGCTCTTTGTCCTCTGTTATGATTTGTCAAACGGAGAATGAAAAGCGCAATTTTTTCATGAGCCAGTGTGTAAAGAATAAACCCCTTATTTTAATAAAAATTACTATAACGGGAACTTTTTACTTTTTCATCCGAAACATACAATTGCAAACCTCACTAATCAAGGTAGTTTGCATTGGCTTGCCTATTTAACAAAATCAAATGTATTATTAACAAAATTAATAGTTCAGGGTTTGTCCATGGTTCATTTCTACGACAGAATATATAGTCTCCATTGGGATTGCAAAAGTTTTCTTGTAACCGCCTTTCACATCTCCAGATATGGCGTTCAAGAGATTGAAATTCCTTTCCACAGAAAATACAAACCACAAATAATGTAAAAAAATATCGATAACTCAACTCAAACATTTCCTAATAAAACCCTTGTGCAGCGGCAAGTCGATTGATTTAAAATTGTATTTGGTATATTAGAAAAACTGGGCAAAAATTTTGTGATTAAACGAGAGCCATGTACAGAGACGCCTGCACGCCACCGCTCAACAGCTAGACTATGAACAATAATAATAACTATGAACAATGATAATAACCATAATAATAATGACAACAATAATAATAACTAGAAAAACAAGAAAGCAGGATGTACCACCCCAAGGAAGATGTTAGCAGGATTTATATCAGTAAAAAAGTTGGTCTAATTCAAATCAGCTGCACAGAGAAGACTACTAATTAGGCCAAGAAACAAATCGGAGAGAAAAAATAAGAAGTTACTGAGACATTTTTGCCACCATGAAGAATGTAAGAAACTGTTTTCAGTTTAAAAGGAAGCAAGAAGATGTAAAAGAGAGGTTTAAATGTAAGGTGCTGAAGCATAGGAAAATTTATCAGTTACAAAATGGCGAGCAAAAGAGTCCTCCAAAGAACGAATTATGCAAATCATAAGAGAATATTGTGAAGCTAAAACAATGCATAGAAAATATTCCAAAGGATCAGCAAAGTAGATGTGAATAAGGGAGGTATTAATAAATGGCTGAAAATTGCCAGCTTAAAGGCAAAAAAGGCATTATCGCAGCACAGGATAAAAGCCTGGCTACAAAAAACTATTGGAAAGAGATCATTAAACACAGGATAATTCAAAATACAAATTATGTCACTAATATGAAAATATAGAATATATCAAGTTAGGATGTCCAACACTAGGAATTCTTTGAAAGAGATAACAAAGCTTTAGTAGTTGAAAGGATAGATGAAAGCGTAATAACGGATATGCCAATCAATACAGACAAAGAGATTGCTGCTAATAGGACAGATGTTGTTATCAAAGACAAAAAAGAAACAAATGTATTTTCATTGGCACTTCTGTGCCATCTGAGGGCAATCTTGCAAGCAAAGAAAAAGAAAAATTGTCGAAAGAAAAAACTTTGAGATAGGAGTTATCGAAATGAGAAACAAAAGAACGACTATTGTCCCTGTCATTGGTGGAGGCATAGACTTTATCAAAAAGCGAATGAAAGATCATATATAAAAGATGCCTAGAAAGATCAGCATCGAAGAAATCCAGAAGATATCCCTCCTAGAAACATGACATATTCGAAGGAGAGCTCTATCTCTACTCTGAGAAATGACTGGAATAAAGCTTACCGAGGCAAACAATTACCATTTCGTCACCACCCTAATGATAAAATCTAAATATGGTTCGCAACATTTTCTTACAATTACTCCTTCGGCACAACAGATCTTGCTAAGGACGTAGACAATTCTGGTATTTATATAGTCCGGTATTCATTAATTGTTGTTTATGGAACTATTATGTCCGCCTCGAATGCCCCATCAATTATCTTTGTTATCAGTTTTGGAAACCCTACAAACATGCTCATGCATTTCACTCCACTGATAGGGCCACCCTGTTGCCGCATTTGGAGAAATTTTGACAAAATTTTTTTGCTAAATTTATTTTAGCAAGTGAATCTTGGTGGATGTTGTTAACCCCTAAGACAAAGAAAAATCTTTTGTAACAAATATGGATTAATTTTACAATTTAAGACTTTCTTTTGATGTAAAAATCAACACTCATGGCCACAGTTAATTCATAGAAAAATTACTTTTTGAGCAGGATTCCAGTTGGGTATAGAAATGTACTAAAAATTTGTTAATAAGATACATCTTACATTTACTTGAAAGATAATCCTTTTTTATTCAATTTGCACTTATTGCTCATCCACCATTGTGTTTTGTTATAGTGTTTTTGTTCGCCAGTCACCGAAGTCTGGTAACACGTTTTGGTAGGACACAAAACGGCGTTTCTTGTTTCTTAATTTAACCTGGTATCAGAAGTAAACTTGNCAACACTCATGGCCACAGTTAATTCATGGATAAATTACTTTTTGAGCAGGATTCCAGTTGGGTATAGAAATGTACTAAAAATTTGTTAATAAGATACATCTTACATTTACTTGAAAGATAATCCTTTTTTATTCAATTTGCACTTATTGCTCATCCACCATTGTGTTTTGTTATAGTGTTTTTGTTCGCCAGTCACCGAAGTCTGGTAACACGTTTTGGTAGGACACAAAACGGCGTTTCTTGTTTCTTAATTTAACCTGGTATCAGAAGTAAACTTGGCTTCTCATCTCACTATTAGTTCTGTTATAAACATATTTCAAAATGAGTTTACAGAAACGACCAGAACTGAAGCTCGCTTGAAATGCATCTGAAAACTAAAAAAATTTCCAAACTAAAGTTCAGTGACTATTATGCCTAATCTCACTACAAAGACTGAGAGAACGATCCAGACACTGAAAAAAAGGAACACTACAAAAAATCTCTTTTAGAAATTTCTACATTACGACTTTCAATGCCTGATAAATCTCTTTAAGTCATACGATACACTATTTATGCATCAATCCCACAGGCTGACACGAAAAAGCCCTGGGTATGGATGGACAAACTTCCCACACATTACACAGGAACTACAGGATCCACCCTCAAGACTGACCGTTTAAATTCTGGCATGCCTCCCAAAATAAAAATAAAAGATTGGGAAGTCAGACTCATACAAGCAGGCAACCTATGTCAACATGGAGAAAATAGTAACATTACATGCCGTGAAAAATTTGTTTTTGGTCTTTGCGACAATATAATTCGAACACAATTATTAAAATCCTACCTAAGACCTGATTGTACACCAAAAGCCATGGCAGATCTTGTTGCTGAAGTCACAAATGACAAACAAACTGATTATTAATACTTCTAAAGGAATCGAGGGAACTGGTAATTGGACGAGAAAAGCCAATCAAGCCAAAAACAAACTTCGAGAGATGAAACTCAAGTGTAAATCAAACATTTGCTATTAGTGCGGGATCCTAAACGATCACATCTTTGGGCAGACTGCGCTGCCAATGGCCGCATTTGCTCAAGATGTGGTGGATATGACCACTTTGGATGAACATGTCTTTAATGACTGACCTCCAAATTCAACAATTATGGAATGGGCAGTAACAGACCAGCTTACAAAAGAAACAACACTGCACAGCCACCCCGACATGACCCGACATGAAATAACCACCCAGTCCACGCAGTTCAGATAGCTGACCAACCAGAGGCACTGCCATTAGAATCGCATCCAAGTGTGAAACAACCACTATACTACACTGATGAACAGCCTTCATACTACAGTAAATTAAATGCGATGGATCAACCAAACATCAACAAGCAAACAACAGATGACAAAATCTTCTCATCACTACCATGTTCTTCAACAGGGAGAATTTTTGAAAGTCTAATTTTCCAGATTGACTCAGCAGAAACATCCAACACAACACAATATCACATGGTACCTTCCAAAAGCATTTCCCTGACATACCTCTCCAGACGTCACTTCATCTACTATTCTCATATGGACATAGCCAACCAATCAAACCAATTGAACAAATCAACTTGCTTTGTAAAAAAATATATAATATATAAAAAATACTACAATCTCGTTTTCCAAGTCTTAAGTCAAAAGACATGACCAGGAAACCAACTCTCCTATCAGCCAAGGACTGTGTAAAATTGGTAACCATGAAAATTAATGCTGATGACGTTTATTTTATTCAATTGCAACCGAACTTGAACAGTACAATGGACAGCAGCACAAAATCATCAATGAACAGTAGTTAACCACTAAAGAAGGAGGCTGTAGTACAGCACTACCAGGACGTTTTCACAGGGGTTGGCTGCCTACAACGACCAGTTTCGTTCAAAGTCAAAAGTGATATTGTATCGCTGCAGATACCAATTCACTGAGTACCATTGAGCAAAAGGGGAAAGGAAAAAGCTACCATCGATCGATACGTCAAAGAAGGAATACTGGAAAAGGTAAATGAGCCGACTACATGATGTTCCAACATTCTTTGCAGAGAAAACCAAACAATTTTCTTGTGTGCATAGATCCCTGCCAAACCAACTATAAGGCAATTGAGCGACCAATTTACCAAATGCCGACACTTGGACAAAAGTTAAAATGCTTCATGGTTATTGATGATAATAATGGTGTCTTCCACCTACCCCTGGATGCGAAATCATCTAAGATGATCACAATGCACACAAGATACGGACGCTACCGCTGGAGGAGACTATCGGTGTGTATTAATAATGCCCCTGAAGAACTTCAAATGAGACATTATAACGCTTGACAAATTGGAGGGTATTGCTCTTATTTCTGATGACATTCTAGTATGAGGTTGTGGAGATACATGTGACGATGCAGAAGCTTATCCTGATAAGAACTTAATTGCACTCATGGAAAGAGCTAGAACAAAGGACATTAGATTCAACCCAGCAAAGTTCAAATTCAAAAACAAAGAACAGAAATTTGTTGGGCATATTCTGATGCAAAACGGCATCAAAGCTGATCCCCAAAAGACCAGTGCTATGCTTAATATGCAAGCACCCTATAAGAAAACGAGTTTGCTTTGTTTCATCGGCATGATAAATCACCCTATTTTCAGTACCTAATAACCATCATCCGACCATTAACAGAACTTATCAAAACCGATATGACATTCAATTAGTCATCAAGACAACAAACTTATTTCGATACAGAGAAGAAAGGCATTTTCCAAGTCTACGCTAGCCAGAAGGGACTTGGAAGGGCACTCTTGCAGATGAATGGTGAAAACAAGTTACAACCGAAAAACATGTTTACGAACTCCGAGGATTTCCATTTCGCCGTTCGTAATTACAGAAAAATTCTACAACAGGAACTCTCCTATTCTTCCACACAGAGGACAATGAATCACAGGACTCGGACACTACTGCCAACACTACTGGTTTTCTTCAAGAACCTTTTGTAGTTTACTGTTGGATTCAAAAAAGTCTTTCTGAATTCTTTGACAAACTGTTTTTCACATTAATTAAATGCAAAGTACAGAGTAAAGGTGGGTATAAAATGTTTTAACTCAAAGCAAGTCATAAAAAGATATTGAGGTGTCAGACCTTAAAATGTTGGTTTCGATTTCTCATTGTTGGTCCAAAGGATATACGAATAAAGGAAATAACTGTCAAAAACCAAGTATAATATCAAGAAGCTAGTGAAATTCAATGATGTTCCACAGAAGCAACAAAGTGAAGTCTTATAGACGTTAAAGTTCCTGGAGTAGCACATTCCTTGCAATAGTTTTTGGAAAACAATTAGCAGAGTGGTGAATGTAGTACAGTGACAATATCCAATGCAATGTTGTGTTGATAGTGTTAGAGAATTGATAAATGTGTTTTTTTATTGTAAGTAGCCATGACAAATCAGAAATAGCTATTTGGTAATTATCACAAATACAAACGTCATAGTTACGTAATACTAAATGTTATCTTTATGTATATATATATATATTTATATATATGATATAAGAATGTATTTACACACATATATATATATATATATATATATATATATATATATATATATANACATTCCTTGCAATAGTTTTTGGAAAACAATTGTCAGAGTGGTGAATGTAGTACAGTGACAATATCCAATGCAATGTTGTGTTGATAGTGTTAGAGAATTGATAAATGTGTTTTTTTATTGTAAGTAGCCATGACAAATCAGAAATAGCTATTTGGTAATTATCACAAATACAAACGTCATAGTTACGTAATACTAAATGTTATCTTTATGTATATATATATATATTTATATATATGATATAAGAATTTATTTACACACATACATATATATATATACATGTGTAAGGTAGACAGACAAGAGATGGAGGGAGTAAATCGTAATGTAAAGCCAACTTTTGTTAGATATTTATGTGTATCATCTGTGAGTGGAGTCTGGATCTCAAAGCTTTTTCTGCAGATACTAAAAACATAAAAGTGAAGATATAATGAAAATTGGAATAAGTTTTAAAGTTTTACACTGATATTGAAATATAAAGAAACAATTGTTTACTCACAGTAATAGGAAGCTTGAATAAAGTTACAATATTTTGAATAAAAGGTCTCTTAGATATTTAGAAATTTACTTAAGTACAAAACACAGATGGATCATCCCAACAAAGGAAAAGGTGTCTTATGTTACGAGGTTTTATTATTTTACTGGTTAATTCATTAATATTTTCATCTCTTTTCATGCTCAGCAATTATTTTTTCTTTCAATATGTTGTATATTGTTATTAAGGGGACACCTTATGCAAGACATTAAATAGTGACATCGTACAGATGTCCCGCTTAGCAATAATGGTTGCATCAGTCGATGTCTCATTAATTGCGTTATGATGACAAATTCCTCCAGTTATGGGCCACTGAGAGTGCTTAGCTAGAAAAATATTAGATTAAATTATGAAGTAATTACTAATTTTAGGGTACGAAGAATGTGTATAAATCGAGTAGAATTTATAAGTAAAGCAAGACTTGCATTCTGTCTAAAGTACAGAAAATCCTTGTATGCAGGTGTAAACTGAAACCACCGAATGTTCTGTTGTCGTGCTTCTCTAAGTAATTATTTATCTTACAATGAAAACATTGGCCTGCGAAGTTTTAAATGTCAAGCATATGATAGCTGATTCTAGAGTAGTTTGCTATGCAAAATTCAAATATCATACTCATTTTGTCCAATCAGGCCTAGTTTGTGAAATAAGAGGTAAATTCTCAACGCAAATTCTCAACACATGTTTTGGTGACATGGGGTGTAATTGGCTTGTCCTGGTCTCCAAGCTTAGCTCCAAAGTAAGCATGATATGCCTTCTTAACAAAATCAGGGTTTTTTGCAAGGCGACAGGAAAGAACCACATTGCCACGTATATAACAGAACCTGTCAGGATGATTTGTATATTTGCAATCAGCTCTCTCTTGATCATAAATACCAAATAGAAACACTACATCTGTCCCTTGCGATTTCAAGTCACATTGACTGGAGTTTAGCTCTGTAAACAATAAATGATAATTCCTGTGTAAACAAAAAGAGTTTAGTTTCAGTTTCCTAAAGTTTAAGGCGAATGCACTTTCGGTTTCAGATTGAGGCTGCTCTAGTTTCGTTTTCTATATAAAAACAAAAATTGGGCCAGCTGCAGCATTGTTTTTCTTAAACTAAGTGCTGTTCAAGGGCCAAAATGTGCATTAATCATATCTCAAAAACTTGTCCTGACCAAAGAAAACAGACGGTATTTTTGGATTTAGCGCACCAACAAATTACACAAATCAGTTAAAAAAACGTCGACCTTTGAAAAATAGGTTTTTAAACGCAGACCATTGTAATACATAACAATGGTACAGTACAGGGGACTTGATGATTAGGAGTCACGGTTTAAATTTGAGCAAAATCCTATACATATTTATTATAGGCAACTAGATTTTTCATTTCAGGCTCAAGTTGTTGAGAAGGTCGTCAATTTCTTTAGGGACCAGAACCACATGCTTGGTTTCTATGTCAGTTAATGTATTATTGTGTCAACTCGATCACAAATGGATTGACCTATGAAAAAATTCATAGAGTCAATTCCACGATGGAGCCGAATTCATTAGTATCTTTTGTTTTTGCTTAAATTGTTTAAACAAGAGACTTCCAAAACTGAAATGTTCTTGTTTATTTAATAGTTACCTTAGTATACACAGTGCAAGTAAAGTTGTCGAAGAAAAAAAGTACGTTGAGCGCATTTGTGTTTACGAAAAACATCGAGCATCGTTTAGGCAAATTAAAAATTGAAATCCTAACATTTCCTGTTGAAACAGAGTGTAAAAAGTTGCTATCAAACATTTAAAACTGTTAAAGGAATGAGTGTAAACCAGAAACGAGGCCAACACATTGCCAGTAAGACACCACAATTCAACCAGCGTACAAAAACCCAAAATTTTTATTCCAGTACCACAAATTTTAGTGTCATTGAAATTGGGGACTAACTTGCAGTACCAATTACTGACGACAAAGGACGACACTGAAACTTTGGAAAGTTTCACACGATGTAAAATTTAAAGCTGAACTTATCGATGCAAACGGTATAATGAAAAAAATTTTTTAGCAACTTATGAAAGCTTCTAAGTCGAGAAAACCAAAATATCAAAATGTATGAAAAACAAAAAACAAATTTATGAAGCTGCCGGGGAACAAAAACTGAAGGAGCTCTTGAAAATTTGTCCAGGCAACAAATACAAATACCGGAGCTGAAAAGCGCTTAATGTGTTTCGTACTGTCAGAGAGAAAGTCCAAAAGTACAAAGATTTATAAAGAACAAGAAAACCATGCAAATTTAAAGAAACAAGCAATCTCTAATTTCGTAAAAAAATTATAGCGCCGCATACAAACGTTAACAGACCCCAGAATATCCTCATGTTCTTGTCAAGTAAATTCGGACTACAAAATTGCATGAAGGTTCATGGATTCAGCATTTGCTACGATGTGTACAATGTTGATTTAGAAAACTTCCTAAATGCCTCGTCCCACTTGACAATAATACATTTTCGACAGCTTCATCGGTGAATATAGCAGGCAGTACATTATTAAAAGTTAAGACTGTATGCAGTAACCATGCAGTATGAATTTTAGGTTTCGTAGAAATAATAAATGCATTTGTATTTTGATCAGTGAGTTTCTTCACTCGACAGCATTCATAGCAAAAGACACAAGAGGATATCCTACCACTATTAAGTTTCTTAAAGCTCAAGTTAGTGTTTCTTCAGGGTTGATGACACTCATATTGAGGCTGGAGTAAAGATACTCGACATTTGTCATGTAAAACCATTTAAAAATCAGTTTCATATTTCATATATCAATGGTCCTTCGCTAGTTTTAAATTGCTCTTTAGAAGTTGAAAGACCAGCAACATTGCAACAAAGCATGAGCTGCAAGACCCTTTTTACCACTAAGAATATTATTGGCATATCTAACTACATGTCCATAGAAGTTCTTATGTGTTTGCCTGTTTCTACTTCACCAAATACTAAATTGACAAGATGCTGTTGTACCTTAATTTTTGGAAGAGGATTTCCTAAATAGACTGTACTTCAGCAAACATCGAGGTTTTGGACAACAGAGTACCCTTCAGTGTCAGTTCAACAAATATAATTTCACGTACCTCTTATATTATAAGATGACTTTTCGAGAGTTTGATTTTGACCTCTGTACAAAATGGTTGAAAATCACTTATTTCAACCAGAATGTCAAGTCATATCTCTTCAAATGATAATAGTGCTTGCACCCTCGATGCTATCGGAAAGTAGTGCACTATCATCGGCGTAGCCTGTGTCAGTTAGATATATGGTTGGGTAACGCTTACTTCTGCTCTTTGAGATGGCGAGGCCAAGGTGTTCGTTGTCTTTAACAGCTGTTCGCATAACGTAGTCTAATACTATGACGAACAGATATGGCACAAGCGTGTCGCCCTGTAGGACACACGTATGTAGTTTAAAGAAGTCCGTGCTTCCGTCTTCTGTTACTACTTGTGCCATAGTGTTGGTATACAGAATTGCTATCGCATTGATTATGGTAGTTGGGACGGTATATGCAGCAAAGATCTTAAAGATGTTATCTCTGTTTATTGAGTCAAAAGCTTTGCGAAAGTCGACAAAAGTTAGTATAGCTGGTAGGTTGTTAAACTTGACTTCTTCGATGATGCGTCTGAGCGTTAAAATTCGGGCTATCGTTGAACGACTTTCCCTGAAACCATTCTGGTTTAATCGCAGAATCTTTTCCATTCTAGGCTTTTGTGGGTTCAGGAGCATCTTTTCGTATATTTTGAAAGCTAGAAGAAGCAGGCTGATCCCTCTGTGGTTTTGTGGATTGCTTAAGTCCCCTTTCGATAAACACGTCTATCAAAATACGTGTAAAACAACTCACAGTGAAAAGATTACACTCTACTCTGCGATTTGTAAAGTGATAAACTATTAATGAAAAGATGTTACTCAAAAATGCTAATTTTTTGTTTGTTTTCTCTTATGGCACCTGATATTTTCTTACCTGGCCTGAGTGTATTGCTATTGATTTTCATGTGAACACAGAACTGAGTGGTCCACTTTGCATGGGTTGTCTTCAGCACACTGGTACATAAATTTACTGCTTCTTTGGCAGTACCGATGCTGTTCTTTATTTAAGCTGGGACTTGTTCTAAGTACCATTTTTTGCCTGGTTTCTCATGAAAGCTTTGCAAGTACTATTCACAGTTAAATCGTAAGGCTGAAAGTAGGATATCATATTATCTGGAAAGGATACCATCTTCCCATGACTTAAACAACCCAGTTTCTTCACTGCATCTATTCAGTGTTCTTTAAGACTCATCGGAAACCAAGACCAATTCTTTACTTTTGCGAAGCTGAAAATATTCCTTAACATGGTTAATCTTAATTAATACACATAATTAACCTTAATTAATGTTAATTCGAATCAGAGGTTCCATAGTCCTATCCTCATTTAACAATTGATTCTCTTAATGTCTCATTTTGAACTGTGTGGCAGTTACTTGTTTTGCTCTCGTAATTGACTTAGTAGGAATATACTTGTAACTAAAAATGTTCCCATAATATAACGATACTCCGTGCTTTGGCTTACTGGTACCAGGTCTTCACTAGTTTGTGCATTTGCAAATCAGAACAAATGGCAGGAGTGTCATGAGCACTGATCATAATGGAGTCTTAATATGGACAGATGGTATGTGCATTGAAATGCCAATAACAATCTTGCAAATTTAGAACAAAGCACCAAAACGTTTCAGGATTTACTTGATGTAAACAATGGGTACCCCAATCTTATATGACCCCAATGAATTTTGAAAGGAAAATTTAAAGAACGTTTACACAATTTTAAAATTACGCGTGTCGTATATTCCCATTGCTGAAGGAACAGACAAAAATTTTACAACTTTAGCTGTGACACAAAGCACAAGTGATGAACCTTTAGTATTGAAATTTATCTACAAGTAAAAAAAAATAGAAAGCCGTATTTCTGAGAAACGTCAAATTACCTATTGAAAAAAACCATCGTTATTTCTTGGTACATACATCACCAGACACAGTGATGATGCAGCTGAATATTTTATTGAACCTGAGATTTGGAAGTTTACATTTTTAAAAGATGATATGATGATTTCAACATGATTATTCGACAATAGGAAAATAGTCTTTATTCAACTACCTTATTGTCTAAAAACTGGAAAGTCTCCAAAATAATTCATAATATTGAATAATTTACAAATATATACACATGGAGAATCAGGAAATTTGTATTTTTATTCCCTATTTAAAACAGAATTACTCATCATAGTAATGCCATCTACCAAGGCACATCCACATGCAAAGCAGATTTTATTGGTGAAACGTCCAGAACCACTACAACCAGATATAGCAAACACAATTCTTACAGTAAAAATGAGTGCTTAACTCTTTTTTATACTACATTTATCTACCTTTCTGAGTCAGGCATTCAATTTCTTTACACTAATCTTTCTAATACTTCTCTTTCACTGCATAAGTGAGTTTCCGTAATTCATTGTAAACCTTTCTCTATTGATGACGGCCTTCTATAGTTTTAATATTTTTTCATTTCTTTGGCTTTTTTATCCTTTCAAGTATAGTGCTAGTGTTCCATAGCTTCATAGCTCTCTTTTGCTTGTGTTGGCTAATGTATGTTTTAGCAATTTTCAATTATTACATTATTTATTCTGTTCCATTTTTCATCTACTTCCTGAGGTTGTTCTATACAACAGGTTTCTTGATATACTGCGTTTGCAATCTTATAATTCTTTCACAGGTAAAGTATATCTCAACTCTATCTATTCTTATTCTTGCTGTTTTTAATTCTTTCAACTTCAGTATTATTCTTGCAGTACTTGTATTGTGTTCAGAGTCCACAGCTACCCTTGGGTAGGTTTTCGAGTTTTCAACAATGTTTCCAAATCTTTTCTCTACTAAAAAACAATTAAGGTAAAATCTTCTCCTATCTCCAGTTTGCTTCTATGTATATCTTCTTTTCATATTGTCTAATCCAAGTGCTAGTAATCATTAACTATTTTCTTAAGCAATTTTTCCATTTTACTTTCATTCCAATTTCTTGTACTGAGCCTGTATGGTCCCACGACATCGCTTTCTCTTCCTTCACCAGTAACTCCGTTCCAATCTCCTATTGAGATGGTATTATGTCCGCCTGGTTCATTATCTATTAGTTCTTTAATCATATCACACAATTTATATATATCCTCCTCTGAATAGTATGAAATTGGGATATAGACTACTATAAACATCGTATCAAT
>RDPX01000288.1:218973-241473 GCA_003991215.1 Morbakka virulenta | reverse complement strand
TTTAAACAACATATTCTTTTATTCAGATAACTAAAGGACTGAAAAGGGTTGAACATATTGTATATAAATATATACATTCACACTGAATATTCACACAAGAAGTCTTCTATACCTTTTCATGTTTTGACTGATAAAAGCACAAAGAAAACCACTTTATTAAAAGTAATTACATTTATTTAAAGGGAGAATTTAGATGCAGTTTTCAAATCAGACTATTTGCCTTTATCCTTTTTTTTACCTTTCTACAGCTACTCAAAAAAATTCAAATTGTTAAATGTTCCAACTTTCATATAGTTTGCATATATATATATATATAAATTTGGACAACTAAACTATCCATTTTGTGGATAACAAAAATAGTAGCAACGCTTGAGATGAATGCAACTTCTTTCTTATTTCTAGTTATTGCGGGGATTTTTGCCCTTAATCCTGAAGAGATATTTACTGAAAAACTCGTTAATTATTACGTTTTAACATTATATATATTCAAAACAAAACATTAATTGAATAGAGTAGACACATTCATTGACTTTAATGAACTGTCGAAAATCCAGCATTTGTTTTTTTTAATTGGATCTAAGTAAGAGTAGAAAAAGAAAAAAGAAAGTGATCAGAGGCAAGCCCATCCAACTGTACTTAGGTGGCAAGTATTTTTGGACAGTGTAAGTTTTTTTAACTTGCAAATATTGCAGATGTCTGGAAATGAGATTTAATAGTTGTCCTCTGGCAAAAAGTTTATATCTTCTCCAATAGTAATATCGTCATCGTTATCTGTACAAATACTCTACTTTGACTGTTCCAGAATAAATATTAAAGCTAGTTGACTCAAATATTTAGTTTTTATGACCTTGTTACACGTTTGAAAATAATTTACCTTTCTTAGGGAACTCAGCAACCTACTGTCCTAACTTGACTCACTTGCAAATAGTTCATGGGACTAACTCGGCCTCTTCTGGCCTTAGCAGGGAAAAAATTAATATTTCTTCTTGAGTGCTTACGAAAGTAAAAACTACTACTTTTGTTGCCTTCCTTTTTAAACAACCACCTATATATAAATAAAAATGTAGAAATAAATTTTACTACACTAAATTTTGTCGATCTCATAAGAAATTTTTAAAAATTTGTATAACATTTTATGTTCGGTTGTGACAAAAGAAGATTTCAAAGCTATTAGAATTAATCAAAATTTCGACTTGCTGTTGACTGGATTATTATTCTCAAAAAGGTTGTAATAGGAGCAAAATTAAATAGAAAGGAATCCATAGAAAAACGTATACCATATGCTAATAAAACAACAAAACATTTAGCCTATCTAGAACTCTTAATTGGACTGAAATTTCCACGAAACATTGACCTACCAAATATTTTCAAATCTTTTTTCCTACTCATTGTTCTTATAGATCTTCATGTATGCGTTTATACATATTTATATATTTGTGAAATTTTGTGTATTCGTACCAAAAAGTGCTCAATGCATAATACATATAGCAGAGCAATATACATAAGGTATAACACGAAAAATAAGAACTATGATTGCAACTAATAATTTCAAGATATTTGCCTGATGATCGAAATATCGTGAAACTATGAGTTGCAATCATGGCTCTTATTTTTCGTGTTTTATCTTATATATATATTTCTTCTACTATGTTGCTATGACGAAATGACTATTTTATAGTGCCATATAAATCACTAACATATGCTTTAAATGAAGTTTACAAACTACCTTTTAATTAGTGTTTTCTTTGTATGTTCAGACAACCTCTTTTTACTTTTGTAAGAAACGGTGGTATTTTTTTCCTGTTGTAATTTTTAGTATTATTTACTGCATGTTAAGATTTTTTGCTCGTGTACTTTTCTTTGCAATACTTTATAATAAGCCAGTTTTTTTGTTTTGTCTATTTATTTGCGCAAAGTTTTTTCAAAAAAGTCTTGACCGATATGAAGATATGCAGATGAAAAATTTATTTATTTATTTATTTACTTATTTAGGTAATTATTTAATTATTTGGACTGTAGGTCTTACAATTGAAATAATTGCATTGTATTTCAATATCTGCTCACTGTAATCCTCAACAATAAAAAATAGTTACAGTATGCACCTCGTCTACTGATACCATGAGCCATGAGCCATTTGGAGTGGTCCGGAGGACCACTCCAAATGCTACTTTATAATAATTATGTGACATTATTGTTGTTTACAACAATAATATTACAACAAAGTTTCTAAACTCTGAAATTTCGTGAAACTCAACAACTTTACCCCTAGGCGCAATTCTGCGTTAGTGAAACCAATTCGAGTATCTCAAAGCAACCTTTTCTCTATTATTTCCTAACAAGGCCACCATTTTCTTAGTTTCCTTGCAGGCTGTCATAGTCAATTCACAAAGTGGAAAGCGTCAAACGTAATAAATGCGATCTTTACTTTGTTTCTATTAGTAAAATGCATCTGTACTGAATTAGTTTGTCCAGAAATGTACCCATACTGCTATTAAAGATATGTGAAATTCAAGTTGTAATAATACAAGATTTCCCAGGCATGTAAGTTATGGAAGGTATTTCTTGTTAGGTAAGTGATGATCGAAAAAAAATATTTAAAAAAATTTCAACATGTTATCTTCATTTCATGAAACAGTACTTTATAGATACAAGGAATTTGACTCAATTTTATTCAAACCGATCTTCAGACAATGTCATAATGAATAATTGAATAATTTTCAGAACGGTTAGATATTACCTATAGAAAGCCACTTGTTATGATTTGTTACTTAAGACGAGTTCGTTCAAAAAGGCCGAATTTTGGCTTTATGTAATTATTAAATGATCTCAGAGACCTGGGTTTTACTCATTTACCTATAATCTAGCAAAAACGTTATGGTTACATAATACTTTACCTATAATAAAGTTCCAGGATGCAATAATATTTTTGTAATACAATTACTACAAAATGTTTAGTTTGTTACTTGTCTGTTTGCTTTTATGGAAACCCTATAGTACGTAGGTGTAATATTAATAATTAATGTGAAAAGCAATTATATCAGATTGGTTTTCACATTAACTTATAATAACCAGGTTGAAAATTATTTATGAATGGGAGAAGCCTAATATCTTCACACCTTCTGATAAAGAATCAGTTAAAACAAAAGTGGTACCAGCAAATACAAATAGCAAGAGATGTAAACAACAACTGTAGAGAAAAGTAAAGATGTAATCATATTGCGGTACCAGTGATACGACAAACAACAATATCTTCTGGACACTTATTGACAAATCTGATAGTGTGGACTGATTACAAAGAAAATATTTTGTACCTGAATATACGTACATCAAAAGAACTGTCTTTGCGACAATTATTTTACTTTGATAATCTTAAGAATTATTAAATCTATTGTAAGTGTTTAGGGAAAAAACCTTCCGATATTTGTTCCTTAGATGCATTCAAAATAGAGAACGCCCTTTTTGTTGCTATGGGACCCGCTGTCAAGTGCTAGGTAACACATACTAATTAAAAAAAAATTTCACCTTGCACTTCAAACTCCATCGTTTGTTCTTTTTACTTTACGTTTCTATTATCTTTCCTTCTAGTTTTTCCCAATTTTTTCTGTTTTAAATTCATTTCACAAAACTTTTACCTTGGTAATGTGTTTGTGGTGCCACGTGTTTCATACCGTTTTATGAATTTGATTTTTAAAACTAACTGTGTGTACATCTTACCCTCTTTAATTTCTTTTCTGTTTTTTTCATTAATTCTTTCCATTTTTTTTCATAGTTTGATCACCACTAAACTAAAATAAATGCTTTAGCTATTACACTAAACAGATGCTCTTTGCAAAGCTTACTAAATAAGTTGATTTTTTTAATATCAATTTTGAAAAATTCCCAAACCTCTCACCACATTGTACACCATTTTAAATGTTTGAGCTTTTTAGCACATTTTGATAACTTTACAGAGATCAGCTTCAGTGCATCAGCATAACGCCTGAGATCCTTTTTTCTTTCCCAGTCTTCTTAGATCTTTATTGAAGTCTCAGCTGCCTCACATTATGAAAACCTGAGCAAGTGTGATATTAGTACTAGTATTTTACTCTGCTTGTAGCTTTGGTTACTATTCAATTCTAACTATCAAATAAAATTTTAAATAGTTACCATTTGTTCCAATAACCATCTTCCTTGATAACATTGTTATTCCATTTAATTTCTATCATTACCCTAAGGTTTAAATGTAAACTTTATGGAGAATCAAATAGTTCCCAAAGCTGCCTGGGACACAGAACATTCTAAACATGAAAGGATACCCCTGGTCTTTTCAAGACATCAGACGAAAGGTTTAATGATCATCGTCCTGGCTTTTCTACTTTTCGGGGTCACTTGCAAACTGGTGAACATTGTCGACAGTGGGTGATGTCTACTCATTATTCTAAAACGTAAAGATTGGAGTTTTATACGTCAGGTTCCCATGAGGCTAATAAAATGGCTAGATTTTTATAATAGACACCATAGATAAAACTGCTTGGAAACATTTATTGGTCCTTGTTACTACTACGTTTTTTCATATTTACTATTCGATCCACAATCCGCCTATTACTATTTCATTTATTCTTCATCTACAACAACAACTTTTATTCACTTTTTATTATCTTACAACGTTCCCTATATATCTTACATTTATATAAAGTAACTTTTAAAGTATTATTTGCACTTATAAGCACTTAAGAAAACTTTAAGTTATCTGTAAGGCATACTTTTAACATTTCATATGTAATGTATGTTTGACAAATATAGGTACGGACTAAATTACAATGATAATGAAGAAAAATTTTGGGATAGGGGATAGGAGATAGGATAGGGAGCTGATATTTATAAGGGATATGATGTGGTTTCTGGAGTATAAGGATTTCTTGCTATCTCTAGAGAACTGCTAAAATCCATTTCAAAAATCCTTCGTGAACACCTACAATCCTATATCAAGTTAGTTTATAAAACGTAACTTTGAAGCTTCTTTTTATAGACCCCCTCCAATACAAGCCTCAGGTTTTTTGTTTGTTTCCCAATATGTTTTTGTTGCAACCACAGCAAGTGGGTTTTTTTCAAAGAAATGACAGCGATGTCTCCTTCACCGGATCTGCAAAACTATTTATGGAACTTGGAACCAAAACTTAATAATTTTAAGCGGACATAGCAGACGAGGACACTGTTGTAAAAAAATGGGTTGAACCATTTTGGACACAAACATGGAATATTTGTTAAACCGAGTGTCTCTATAAGAGTATTCTTGAGTCAAAAGAAAACTAACAGAATGTTCTTTTCTACGATATATATAATATAAGTTCTTTTCTATGATATATATATTACATATGTTATATATACTATATATATTATATATACTATATATATAAAATATTATATATATATATATATATATATATATATTATAATTCACTTCTCAGGAAAAAACTTCAATTGTTAAACGTTTTAATTTTTGTCTTCGTCACTAACACAATCAAGTCACATACAGCGGAATTATAATCACTAACACCAAAGAGAAATGTGTAAATGAAAATGAAAATCTCTAAACCTGAATATACCTGAATACACTAGCTAACACATGTAACAGTAAGAAAAGGAATTTATGGGGTATCATGTTACAGGGCGGTGTTAGAGAAGATGACACCGGTTGTTCCGCAAACGTGAAGAGAAAGCAACAAAAACAGTAACAACAATGAAAGCAGGTAAAACGAAATAAGATGATAAACTGAATTTAATCAACTATTTGGAATTCTACGATACGAAATGCAGGAAGTTGGGGATAGAAATTTGAACTAAGTTCGCTCTGGTTTAGTCCAATCCTTTTGTAAGTTAGTTGGAAGTGAAATTGTTGAAGTTTAGTTGGAAAGTTTCTGGTATGGATGAGATTTATCCATAATATTTACTATATTTGGACGCACGAAGGGAAGAAACGTGGGCTCTTTATCAACTTTCTCAATAGTATTCACTATAATATATAGTTTAATAGCAAATATGCCTTAAAACCTTTAAGCCATTAAGATGTTAAGGTCACTTTGAGAGAGGAGTGCGTCAAAATATAAAGTATGACTACTTTCTTTTGCTCTAATTTATAGACGATATTTTCTTTGTTTATAAGGTAGCCAAATTTTCTGAATACGTTTATAAAATTTCTTTCACATTTAAGCCAAGATGCGTGGGATAAAACCTACAATAAAATCTGCACCCACTTCTTATAATCACTGTGGTCCTTTCCTTGAAACTATGATTAATCTTTAAACTCCTACACCAGCAGTATCCTGTTAGCGCATCACTGTCATAAATGTCTTCATGCTTGCCCAGATCATCCCTCCCACTTGTCTTAAGATCACTCTCCAACCATTTTTTAGGATTAGAAGGATTCGTGTACACCTGTCAGATATTCAGGGACTTTCTATATCTTTTAATAACTATTTCTAACAACAGAATGACCTTCACAAGAAACCTTACAAAACCGCTAGGTAGGCTTCTTTAATTGATGCATCAAGGTTGAAGGCAAAAATGCATCCAAATGTTGTTTAAAACCAGAAACCGTTTGTGTTAAACAGGAACAAAAAAACCCACATGAAAATCAAGAATACTGTTGCAGTAAATTACAACAAAATGATTTTAAGCAACCCTATTTTAAGAGCTGGGGTTTTCGAGATAATTTTCTTTTCTTTTAAAAGGAAAATGAGTTTTAAATGTATACCATATATGTCAAACCGTATTTGTCTTCCAAATATACTTTGGTTTATCAAAATTCCACAAGCTATCAGTTACCAAAACTAGTTTTATCGCTTGAAACTTTATGAGTCACTCCAATGCATTGATAACAATCCGTTTTCACGAAAATATTTCAATACTTTTAGGATTATTCTATTTTTGTCTCAGTTTGTTTATACTGCTGAATATAGGAATATCGAAATTTTTATTTCGACTATAACTCTTCACGAAAGTTTATCGTTTTTACATGCTATAGCTTTTTTGAAAAGAGAGGAAAAAGGAGAGTGCTTGTTTGAATATTAAATATTGAAGTGGTGTAAACACCAGACTGGTTACGTTTTTACCTATTTTTCATTGTTGAGCGATTCAAATATTATTTTAATTTTATTGAACTACTTACAGCACCCTTCATTTTGCCATTCAATAATAACCGACATCTTTCAAGCATGTTGATCAACACTTGCTTCAGATCTACTTACTTACTTCCTTACTTATATCACTGCCAATATCTTGAGGCTAAAGGCTAGAATTGATAGATTGTCTAGAATAGTCGGTTTCCTTTAGTCTAGGCATTACTGTGTTCGAATGTTTTTTACCTATTCAGTTTTACTGTATTTCATATCAAATTGTTTATTTCAGTCTTCTTTGCTCGATAAAAACTGATTATTTTACAATTGAAAATGCTGACAAGAAATAAATTATATCAAAACCTACTTACTTACATCACCATCATTATCATAAAGCTTGAAGGTCAAGAAAACAAAAATTATAAAGGCTATTTAACAATCCAACCAAATCTGGGAATGCCAGCTTAGAGAAAGGAAAAACAAAAAAGCACAAATGGATCCAAAACTGAGGAAAGAAATTACGATTCAAAAATATGACAAAAAAATTCAAAAAGGGACTATCCTAGAACCTTGGTTAAATATAGAAGCTTCAGGTCTAAGGATTACTAATTGTACCATCACGAATCAAAGAAGACTGCAAAGCAGAAATTTATTCCACTGTAATCTTAATTGTACTTAAAATAAACTGAAGCATTTGCAAAGGAATTGCCTCTTTTCGGAAGGTTACAAATTTTTCACTCTATTCAACAATCTTTAAGTTTCTTTACGAATATTCAAGAAAAATCGTGGACTGTCAACATGATATATTTAATCTTACGATTTCCTTGCAGGAGATAATTGTATGTGAAGTATGTAAATGAAAAAAGGTGAGGATTATTCTGTAACGTGCGTAATATGTTTTCAGGAAGACGGCATTTAAATATCTCCAACTTTTTACAAATTCTTTAAATCCATTTTTCCTCAATTATTTGCATACACTGTTGTGATTATTACTTTGAGGTTAGAATTAAATCAGTGTCGTTTTTTACGAAATGTATCTCAAAATTATTAAAGTACTAATAACCTTTTCACCAGGGGCTTCATATATAAAATAAAATAAAATAGATATATAATGCCCCAACGGATACCAATACTTAATTAGCAGAAACGTTTTTTCATCCATAAAATGCACATGCGAATCATAAACTTGAATTGAACTAGAAACAATCTCTCCTTGAAAATGCTTCTTGAGGATGCTCAGGTATTTTGGACTTATAATGCTTTAAATTCGTACGCATATATTTGTCTATTTTTACAAATAAATGAAAATATGTTTGTTTACCTTGATTTTATGGCATTTTATGAGCAATGCCATCAGAATTCGTTCTTAAAACAAACACCGCTTTGAAAAAAAACACTACTAAGCAGACGTTAATCTGTAATTACAGCTGTTTGTTATTGCCAAGACCAGTTAAAATCCTATTCACATCTGATAATATCACATGGAAAGGGAGTTTCAAAGTAACTCCATGTGAAAACAAATCAAATTTATCACTGAGAAAAATCAAGATCCATTATATTTTAATTTATGTCATAAAAAATTTCATTCACCTGCTGAACTTTTTCCTTTGATTTGAAGTGAAAGGTTTGTTTTTTGACGTTATATTTGTGAAAGGAGCTAGCTGAATCTCTATTCAGACCAACAAGCTTTTAACCTTCAGTTAACGACAACTTGCATTTCTTAAATACTTTTTTATAATAAGCCGTAGATTTCCATAATTCGCATGGATATTTTCCACGTGACGACAACACTAAGTCCCCATCTTTCTTCTTCTTCAATTTCAAACACAGCATTACGACGCTTCGCGTGCAGTTCCTGTCGTTTTGAAGTTTCGGAGGGAGAATCTGGTAAGTCCGATTCACTACTTGATGCCAAGGTAAACGCACCTCCAGTGCGTTGTATCAAACGTTGTCCAGCTTCAAACCCACCTACATGGTCATCCAGTGCCGCATAACGTTCAGCTTTTCTCTTTCTTCGAAAAATTCCTCTAATTTTTTTGAAAGAAAACCGTCTTGAAGGTCCCTTTTCCTCCTTCATACTTGACAAATTTCTTGAAATTCCTTTGTTTAGATAATTCTTACTTTAAAGTAAATATTTACGTTCTAAAAACGCCAATTAAGTTTAAGCAGCGATCTTTGGACAATTTAATATTAAAACGTAAATACTTCTCCACACCGATAGATTGCATTGGTAAACCTGTAAGTATTCTTAAAACTGACTCTATTTCCCTTTAAACAAGCTAAAGATGCTTTCCTTTAAATCAATCTCATAAATCCAAGAATTTATTAAGTTTTGTAAAGAGGCAGCCATTCCACAGTCTTATATTGGTAAGAAAAATAATTATCAATTGATATATTCTTGGAACAATTTCAGAGAGAGAATTATGAAATAGTGTATCGTAAGGTGTCCAGTCTCAATTGACTGGGTCATTGGTTTATTTAAAATCAAAATGTCTGCGCACGTTGGTTTGCAGGTGTCGAAATGATCTAGACCTACTTATTAACTGCGGTGAGCATAAATATAAATGATTTCTTTCCAACTAACCGGGGGTATGCAATGTATAAAGATTATGTTTATATACTTTGCATTGTCCATTTCTATTAACTTTAAAGTATAGGAATTAAAGACCAGGATGTGAAGAGGACAAATGAGTTGATACAGCTAGAAAATGAAGTCGAAAAAGGCAGTTTATATCAAAAAGAAATTTGCCTGAAGAAAACCATAGTTAACTACTGAGTTTTATTCGGCTTTGTCTGTGCCTGTTATTATCAATAAAAATTACGCCTATATTTATAGTCGAGGTTCTTTATGACACTTGTTGATAATGTAAGAATTAAAAACAAAGGCTTGTGAACGAAAGGTTGTAGTTACTGCAAGTAATTATCACCTCTACAAATAAGGAAATAAGTTACCTCCTGATTTGATCGCTTTTACTTCATTAGTGGATTTGTTTCATAGCCTTAAATCTTAAACATTTAATCATAATAATTAATTTTGAGTGATTTTGCTATTAAATGTTCAACGACAGCTTCTACATCAGTTCCTAAGAAGACTCCCTTTTTTAGGAGAATAATTGAGAATGCTACAAACGATCGAGAGCTTCCCTCACCTGCTCTTTAAAAACAAGAGCGTAACAGATTACGTTTCACAACATGATTGAAATTTTTTATTTAAATCAAAAAAATTTCATCTATTGAGTTGTACCCCATAATAACTTGTATGCTGTGGCTAGAAATTGAACAAAATGTCTATGGTTGAATTTTTGTATTTTCAATTGTAATTTCATGTTTCATTTTCTCACGGCTTCAAATAAGAAACGGATTCCATTTTCTTTCAATTAAAAATTTGTTTATGTTTCATGAATTAAAAACGTGAAAGGTGTTTTCACCAAATAAAGGGTAAGGAGTCGTTTCCATGGAAAAATTTTGTGACGTGTTACAAAACGCATTGTATGTATTGGATGTATGCTGAGTGGAGGAAAGGTATAAGAATTGATCAACAGTGAGGAAGAGATAGAACCTTCAAAGCTAAAGAAAAATATCAACACTGCCACACATAAAGCAGAAAAGCGATATCTATTAAGTTAGAAACGGAAGACCAAGGCAAGCTGGATTTCTATAGCTATACGACCATTAATCGTTGGAACCTTAAATAGTAATAGCAGCAGAACTGCATCAAATAAGCACTGTACCAAGCAGGAAGACATTCAGATTGGAGATAAGAAATGGTACAGTGCAACAGTTTTGAAAAGTATAAAGAAAAATTCAGAGCACTGACCAATAAGTTCAAACCCACTGTGGACCTCACCAAGAACAGTGCGAGTCAGAGTTTAACAGAGAAACCTGACACACTAGAAAGATGACGACAGTATTGTCGTGATCTATGTGCAGATCTGAATTGACTTTCTGAACAGACAATGCACAAGCCGAACTGCCTTCATGGAATGAGGAACTGCTCTTCTCTGCTCTCAGAGGTGGAGAGTTTAACCAAGCACCTGCAGAACTGAAAGGTGTCGAAATGCAATGATGATGTCTAAGGTGGAAGGTGAGGGACTATTAATACTGATATACAATTCGCTTATTTGGCAAACAAAGGGATGGCGTCCGGACATGATGCTCTCTCTTTTTATTACACTGCCAATGAAGGGTGATTTTTAACTCTGCTTCAACTACCGCACCATGGCATTGATCGGTCACTGAAGTAAGGTTAGGTTATTAGAAGGCTGCTTATTCAGGGTTTTTTTTGTTTTAAAGTCATTTTCCCCCAGTAATTGAGGCTCAAACGGTGCCCTTAATAGGGAATTAGATTTGGCAGTGAGGAATTTTTCGGCCCGATGCCCTTCCCGACCCCAACCAATGACTTTTTTCTTTCGTGAATTTCCAAAGTCGCCCGCTCGGGAAGGCTTTTTATTCAGTGGCGCGCATAAATTTTCAGAAAAATGACTAACGTGACTTAAGCAGGATCTGTGAAGAACAGGGTTACTCAGATTACATTTTCAATCTCAATCAACTTTTCGAAAGATGCAGTAGGAAACAACAAAAACTCTTGATAGCTTTGTAAATATTTGAAGGGGCATCGATTCCCTTTTGAGGCTTTCTTTTCCCCTTATAACCAGACAAACATTTCTCTTTGGTTTAGTTTTGAAAGGAACAAGTTACAAAAAGGCATAAACTGGTCCATCAGTTGCCCTTATTTTCCTTAGAAATCTCTACCAATGACTTAGTTAAAGGAACAAGTTACAAAAGGCATATACTGGTCCATCAGTTGCCCTTATTTTCCTTAGAAATCTCAGCCAATGACTTAGTCAAAGGAGCAAGTTACAAAAGGCATATACTGGTCCATCAGTTGCGCTGATTTGCCTTAGAAATCTCTGCCAGTGACTTAGTCAACTTCATTACACTGTACTGGTTGGACGTGCCTTTTTTATATCTTGCAGACGAGATTTTGAAAACGTGGTTATGAATATATGCCAATCGTTGCAATCTGTCACATTGAATATTAAGTAGTCAGGACCTTACCTAAACTTTTACCTTGCAAAACGCTCTATTTAAGGAATCCTGTCTTCAATACAAATAACATTGAAACATATTCGGTGAGGTTAACTTAATGGCAACTCAATAAGAGAGCATTAGTAATTGTTGCTGGGCCTTTGTTGGAACAAAAAGACAGTATCCTTTACTACTAAGATTGAATCAACATCAATTTTCTTAGTTTATTGTGACTTCCAAATCATTTCTTTAAGAATTTCATTTAGCCATTTCACATATACTTTTGGTACCTTGGACGTCAGCATAGCCTGAGTTGAAGTCAAAATCAGTAGCTTCCGCGCCCAGACACGTTTAAGGTTATGAAGCAGTAGCCTGTTCTAAATAGCTTCATTTGTTTGTAATAAGAAGGAAATAAGTAATAAGTTTAAGGGAAACCAATGATATTCTAAAATATATTATTTTTAGCAAGTGATTTAGCCAAAAATTTTCAATTAAATTCCTCTGGGTACAGATATATTTGAGGCAATTTTTATAAGCTTAATAAGAAAATATATGTGGCCCAAGTACCTGTTCAGGCATATTCCTTCAGGTTTGCGCTCACTATTAGGAAACATAATTAATTCATGGCGGTAGTAAGCTATGTACAGTTTTCTGTCAGCAAATATTAATTGGGTCAGTTATTCCAAGACTTTGGGTACTGCAGGAAAAAATGCAAAACCTACGACATTGGTAAATGAAACTTCTACGTGTTCCTTATTCCAGTATAGTTTAAACTAGGATCCCAGAGCACTTGGTTTGCAATTTACTGAAAAATTAAGTTAAAGATATATAAACCTTTAACTATAAATGATGAACTTTTATCTTTAAATGACTAAATAAATATGCAATGAAAGTTAGAACTTAAGGAAAATATACAATGAGACAATGAGATAGCAATGAGGAACAAAAGCCCGTTATTACATCAAATTCCATACACAACGTTAAAATATTTTTACTTTAAAAAACATTTTTAGTGTAAAAGTATAGTAAGTAAAAAGCTTTCATTGCATATTTATTTTGTCATTTCCATACTTTTAATGTAATTGGCATGAATATTGCATTACCTGATCGGTTAAGGATGTAATCGGATATCCATGGAAAAAAATACTGCAGAGCTCTTTTTATGACAGCTTTCGCTACAACTCAGAGGAATATTTATTTGGGTAATTGAGGTTAAAGAAATAATAAGAAACAAAAACTTGCAATTAACTCCAACACTAAATAGGTATAGCACCACTCTTCAAAACAACTATATCCCTAAAGCAATTCTATTAAATCACTTCTACGCTTCTAGTAAAGTAATGATAAGAAAATCATCTCTTGAAACGTAGCTCGGAAAGATCTTACAACACGTGGCATAATAAAGTTTCTTTTAAAGCTTCTAAAAAAATTTGTCATTTTACGAAAAAACTACATATGAGGTTTTCTGGAAGCTATAAACTAAGGTAGTCTCTGATTAAGGAAATTTGTTGGTCTCACTTCAGGCAAGAGTGGTATAACATATACTCAAGACTTAATGAACAACATCCATACGGTACACGTAGAAAAAATCCATGTATTCACTTGTGAAAACTAAAACGTTAAATGTTCCAGCTGCTCGGATACTGTGAAAGCAATTAAAGTCTTTCCTAGCTGCTGCTGAATGCGCCCTTTAGATCTCTGAACTAAAACAGTAGGTATTTCGTGTCTGTGAAAAGCAGTTCTTAGATCCCCTTAAATTACTTCCGAAATGAAAATCTTGAAGCTCAGTTTTACTTTATCTATGGTTAAGCTTAAATCCTTCATTCAAATACGTTTTAACAGATTTCCTTTATACAATATGAGCTTGATATTCAATACCAGGACTTTAAAGGCATGAATAACTTTAAATGGACCAAAATGAGGAAGTTTTCTTCCTGGGAGGAAATTGAAGTGAGTTTGCTTCTCTTTCAGCACCATTAAAAAGTAGTTATCAACAATATACAGTTGATAAAAAACGTCTTGTTTCTTTGTTGGTCAGTGCCAGTATGCAAAAAAAAGATAACAAAAACAGAACATATTTGGGTTTATTAAAAATAAAGTTAGGTTTTGATTCATTTTCTTTACTTTTAGTTGATAACCCTGAGATATCACAAAATTAGACTATATTTCTTAAAAATAACAGCTGGTACTAGCAGAGAAACAGAACAGCAAACTCCTTTATTCACACTGAACTTCCTTCTTGCATGATGCGTACTAGGAAGGTAATGCATTCTTTAAATTGATCACATTTAAATAATGATATGGAGAACACTGTAAAGAAGCAGTTGAACATTTACATAAAAAGAAATACTAACCGTCATAAAATGCTTACCGATAGCAATCTTTTCTTGCTTAAGCAAAACTTTCTTAAGACAAGCCTCTCAGTAATGAAATATTACTTAAATGTAAAGCTTCATATTAATGTATTTCAAGGGTGCTGTAGAAAAGGATTGGACAGATTATCAGCTACATATTAAATTACCCTAGGGTTAAACATGACAAAGTTTCATCCGTACTTGGCTTTAATCGTGTGTTATGTATAATCTTTTATACGTGTACCATTGCAGATTTATTAAATAAAATGTATTTTAAGGTGTGTGTATTCGGTCAAAATTGCATTTTGAATAAATCCATACAAACAGCATTTCGTGTTAAATGATTGGACTCAATCTGAGCATATACAGTACCTAAATTAGTCCCAAATATTATAATATAATATAATATAATATAATATAATATAATATAATATAATATAATATAATATAATATAATATAATATAATATAATATAATATAATATAATATAATATAATATAATATAATATAATATAATATAATATAATATAATATAATATAATATAATATAATATAATATAATATAATATAATATAATATAATATAATATAATATAATATAATATAATATAATATAATATAATATAATATAATATAATATAATATAATATAATATAATATAATATAATATAATATAATATAATATAATATAATATAATATAATATAATATAATATAATATAATATAATATAATATAATATAATATAATATAATATAATATAATATAATATAATATAATATAATATAATATAATATAATATAATATAATATAATATAATATAATATAATATAATATAATATAATATAATATAATATAATATAATATAATATAATATAATATAATATAATATAATATAATATAATATAATATAATATAATATAATATAATATAATATAATATAATATAATATAATATAATATAATATAATATAATATAATATAATATAATATAATATAATATAATATAATATAATATAATATAATATAATATAATATAATATAATATAATATAATATAATATAATATAATATAATATAATATAATATAATATAATATAATATAATATAATATAATATAATATAATATAATATAATATAATATAATATAATATAATATAATATAATATAATATAATATAATATAATATAATATAATATAATATAATATAATATAATATAATATAATATAATATAATATAATATAATATAATATAATATAATATAATATAATATAATATAATATAATATAATATAATATAATATAATATAATATAATATAATATAATATAATATAATATAATATAATATAATATAATATAATATAATATAATATAATATAATATAATATAATATAATATAATATAATATAATATAATATAATATAATATAATTTATGCTGCATTAAGTTTGTAGTAAAATTACGCTTACATTGCATTAATATTTCATTTATATTTCATCTATATTTAACATTCACTACATATACGCTCTCCATTCTACTTCTGTTTCACTTTCACTGAGCTTAGCTTCCACTTTAATCTCATTTTATTAAACTTATATTAGATCTACATTTTCCTTGCATTGCAGTATTGTTTATTGATACTGAATTAACTAACATCTCAAAACTATATTTCATTATTATTGTTTCTTTGTAAACATATCATTGTTTGATTGAAAAATTAGAGATTAGGTCAAGATTATTTCAAATTTGTTCATATTTGGAATTTGATTGTGGCTAATATATTGCTATAATATTTAGAACGCATTATCTTTTTGGAAAAAAATTTCGCATACAGCGGTCTTGCTGAAACCTTAGTTTCAGTAGCTTCGCTTTCGCAGCAGATGGCTGTTATAACCACAGAAAGTTCTGTTGTTCATGCTCTGAAAATATTAATTCCTCTATTTCACAGTAAATAGAGTACGACAAATGTTTGAAAAGTGTTGAAAGGAATATTGATGTTTTTTCTGTTCAAATTTTAAATGTCTTAACAAAACAAGGACAAAATGTGGAACAGTGCAAATAAAATTATGCTAATGTTGGTGCCTACGAACTAAAATTAAGAAGGAAAAATATAAAAAACTTGAAAACCATAAGAACTTTGCAAAAAGAAGAACATTATATGGGGTATAAGACAAATTGACAGGATTTACATCGTAAAAGCACCAGCAAAATAAAATAACGCTATTAAGGAGATACAAAAATACATAAATATAAATAAATACATAAATAATAACTAAATACAAAAATACATAAATTTCTAACGATGCACATTAAATTGAACATTAATTGATGTTACAAAATACCTTTTCAGAAATATTTTCATGCCTTCAGAACAAATTTCAGGGCAAACCCAACCGAATTCACATTCCTACACATTTCTTAACGTAAACTGTGTGTCTATTTGTATTCAATAAAAAAAGCCCATGGTATCTTCAAGATCTCTTCATCAGCAAATCTCTTACTACTTAGCCTTCAAAAATCAGGCCAGTTGTGGTTTATAGAAAGAGATACAAGAACATTAAATTGATCTAAATGAAAATATGCATAGAAAAACCTGATAAATATAGATGGTTAGACTTCAGTATCCTGGTAACTGTTTTTAAAAATTAAAATGAAAAACAAAATACAGATGCATTCGAAGGCCTAATTATTTGCTTAAGAAACAATTGTATCCAATTAACTTAAACTGTAAGGCTTACTTGACACTGTAGACCCCAAGATTAAAACAACACTTCACTACAACATCTTATAGTATAGTATTCCCAAGATCATATCAAAAAAAAATTTTCTGTTCCCTCTTCAGTGTTTTCGCCTTAGAGATAAGGAACTTGGAAACAATATTCAAAGTGCTTTGCTGTTCAGACCTCGGCCATATGCCATCTATCAGCTACCAACTCTTAAGAGAATTTTTTTCTAATGAAATTCAAAGAGAAAGAACTAATTTAACTAAAAGTTTGAAATCACAAAAAGCACAATTCAGGTGCCGAAAAGAAAAGATAGACTACTGTTAACGTATACAAATATATTAATATTTAAAATTTCATTAGTCTACAGCAAAATGTCTTATATTGTGTCTGTTAGAAATGACAAGACTATGCATATGAATAAGGATATTATTTTTATGTTTTTGATAAATAAACCTATAAAATGTTATACTTTGATTTTATCTTCATTATAGATTGTTCCTCTGACACATTAATAATATATTTATGAAGTCCATCCTTCGATTTTCCAGTTGAAGTGTGGTCAATACATGAATGCAGAGTGCGATAAATAATAGGGAGAGAAAGGAGAAAAGGCTACATTTTACATCTCGATAAGCTTGTTTCGTGATATTACTCACTCAGCAGGAGATGTTTTGAGTAAAAATTTAAAATTGAAGCTCATGCATATTCTAAGTATTACGTTTAAGTGTTAATTAGAAAAGCTTTGGTTCTACAGCAGCAAGTAGATCTGATTTCAATTTTTGTTGTTAAGTGATGCTGATTGTGGTCGGCAGATAATAAAAGAATGAGAGGCAGAGGTTGCAGATTTTGTTTTTGCTGTTGTAATAACAAAACTTGAAAAAGAAATCATACTGCATTATTTCGATACACAAAACACTGAGACTCAGTGAAACTCAGCAACTACTTCTGGAGACTAAAAGACGACAAGATTGACTACACCAGCTCCTGGCGGATACTTTTGTCAAATCTACGAATCAATCTCCGATTGACGAACTGGAAGAATTTGAAGACGACATGCTGAGGATGATGCAGTTGACAAAATTTAAACAGATATGCAACCATTGTTTAGAAAACTCAAAGAGAACGCCACACGCATAAAAGACGAAAGCAATCTTCATATTGCTACTGACAACTACAAAGACGCAAACCAAACTTAATAAACGAACCAGCCTGCTACTTCATCAACCCTTCTAAATCCCTATCAGGCAAAATCAGCAAAGCGATCCTTGACAAAATAAACATCAAAATGATTACAGCAACCAATGGAAAAATATAATATCTTTTATGGAATTTAGATCTGTCAAGAACAAGCCAGACCCCAACTTCATCGGCCTTGACATCATTGAAGCTTACCCATCAATTAGCAAAGACCTCCTCAACAGAGCACTTAATTTTGATCCAATTTACGACAACATCACATCCGAAGAAAGAAATATCATAATCCATACCAAGAGTTACATCTTAACACAGACCGAAAACCATGGCAAAAAATGGGGACTCTATATTTGACGTAACCAGGGGAGGTTGCGATGGCCTCTGAACATGCCAGCTAGTTGAAAACTTCCTTCTTCGACAACCACAATACCTAGATATCAACGTAAAACTTTGCCAAGGCGACGGACTTGACACTTTAAAAACAACTCCAAGAGAAAGATATATCATCAAGGATATCATCTTTTATGCCATAATTTCTATGACAACTTGCTACCCATCACAATAGAAGCCAACAAACAGATCATCAACCATTTTTTTCAACAAAACACAACAAAATGTTCCTCGAGAAAGGAGTCAACAAAGGATTTTCATTAACAAAGGACTTTCAAAGAACGATATTTTTCATATTTGCGAGAAGCATTTTTATCCAGGTTTGTTTCATACCCCACCGTCAATTCAAGTATGTATCACTGTTGTTGTGGAGTAACTAAGAGTAAATCAGGTCAAAAGGTATGTCTAGTTATAATCATGGCGATAAGAATCCACAGATAACAGCGTATATTGTATACCCGTCAAGAGATATGAGAGCTTCTGCTAAAAACTGTAATGCTGAGTTGTGTCGCCAAGTATATCGATCTTCCTAAAGGTACATTTTTCAGCCGGCGACAATACGAAGAAGGGTTTCTGGTTCAAAGCAGGAAGAGCAAGAAGACGATAGACTAAGTTTCTGTTTGGATAGATTTTTACGAGTTGGAAGGGTGTTATTCAAATAACGAATGGTAAAGCTGGAGATATTTTTGGGCAGCTTACTTTGAACTTTCGACCAAAACTTGTTATATTTTGAAGTGACTTCAAACAGAAATAATAGAATGGTACCTTGAGTAGTAAGATGACTTTGTAAACGCTCCTTTTGTTCTGTCTGTACAGGCTTCAGAACTTCTTTCGTATTTTTATAAATATCGTGTTGTATATTGGTACTATTGCTTGTCAATTTCCACAATGTTCGGATATTGTCATTTGGTGACAACTTCAGAGCGTCACGGGTGACAGTTTGGCACTGTAGAAGTTTTGTGGAAGCGAGCTGCAAGTTGAGTCCAAATTGATTCTTGGAAAGAATAATGGAACTAAGAGTGGTACTTATAGGCAGGTCAAGTCACTGGCGTATGTATTTAGAGACCAGGTTGTCGAGATTTTCTGCCACTCAAGTCTTAGAAAACATTTGAAACAGTAAGATGTCAGGAAACCTTGGGGAGGGCAAATTAACTACAGAGGCGCAGTTTATGTTTTGGGTAGATAGGTAGAGAATCAATTTGTTTAAGAGGATCTAGAAAAACAGACAGATGCTTGGATTTGTGAAATTGATTGGTAAATTGAAAGTCATAGTAACGTCTGAGATACCTAAAGGCATCTCCCATGGCAACAGAAGGTACAGTTTCATTATTAACAAAAAGCTTAGGTTGAAATTGAAGAGATCTTGTTGTGAATTTTTTGATACCGAATGTGTCACATTTATCAAGCCTTATTATTTTGTCGGCCCATTGACACCATCAAGTAAAACAGTTTGAAAGAAGCTGGTTCTCTCTTTCCCAACCTTTAATTACCGCAGCGCCGCCTACGAACCAAAACCAGTGTACAGGATTGAACATGCGGGCGTTCTTATCGTGAGGTGAAAAACCAAGTTGGTTGTATTTTTCAGCCCTAATGTATTGAACGAATGTGTTAAAACACATATTAAAGAGTAGTGAACTAATAAAATCACCTTGCAAAAGCCCACGACGAACACTTATGACGTCAGTTTTAAAATGACCTGTTGTAAATTCCGTATAAAGACTGATGCTTAAAGACTTAATTTTGCCAGAAATGTGATGGTGATCAAGAACAGATATTAGTAGGTTATGGTAAACTTTAACAAAAGCATATTTTAGGTCAAAAAGAGTAATGACTATGAAGCGTTGATTAGTGTGAACCTTGTTTACTGCATGTGCCATTATTACAGTATGTTCTAAAGTACCCAAGATCTTAGAAATGAAGCCTTTTGGCATCTGATGTTCAACGAAGTTATTATCCATAAGGTATTCAAATACTGAGTCACACAAACAGGATGTAAAAACTTTTAATGGAACGGTTTCAAGAGTAATTGTTCGAAAATCAAAAGGTCATCGGTGTTACCTCTGTTATATATTAAAATCGTACAGGCCTTTTTCCATTCAGGAGGAACTTTGCCATAAATCCATATGATTTTAATTATTTCTGTGAGGAAAGACCGTAGATAGGGACATCGTTTAAAGCAAATTATGGATATTTTATCTAGTGGGCATGGTGAGGCAGATGACTTCATACGACGAATAACTGATGTGATTTTTTGAAATGATGGAGGATCAGTATTAATAGGGTGCTAGGATTCGCTAATAGACCGTGTTTTTGATGGAATTGTAAAGTATTTGTTAGGAAGTGTCGATGATAGTATTGGGTGCAACAGACTTTTGAAAAGGTTAGAAGTAGTGTAGAGTTCTTAAGCAGCACACACTTTACGTAGTCCTAAAAGTTTTTGGAGGTGAGGCTGTCGTGCTTAGATGCAGTGTAAATGTTATTGGAAGAAGTCAGTTTTTGGCGCAGCAAACGAGAAATGTATTTGATTTCCATGACTAATGTGTTTTAAGTCCTCTTTTAATTTGTTTACTTTGTGGTATTGATAATTTCTTTGGAACCCTTCGTCGAAGTTCTTGTTTGTAGTTTGTATGTATCTCTCTTCATGTATCTTTAAAGTGTTCATAAATCTAATTGTTCATAAATCTACGGAGTCAATCGTCAAAGGTCGACAGATGCAAGAATTGATTGAAAATAGCTGTTAGCTATTTCCCATTGTTCACTTGACCTTGAGAGACATATTTCCTCTTTAATTTCAAGCTGTTCTCCACTTGACAATACTGTTGTTGGTTCACTATTGTTTAAAATATCTTCAGGTATTTGTTCAAACACGTTTTCCTCTAATTACCCCTCTAATTACTCTACAATTCTGTTAATGAATTTTTAAACCTTTCAATCCTTCACACATTTTGCTGCATGAACATTAAACACCAGTTGTCACATTAGCGGTATAACTGTCTTTATTGTTTTTCCTAATTAATAGTAAGTTAATTTCTCCATTGGGATTGCAAATGTTTTTCTGCAACCGTCTTTTAAATCTCCAGATATGGAGTCCAAGCGATTGAAATTCCTTTCCACAGAAACTACAAACCACAAATGGTGCCAAAAAATATCGAAAACTCGACTCAAACATTTTCCAATAAAATCCTTGTCCGACGACAAGTCGATTGATATAAAATTTGTACTTGTAATATTGAAAAACTAGGCTATTACTATTGTGATTAAACGAGCGCTGTGTACAGAGATGTCTGCACGCCACAGCTCAACAGCTAATAATAACAGTAATAATAATAATAATAATAATAATAATTATGGGTCCTGGGTATGACTTTAAACTGCATCCGGGTGTGGAGTTTCGATGTGGGAGAATGAGGTTACCCTTTGCCACAATTACCTCCAGGTCACCCTTGAGCAAGGTGTAGTACCTGTTAGCTCTCCCCGAGGCCATGAAATACCGAGTTGGCGTCCGGCGGGGGCTAGTCTGTCTCATGGGTAGGGGGGACTCTTCAGCCTTGGTTGGCAGCCCTCCTAGAGATGGTGTCTCAATAAAAACACCGGTGGTTGTGTAACCTAAAATCCACAACCCTCTTATGAGTGAAATGTCTTATTCAAATTATGAAGACAACGGCGTGAATGAGACTGGAGCATCAAGTGAAGGTCTCTCGCCCGGCAGGTGCCCCACT
>RDPX01000288.1:199800-218114 GCA_003991215.1 Morbakka virulenta | reverse complement strand
ATTGACATTAAACTGCATCCGGTTGTGGAGTTTCGACGTGGGAGAATGAGGTTACCCTTTGCCACAATTACCTCCAGGTCACCCTTGAGCAAGGTGTAGTACCTGTTAGCTCTCCCCGAGGCCATGAATACCGAGTTGGCGTCCGGCGGGGGCTAGTCTGTCTCATGGGTAGGGGGGACTCTTCAGCCTTGGTTGGCAGCCCTCCTAGAGATGGTGTCTCAATAAAAACACCGGTGGTTGTGTAACCTAAAATCCACAACCCTCTTATGAGTGAAATGTCTTATTCAAATTATGAAGACAACGGCGTGAATGAGACTGGAGCATCAAGTGAAGGTCTCTCGCCCGGCAGGTGCCCCACTCTATGGTAGGGTGGGCCCGGTCGTTATCCAGCGTCTGCCAAAATGAAGTGGAACAAGGAATTGAATGTTGTTGTGATGGAGTGCTATTTCCTGAGTAAACCAACAGATGAAAATGGAAGGCCTATACGATGCTACAGAAGAAGTATGCATAACATCTGGAAGGAGAGAGAATTACCAACATTAACAGAACAAAGGTTATGTGATCAGGCTAGGGCAATACGAAAAAATGAATGGTTCACCACAGTAGAGATGGGAAAAATCCGAAGAAGTTTTGAAGTGGATAGTGATAATGAAGAAGGGAATGATCCAAACAGGCAGCTGCCAGAAATAGAAGTGCAAGAACATGGACGTTGATTTGCACGAACATGGACGTTGATTTGCACTGATATCTCTTCCGAACGGAAGAGATATCAGTGCAAATCAACGGAACCGACGAACAAAGCGAACAGGAAAGTTGTATGATTGAGGAGATGATTGAGTTGACATTATGAGAAGTGGTGAAGTGTGATACAAGAGGACTCACGAAAGTAAACAGAAATGTTCTGTTAGACTGGATAGGTAAAGTAAATAAGATCATCGGGAAAATAAGGACAGAAAACTTAACGGATACAAATACGTTAATCGGTGCAGTTGCTATCTACATCTCGAAAAAAGTTGGGGTGAAGACTGGTAATTCAAGAAGGAAAACAAAGGAAGAAACTTGGTGGAAAAGGAGGATAAAAGGAACAATCCAAGAGCTAAGAAAGCATGTGAATATTTTGCAAAGAAATAAAAGAGGAGAACTCACTAGAAAGGAAAAGTATAAAGAACTGGATAGGAAATATCAAATTAAGAAAAAAGGAGAAAATGTCTTTATTTAAGAGCTGAAGCAAAAACTGCAGGCGAAAATAGCAAAACTGAAGAGGTGTGAACAGAGAGTTAATCAATTTAGAATTAATAGGCTGTTTCAGCAAGACCAGAAGAAAGTATATCAGGAATTTAATTGTATGTCAAAAAGTGCAGATGCAGAGGAAAGCGAACAACTTTGGTCTAGTATTTGGGGGAACGAGGTACAACACAATAAGGGTGCAGAATGGTTGAAGGAATTAAAAGATGAATGTGGGGAAACAAGACAGAATGACATACTGATTGACTTTGTAATGGTATCAGCATAGGCAAAGAAGATACCAAACTGGAAAGCACCTGGAGCTGATGGGGTCCAAGGATACTGGATAAAAAAGTTGACATCACTGCATGACAGGATCGCCAAACAAATGAATGAGATAATAAATAGAAGGGTTCCTGTACCTGTCTGGATGACAATGGGAAGAACAGTGCTGTGCCGGAAAGACAGGCAGAAAGGAAATGTAGTTAAAAACTATAGACCAATAACTTGCCTACCACTCATGTGGAAACTGATGACAGGAGTAATTGCTGATAGTGTATACAAGATGCTAGAAGAAAGTGATGTTCTACCAACAGAACAAAAAGGATGCAGAAAAAAGAGCAGAGGAACGAAGGACCAACTTTTGATTGACAAGATGATCCTCACTGATTGCAAAAAACGACAAAAGAACCTCGCCATGGCATGGGCGGATTATAAAAAAGCCTATGACATTGTACCCCACTCCTGGATAGTCGAATGTTTGAAAATGGCACAAGTACCACAAAATGTAACAAGTTTTCTTCAGCGATCAATGAGGAATTGGAAAACGGAATTGATGTCATGTGGAGAGTCTCTCGGAACAGTCAACATTAAGAGAGGAATCTTTCAAGGAGACAGTCTTTCTCCACTTATTTTTGTAATTTGTATGATACCTTTGTCAAAAGTATTGCGCAAGGCTAAAGCAGGGTACAGGCTTGGAGACGTGAAAATCAACCATCTTTTATTCATGGATGATTTAAAGATGTTTACTAAGAACAAGAATGAAATTGATAGTCTTGTGTCGACAGTGCAAGTGATAAGTCAGGATATTGGAATGCAGTTTGGGGTAAAGAAGTGTGGCGTTATTATCATGAAACGAGGGAAATTGGTCAAAAGTGAAGATATAACACTAACAAATGGAGAAAGTATTCGGGAGGTTAGTGATGAAGGATACAAATACCTTGGTATTTTAGAGCTTGACAAGATAAAGGAGAAGGAGATGAAAGAATTATTCCGAAAGGAATATTTGCGACGATTCAATCTGATTATGAAATCAAAATTGAACGGTAGGAACAAAATATTTGCAGCAAACACCTGGGCAGTGTCACTTATGAGATATGGAGCAGGCATACTTAGATGGACTAAGAATGAGCTTCAAGAGATCGACAGAAAAACAAGAAAAGTTATGACAATAAACAAGGAACTTCATCCAAAGAGTGACCTTGCAAGGATATACGTTTCAGGAAAGAGGGGTGGAAGAGGTTTGATGAGTTGTGAGAACTGTGTAAAGGGAGAAGAAAATAACCTGAGTTGGTACATAAAGAACAGCAGAGAGATTCTCTTGAGAAAAGTAGGGGAAGTCAGTATAGTTAATACCGAGGAAGCAATGGAACCAAATGATTACAAAAAGTCTAAGAGCCAGGAAATGGAAGAGGAATGGAAACAGAAGGTGATGCATGGACAGCTTTTTGAGGGGCAAGGAAGGAGTGAATTGGGATAAATCATGGCAATGGCTTGCAAAAGGAGATTTGAAGGGATGTACAGAAGCACTGATATCCAGTGCTCAAGAACAAGCTTTAAGAATGAATTACACAAAGTTTTATATTGATACGAATGCTGATTCCCCACTGTGCAGAATGTGCAGAGGAAATGGAGAAACTATTAGTCATCTGGTTAGTGAATGCGGAAAATTAGCTTAAAGGGAGTACAAGAAAAGACATGACAATGTGGTACGATATGTTTACTGGCAACTTTGCAACAAAGGAGGCTTGTTAAGAGCTGAGAAATGGTATGAACAGCAACCCGATGCAGTAATTGAAAATGAAAATTTCAAGCTCTTTTGGGATTTCATCATTCAGTGTGATAGATTTATTGAAGCAAGGCGGCCAGATATTGTGTTGGTAGATAAGAGGAGCAAAGAAGTGAAAATAATCGATGTTGCTGTGCCAGGAGATTCAAGACTAGCAGAAAAAGAACTTGAAAAGATCGAAAAGTACCAAATGTTGAGAGAAGAAATAGGTCATGTATGGCAAATGAATAAAGTTACAGTGATACCCGTAGTAATTGGAGCATTGGGAGTCATTTCAAACAAGTTTGAAAGATACATGGAGAAAATGGGTGGAAGAGGGTTAATGAGCTGTGAAGATACTATTAGGAGTGAGGAAAATAATTTGGGATGGTAACTAAAGAATTCAACTGATTCTCTGTTGCAGAGTATTAAGCATGCAGGCATATTAGACATTTAGAACTGTGTCAACAAGTCGGAGTTGGAGAGATTTTTGAATGAAAAGAAGAGGAAGCTTGAAGAAACAAAAAAATGTATGGTCAGTTTATCAGATATTTACTGGACACCATTTATAAAGAGGCATCTTGGAAATGGCTCAGTAAGTATGATTTAAAAATCCCGACTGGGGTATTGATATGTGCAAAGCAGGAGCAAGCCATTAGAACTAATTATGTGAAGCATACCATTGATAAAACTGCAGATTCACCGAAATGTAGATTATGTGATCAGAAAGGGAAAACAATAAACCATGTTATTTCAGAGTGTACCACACAAGCGCAAAAAGAATATTAATGGAGACAAGACAACCTTGTACAGGAGATAAAAGGATATCTGAAACAGAACAATTGATTAAAAAACATCATGACTTTTACCAATTGTTGTTGGAGCACTAGATTGTGTTTGAAAAATGTTTCCAAACTTTATAAAGGATTCTGAAATCGAGTTGGAGGCGTATCCTTTTCAAAAAACCGCTGTGCTAGAGACAGCTAGAATAATAAGAAAAGAATTAAAATGTTAAAAGGTGAGGAAAATTGTGAGAAACCTTTGGCTATTGGTAAAGACCAGCTTTATTATTAAAGGCGGTATAAAATCTGCTTGTGCTTCTGCTAGTATGATGATAATAATGATGATGATGGTAATAATAACAACAACAACAATAATAATAATAATAATAATAATAATAAAACTTTACATTGGAATGCACATGACTTTTCGGACAGTAATGGAGTCTTAAAGTAGTATTTTGAAGCAAAATGTACTTAATTAAACACAGGTATATCAAAAGAAAAAAGTAGATGACATTGGATTACATCCCTCTAGTAGATATGTGTTTTTTTTTCAATTAGTTTGCTCGGAAATATAATTTCATGAAACTGAGGTCTGTAACATTAATGAAGAAACATGTCCTTACCGACGACTATTGTGTAAACCGAGTCGCTGTTTCGAGGACATGCAGTCTAGCTGTAATTTATCAATGAAAAAAGCAAAAATACAACAAAAGACAACTTTTTTTCATTAATTATTGCCTGAAAACTGAAAATGAAATACAAAAACTCTCTGTTTACAAATTGAAGGGAACTGGGGACTTGGCTCTCCATTTTATCTGCGTTTTTTTCTATATTTTAATATTTTCATTCACAGTTCAGCGATAGGCACAGGGGCACAGTATAGCCAAAATATAGTATATTTTTAAGCGAGGAAAAAACATTCTACTAGAGCCAAAATGTCTTTTGTTTTCCTTCTGGAGTTTTGTGAGACAAAAAAGCTTAAGTTCACCACCATTTAAAAAAAATTAGCTCACAAGAACTCATTTTAATGGTAAAAAGCAGTAACTGTAATTTGAGTAGCCCTCTATTCGCGTATTGATAAAGCACCAAACGTTAAAAGTGGATTTAAGATTGTTTGAAGTGTAAATAAGTGATGCAAAGTGTTTAAAATTCGATTTTGTAGGTTTAAAAGTTTTTAGTGCAGATTTCTTTATTCTGTTTTTTAATAAACATTTTTGCACTGTTGTTTTGGCTGAGCATAATTAAATTACGAGGAGATATTTTTTGGTCAATACGAGGAACATTCTTTGTTTTGGTATTAATTAATCTCCAGATATTCATCAGAGTATATGGCACCATAGTAATATTGCAATAAAAATGTCGCTTCTTAAAAGAAATGAGATTTAAAAGAAAGTTGAAGACCATGATCATAACACTAGTAGTTGCAAGCTTAGATATCAATTAATTTTGAGGTTCTTTGTTCTCACATTAATATTACTAACTTATAGAGGTCTTTTTTATTGTCAGCACTTTAATAATCCTAATGACTGCAACCATTCATTGAAAAAAAGACTAACTTTTTTATTGAAGGATAAATTGCCTTACAATTATGGTGTGTTTTATTTTCTCTATTCGAATTCTAAACCAATCTCGATGTCCAGGTTATGGTTAAATAATGCATGTGATACTTCTTCAGAGTTCATCGGATATTTGGAGTAAAATAAGTCATATGTCTGTTCCTTTTGATCAAGAGGGATAAATATACTTCTGTCCTGACTTTAAATAATTATGGGTGGGTTCCAAATTCTAGTGGTTAACCAGAACGTACTATTACTTTAGCTCCTTGATAGTGTAGGAGGTATATGTAAAGAAGAATTTTACGTTAAATGATGAATTCGGTGACTTGATGATAAAACATACGATAATCACAATTTTAGCAGACTAGACTCATACTCAATACTTGTAAGAAGTAGAGAAACCAATAAAAGGTCACTCGCCATATTGTTTGAAGGATAAGCATGTTCTTCTTCTTTGCCTTTCGGCTTCTACCTATTCGGGGTCGCCACAGTGGACTCTCTTTCTCTATTTGGTTATGTCGCCAGTGTTCACCGCTGACAGCCCTGCTATTTGTAGATCCTTCTTTATGGAATCCAAGAATCTTCTTTTCGGTCTACCTCGCTTCCTTTTTCCTGGTGGTGACCTTTTCAACATGCGATTTCTAACATTCTCCTTATCACTTTTCATCACAGGTTCAAAACACATAGTCTTGCTACTCTCGCTTTTTCTCCCAATCTAGCATTCACTCCCAACTGACCTCTCACAGTCTCATTTCTGATCCTGTCTCACCTGCTCTTTCCCATCGCAAACCTCAACATCTCCATTTCATTTACATCTATCCTCTGTCGCAGATTACTCCGGAAGTCCACTTATTATTGTTATTGCTACTTGGTCTAGTAGGGGTCATTTCATATATTGTAAAAATGTTTTGCGTAGAAAAACGCAGCATTTCGTCCCACTGAATATTCTACCAATTAATGTAAATCGTTGCATTGATTTGGAAATGAGGACCACCAGATACTATTTTGAAGACCTACATCAGCTGACGATGCAGGTCATCAATCCAAAGACATTTTCAGACATTTTTATTTATATATATATATATATATTGTTTAGAAATAAAGAGCACGCATTGAAGATATTATCCTGAAAGAATTCTGTTTAGCATTATTAAGGTATTAATGATGGGGTAATTATTGGATCCACATTATTATTATTTCTGTCTTTAAAGAGGATGATACAATTCAGTTGTTTTCAATCAAAATATAATAAACACTGCTGTTAACATGTGTTCTCTTATGAGAGAGAAAAAGTATATAAAATTAAAAACTAAAAATCAAACAACTTAAAAACCTCATCCCCAGGGCCTCTCTCTCACTTCCTGACATTCAAAAATGCCAGGAAAGCGGAGATGAGGCCCTGGGAACGAGGATGAAAAATTAGTTGACTGAAAATATAAGAAAAAGAAAAAGAAAAATGCTATTAAAAATAAATTTATTTCTACAAATATAAAAGTTAAAAAGTTTCATTAAAATATCTCGCTCCCAGGTAATAAAATGATCTCTTCTCAAATTATAATTTGCATTTTGGCTGTTTTAGTTCTTTCAAAATGTTTCGTGTATTCATGCTATGATTTTCTACTTCGAAATAGTTTTGGAAATTGCAACAAACTTTGCCATTTAAACAATTTCGAACCAACTTGACTGTGCAATCTTTCACCGTTTTCTAAATGGATGGCACACTTTTTCCGATAATCCTTTTCACTGGACAGTATTTTCTGGGACTGTGTATCTGTAAGATGCAGTTTGACAGATAGCATGTACGTTAATACCGTTAATATGGTTTGGACTCTTGTTGGAATCATTTGTAGAGAGGAACTGCTTGAGCAGTGTACTCCCCGACGCAAAGACAAACTTCTTATTTATCACAATTTTTTTTTCTTTTCGGTTGTTACGTCATTTACCCTAGTAACTTGGGCTCAGACGGTGCCTTTCACAGAGACTTGGATTTGGCAGTGAGGAATTTCATGCCCTTCCTTCGTATTTATCACAATACCAAGGTAAAATTGCAGTTTGGTGTTAATCTCCCAAACAATCTTGTTGAAAGGTAGGGGTGTGGCATTTAATTTCCATGGCATTGCCATAAAAAATAGTAATTAAATAAGCCACAAAAAACCCACATCTTAACCTCTTATCTTTAAATCTAACAGTGCGTGCTTAAAACAAAGACAAACGCAGATGAATTTATTTGTTGAGTAAAAGTACTGGCTTGAAAGAACAGTGACACATAGTAACAAGACTATTTAAAGACGTTAAGCATAAAAAAACCTGTCCGCCTTATTTTTTAGATTAAAGTCGTGATTATTTCGAAAGTCTTCTCTTGTAGGATTTGAAAGCAACCCATAATGATTTACGTTATTGTTGTTTATGTTAAAAATTGGTACTAATAGAAAAGAAGACTCAATGATTCTGTGTGAATAACGTTGTGGTTTCTTCGCGTGACATTAAAAGGCTCCAAAAGAAAAGCCAATTGCAGGCAACTATTCGAAAATAGTTTTAGAAGTTAAGTCTTGGTGTAGACTGAAGCCATAGTGTCTTATTTACATGATCTATCAATTACATTTATTGGGACAGTTAAGCCCACAATGTCATCTGTTTGTCTTCTGTAACCGTGTCTCTAGAAAGCAGACCAAAAGTTGTAACCTTGTCTCTAGAAAGCAAACCAAAAGTTGTCAGATTATTTGAATTTGGATGAAATTTTATGTAACGATAAGCCCTAGATCTGCTTCAGACGTTAGTCTAATTTAGGTGTATAGAATAACACAATGATAAAGAAATCAGAGCAAAGTGATCAGTTAATCACATCGTATATAAAACTACGTAAAGGAATATAGCTTTCACCAGTGAAAGAATATGATTGCACTATGTCCTTAAGGAAAACTATGATCTGTTTGATTAACTATTGCCTCCACTTGACGATTCAAAAAAAATTAAAAATATGGCCTATTAACAAAAATACCATGTATGCATATATTTAAGAAGAGTGTAATGATAGCTGCATGACTGGGTATCATGTCAAAACTGATGTTAGAATAGAAGTTTCCATTTTTGTTACATTATTATATTAAAATCCAGATCTTCAACAGTTTCTGGGTTCTATTCTCATAGCGGCCAAAAGCAGTAATGACATGACTGACAATAAATTCCTGCTAACAGATTCAGTGTTGAGTCCAAAAACTGGATAAAAGACGTTAAAAGCAAAATAACCCCAAAAAAACTCCTTCCTGCTAAAATATTTTCAAATTAAGGCTCTGTTAAAAGCTTTTATGCTTTTTGACCTAGTCTCCTCCTCCTCCCTTTTACAATAGTCTTTTTAGCATCACTACTATCAGTCTAGAAGTTAAAATTCTCTCATTCATGCGGTTCTAATTTTTACAAGTTTTCTCATGCTTGCTCTTTTTTTCTTGTTAGCACTTCACCATAGGCGACATTACAGTCTTCACTCCATTTAAGATGTATCGTCCAAACATGACGTAACCAATCATATTGAATTTGTAAATCCAGTTTTTTGCGAAAAGATGATTAGTACTTCCAAGCCTTCAGTTCTTGCGTGATGCAAGATCTTCTCGTCTTCTTTGTTTCTTCTTCCTTTCGTCGTATCACCATGCTATCTTAAAAACACCGCTCCATCATTTTCCACTTGTCAATTTGCATCAATCTGGAGTATCAACTCTTGTTTTACTTGTCTGCTGATTGTTGCCTTTTAACCCCACAGAACCTTTCCTTCTTTTTATCTTAGTAACTTGCTTGTAGTACATACACCATTACAATATTATATGCCTTGTCCAGCATCACCAGCCTCAGGGTGATTACTATGCACGACTTCCCATTTATTTCTGTTACCTTGTGTTGCCACACTGCTTTCAAAGTAAACTCTCTCCCGATCTCTCGATTCATGTCCCACAATGTGGTAGATTTTCTAACTTTACTCTCCTAGCTGTCAGAGAACCGATGATGAGGTTTGCAATTGCTGGGTTCTGGCTGGCTTACTGACATACTTTTCACAGTGTTAGGGCAGTGATGCTGATGCATATCTCTTGATACGGCATCCTCTAGCATGACCTCATTTTCGTTGAAACACATGCATTTTTATTCATGAAGCAAGTTTTTTCCTGGTCCCATACTCCCCCTAACATCAAACCCTCTTCATTTATCTGGGCTTGTCATCCGTTCATTTATCTGGGCTTGTCATCTTCGTTCCCCAAGACGAAGTTGCTTTCTTCTTGGGGGACCACAGATTCTCCAACGATTCTAAATCAGAGCAAAAATACCCCAACCCATAGAAGCAGGCTGGGTTTATTTATCCACTAGGCAATTTTGATACAAAATGAAATAGAGCTTTCGTTCACTCATAGCATCTCTTGCCTGCAAAAACTGCTATCAAAATTTATCTTCTCACGTGTTGCGCGGCTTGAATTTAATGAGTTAACAACTCTCATTTTCAGAGCAGTTTCATTTTATCCAGTTAAGTTTACGTCATGTAAAATGTGTAATTTGAGCCGCATTCTAATTATCTATGCTGATAGTTTTTTTAGTTTTGTACCCCACTGCCAGCATATAGATGCATGCACCTTCATCAGAAAAATGGTATATTCGCAAAATTTGAAACTTAGAAGTGGTCAAACTGTAGGCACATTAGCCTAGAATTTTTTTCGCATTAAAAGGCACCACAAAGTAAAAGAAATTATGAGAAAAATTACAAAATTTAAGCCTTTTTCACACACGTTTACCCATTGGACGACTTGAGCACATGATATACTTTTTAACGATTTCTAGCTTCTGTGTAGTCTCGCTTGCCGGAGTCAATCCATTCTTCCTATTTTTCTTTCAAACCACCTAAAAAGGCTTATTCTCTTTCAAACCCCAGCATCAATGTACCTGAAGTCAGTGTTGTTTTGCCCAAGGGACTCTTCGATTTGGCCAACCAAATGGCAAATAGCGAAGCCCAAAAGCAGCAATGACATTTTACTGTTGAAATATCCAACAGGTCTCCTTTTTCTTATTTCGTGAATATATTGTTCTGTCTTAAAATTGGCCGCCGTTGTTTTTCCTTTTGACTGAGAATAGTCATTCAAGGTTGAAACTCTCCTTTAAATTATTAGTGGAGGCAGCAGAAATCCAATAAATTCTCCTTGTTTTTGTATTGGGTCTTTCATTGATGATACCCCTTATAAACAATGGGCCCATTTTTTTCTTCCACAGGATCCCATCCATAAAAGACCCGAGAAGAAGCAACAGATCAAGAAAAAGAGGAACAGAAAGGACCCAAGACAACATAAAATAACAAGCATAAAACATAAATCGCCCCTCCAGGACCCTGCATGGGAAGACCCTTCCTCTAGGGTTGGTCTTAAACCTGTGCTCAAGCATCTCGAGACCACCTTTCCCTCATTTTTTGGTTCTACACCCAAAATCACGTCCAAAGAGAGACAAAAACTCGACACCAGATCTTAGCCAAAAGGCGGAGAAGCCGAAGACCACACCGCCTTGAATGAATCGGTTCTCGTCCTTGTTGTTTTATTACACTTACTATTAGTGAGACAGTATGAAAAAGCTTTTTATTGCCAGCTGTCTTCATTCTTTATTTACTCCTTTGAAATCAAAAGTTATGGGAGGCGGAATGTTAAAATAGAAAGGGTTTTCGTCTATATTAACACAAAGGTCTAAGTTGTCAAGGGTTTGCATATCGTCAAGAAAGGCGTTACCGCTTTCCATTATTTTAAAGAAAGAGAGCAAGCAGAAAAATTTTGATCAAAATTTCACCTAATGCCATTTTTGTTTTGAAATATAAATACATCCTTTAACGGCATCCGGTGAACGGAATCCGTTTTGATGCGGTTATCTGCAACAGACAAGAGAGATGCCGACAAAAGAAAATCAGAGTTGTCAAAAGAATTTCAAAGTGGAAACGTCGACAGAGAAGCTGCAATTGTAGAGTTAAACAATGATTCCAGGTGAATTGCCCGGGGGGGAATTCTCCGGGGGGAAATTCATCGGATACCTAATTAAACACATTAAAATATGCGCAAAATGTATAGTTTTGCGAATAGGAGCACATGACCCCAAACCTGTTGCTCCGTCCCCGCGGCCCTTCTTCCTGACGTTTACTATGTTAACTATGGCTCCTGTGCTCATGTGTATGGCTCATGTGTTTCTCAGGAAACTTGCATCCTTAATGAGCAAATTGCTGAAAATTAAAAACGTAAATTCGGGGGCAATTCCCCGGGGGGCAATTCACCTGTGCTCATGTGCTCATGTGCATGGCTCAAATATTAGATTTCTTATATTGAGAGTGAGATATAATATTAATAAGACGATTTTCATAAAGCATGTATATTTTTTAAATAAGTCTTTTACATAAGTCTTTAATAATATGCTCTACTATGGATGAAATATGCTCTGACACCTTGACAGTCACTGAAGAAGGGACCTCCAGTTCCTTTCCTCCTTTGTTTTCTGGTTTCCTGACACTCAACTTTCATGGAGTGATATTTAGCCAAAAATTAGAGGCACCAGGCGCCTGTATGCGGCCCTATTTACTAGACATGAAAATGAAGAAATTTTAAATATCCAGATATTTACCCTATAATCTCGCATTAAGGCGAGATTATAGGGTAAGAAGGACCAATTGTATACTCTAGAAAGCGGTTCCGCATTATTCCGCATTATGCCCCCCTACATTTCGACACATACTAATGCGGAATAATGCGGAAAAATTCTTTATAAATCATGGTAATTTTGACTAAGTTACATTCGTGGCTGAAAAAGTACTGCATTTCCAATGCGTGACTAACGGGGCAATTATTCACAATCTCGTTTGGGAGGAGGGCTAGGATCTGGATTACAGGCGCTAGGTAGGAATGTGAATTACGAAAAAATACAAAAATTCTAAATAAGGTCAATAGGATATTATTTTGGACCACATTTTGTAGTTGGATTACTTAAGAGGTCTGAGATGTTTTTTAAATCAGGACTTTTAAATGATAATATGAAAAATGATAATTCTCATTCATAACATAAAAACTTACACTGCGTGAAATTCCAAGTTGATCAAATTTATACTATTCTACGGATTATACCGTTTTCGATTCTTTTAGAAAAAGCGCTGACAGAATTAAACGTGATTCCGGGTGGCAATCTTCCGGGGGCAATTTTCCATGGGGCAATTTTCTAGGGGGCAATTCTCCGGGAGGCAATTCACCTGGAATCCCTTTAACAAATTCACAATTATTGAAAAAAATGGCGCTCATGCGGAAAATTTTCTTTGAAATTATCATGTTTCAAACACAAAAGTAGAAAGATAAAAATCTGTTTTCTGAAGTTTTGTTTCGGTGGGTAACCAAGGGAACTAAACGTTTAGCTTCGGGAGTTTGATAAGTTTGAATTGGATTGGAATATTTCAAAATGGTGCGAACAACAAGCAGCTGTACATATGGATTTTATTTACAAAGACATATTGGACCCCACGGTACACGACAGAATGTCACACTTGGAAATGTTCTAAGGGGTTCGAAGACAGTATGAAATTTTGTGTCTCTTGGAGAACGGAAAATCACTGCTGAGATGACAGGGCCATGACAAAGGAAAAGGAAGAATGGAGTGAAGTGCCACGTTGTTACATAGCCAGAACATCAATAAATTAAGGTTTAAAAAAGGAATTATTCTTCAAATAATATTTATAAAGATTGTGTCGTTAAATCTACTGAATTTCTATGAAGAGTCTGCCCTAGCGGTCAACATTTTTAGGTTGGTAAATTTGTTTCGGATAATGTCACCTGGGGGATGAGCAAGCCAGCGCATCCCTCAGCCAGTCCCAAGCCTGGACAAAGACAGAGGGTTCGGCGAGAGGAAGAGCATCCGGCCGGTAAAAATCATATGCCTCAAATTAAATTATACCTGAAAACCGACGACAGCCAGCCAATGCTAGGGCATCCCACATGTTAAGCGATGCGCAGCGGAACACTGGCCTTGACGCTGTGAGAAGTACGCAGGCGAGGCTAACAACGATCAGGATAGCAACCCTAAACATCGGAACACTAACAGCGAAGAGTAGAGAGATTGCAGACATGATGACTCGGCGCAAATTGGACATACTATGCCTACAAGAGACACGATGGACTGGAGGGAAAGCTGGAGGAAAGGTAAGAAACATTGGAGAAGGAGTGAAACTTTACTATAGTGGAGGGACAAGACCACGGAATGGAGTTGCGATATGCCTGAAGGAAGAATGGCAAGACAAGATCCTAGAAGTAAATAGGAAATCTGACAGGATCATCAGCATGAAGTTGGTGACCCCCCAGAAAACCTACAACATCATATCAGCATATGCCCCACAACAAGGCTGTGATGAGGAAGGGAAAGAGAGATTCTGGGCAGAACTTGCAACGGTAACTGACAACATATGCATAGAGGAGGAGCTTTTTCTGACAGGAGACCTGAACGGACATGTAGGAAGCAGTAGACAGGGATGCGAGAGATGCTATGGAGGGAAGTCACGTGGTAACATCAATGGAGACGGAGAGAAGGTCCTTGACTTTGTTAGAGCTAGTGTTCCGGCCCTGGTGAACATCTTCTTCGTTAAGAGCGATGCACAGAGTTATACCTTTGAGAGCGACCCTAATAAGACAATTATTGATTACCTCACGACAAGGAGAGAAGACCTGAGCAGAATAAATAACTGCAAGGTGATTGTTGGGGAGTGTGTAGCTCCTCAACACCACCTACTAGTGATGGATTACATCTACGTAAAAAAAAGAAGAAGAGAAAGAGAAAGAGGGACAAGAGAATCTGTTGGTGGAAACTGAAAAAACAGGAAGGAAGAGACCTAGTAGAGAAGCTGGAAGAAATACTGGAAGACACTGAAGACGAGACGACAATGAAGTGGCAGACAACCTACCCCGATGTAATAGAAGCAGCTAAGGAGGTTCTGGGAACATCAGTACCTGGGAAATACTTAGAAAAGGAGTCTTGGTGGTGGAATGAAGAAGTGAAGCAGGCAACAAAAGAAAAGAAGATAGCCTTTAAATGGTGGAAAATGGAAAGGAAGGATGAAGCAAAAGAGCATTACCAACAAATGAACAAGATCGGCAAGGAAAAGTGTGCAAGAGCGCGAGAAGCAGCAGTTGAAAATCTTTACAGGGAGCTGGAAAGAAATGACTCTCAGATCATTCATTGTCTGGCAAAAACCAGGAACAGGAGGTCAAAGGACATCGACAGACTGCCTCTTGTGAAGGATAAGGATGGGAAAATTCTATATGAAGATGGAGAAATTCGAGACAGATGGAGCGGCTATTTCCACACCCTACTGAACACCAAAAATCGAATGGAGAAATTGTAGGTGGTAACACCGGTGCAAGGACCAGTGCAGGATATCAACGATAGTGAAGTTAAAATGAAGACAAATAAAGCAGTGGGACCAGACGAAATACCAATTGAGCTAGTGAAATGCCTCAGAGAAAAAGGAATATCTTGGATAACAGCAGTAATGAGAAACATCATGAAAGACGGAATACCACAGGAATGGAGAGGAAGCACTACCACGCCTATCTTTAAGCAGAAAGGAGACCCACTTGAATGTGGAAATTGTAGAGGTTGAGAGAGGTTGTGAGAAGTTGCTCAGCCATAGCCTGAAGCTCAGGGAAAGAGTCATTGAAGCAAGGCTAAGAGAAATAGTTACCATCAAGGAAAATCAGTATGGATTCCAAAGAGGAAAGTCAACTACAGAACCAATGTTCTGCCTGAGAATATTGCAAGAAAAATTCAGGGAACACAACAGGCCACTACACATGGTGTTTGTAGACCTTGAAAAAGCCTATGACACTATCCACAGGGAGCTAATTTGGCACTGTCTTCGGAGAAGAGGGGTTCTAGAGGAGTACATTCGAGTGATAAAGGACATGTACGAGGGCAGCACCACCAGAATCAGCACAGGCTCGGGAAAGTCAGAGAAGATAAAGATAGAAGTTGGACTTCACCAGGGATCGGCTTTGAGCCCGTTGCTCTTCATAATCATCATGGACGTCATCACTGACAAAAGTGCTGAAGAAAACCCTTGGGCAATGTTGTTCGCCGATGACTTCGACTAGAACTTGAGCAGCAAATTGAGAAGTGGAGAGAGGTGATGAAGAGTGAGGAGTTAAAGCTGAGTATGTCAAAGACGGAGGACTTGCCACCAGTTGGAGGGACAGGAGACATCATGATGAATGAATACAACTCGAACGCCAGAGCCAAGCTACTGAAATGTCACCAGTTCAAATATCTTGGCACCGCGATCCAACAGGAGGGAGGCTGCCAAAGGGAAGTCGAGCTGCGCATTTCTAAAGCCTGGAACAAATGGAGAGAGTTAACTCTACGACAGTAAAATGCCTCCCAAGCTCAAAGTGCTAATTTATAAAACAGCAGTGAGACCAGTCCTGGTCTACGGAAATAAAACTTGGCCAGTTACGGGTACTCAGGGAACAATATCAGCTCCTGTGAAATGCGCATGCTCAGATACTGCCTTGGAATAAGTTTAGAGGAGCACAGGAGGAATGAGGCGATAACAACGGAAGCAGTGGTGATGCCAGTAAAAGATCTGATGAGAAAAAGGAGGATGGAATAGTTTGGCCATGTTTGTCGCAGAAAAGCAGAGGAAGACATCAGGATGGTATGCGAAATGAGAGTTGAAGGAAATAGAAGCAGAGGCAGACGAAAGCAAAGATGGAGGGATACAGTGAAAACAGACCTTCGTTGGCTTGATCTAGAGAGAGAGGACACTAGCGACAGAAGCAGGTGGCGGAATCTTGTCGAGCGGAAGATACGGCAGAAACCCGCTACCCGGTCAGGATACAGCGGAGCAAGATGAGCAAGGTGAGCAAATGTGTTTCAGATAAAAGAGCATGCGTCTTTCCTTATTTACGTACACCCGCCTTTAAGTGAAATGCACCTATATGTAGGGTAATAATATTTTTTCACATAACTAGGTTTTTTAACCTGCAGAGGTAAAAGTTTTGGTTTACTTTTCATTTGAGGAAAGTTGTCTAGAATTTTAACCCCCCTTGGCTCAGATCTGTCATGTAGCATATATTCCCAATTATAATACCTGTCTTTTTCCCAACGCGATTGAGAAATGATAATCTTACTAAGAAAGAAACATCGGTGCGTGCCCAACTATTAATCTGTTTGAAGGGTTTTAAATCTGTTTACCGTAAATTGTCATGTGCCAGAAAACGTCGATTCTTTTTCTCTGCAGCTGTTAACTTGCTTCGTCGTGTTCCTTCCAAAAAGGATTTATACAAGTGAAAACCGCAAACACACCAATCAGCCACAAGCTCCATTTCAACAACTAATCCAATTTCTTCAGCTGGTGAAATACCAACTGATCATATCTATGACTAATATTTGACAGTTGCAAATTTTGTAGTTAGTGGCGGCAAATTATCTTGTGCTTTTGTAGATTATCAAAGGTATTAAGGTATGGAGAAAGGGTATCTGGTTAAAAGTTATAAATCTTACCATGACTGAAAAATGCTTGCAGTAATCATTAATCTGTATTTGCCATATGAATCTGTGGTTGAAAGTGATCAAACAAAGCAAATTTCATTTTTATTAGTTAAAGACAAGATGAATGAGTGACTTCTCCAAGGGACCATTCACATATTACGTCACATTAATTTTGGCATTTTTGGACACCCACCCACCCCCTGTCACACTTTGTCACAAATTCAGAACTACCCCCATCCCATGTGTGACGTCACATTATGAATTTTAGCATGATATTTTTCTGCTTTTTTAATAATGTGTCTACTATGTTCACATTTTTCTACATCATATCTCTCTGTGTGTCTCTCTCTGTCTGTCTCTCTCTCTCTCTCTCTCTCTCTCTCTCTCTCTCTTAAAAAATTGTTATCCAAAAGCCAAAGTTGAGCTCACCTGCCTATATCAGGTCTTATCTGAAAACAAAGATTGGGGACAAGTGCAAGCATTTGATTTGGACCTATACAATTGTACAAAAAAGCCCACCATGAATACAATTATATGATGAACTTAGAAACTCTTTCACAAAAAGATCTTAAACTATGAAGCAGTCTATTCATTATCATCCCAAAGATTTGATGACATGTATTCAGAAATGCCAATCACTGGAGTGCCAGGCTGGGCCGAAATTTCAACAGGAATGTCGATTCCTTCAATATCTAAGTCGTTTTCATCAACCAATTCTAGTTCTGAATTCTTGAGGATTTGACACATTTACACACTCCTTGCAGCCACTCGCTTGGGTCGCAACTTTGGTGTTGTTATGGGGGTATGGGTTGTTGCTTCAAGACAGGAATTTCCATGGCATTTTAGTGATTTCACAGAGGCAAAGTAGCCCCCACATGATCTACAGGTCTTCTTGCCAATGACATCGTGAACTGAAGGGCAAGCATAGTCATAAACATAGTTCTTGGGAACACCAATCTGTGTTTTGTCTAGAGACTTAATTACAAATATAGAAGGAAAGCTACCTCCTTCTTAATCAGCCAGCTTTTGTTTTACAAGTTCGGCAAGAGCGTTATGATTACTTTTGGCAGCAGCTTTCATCGCTTGCCATTCTATTGTGACATCCTCCTGGACAGCTTTACCATTCAGGTTTAGCTTACATCTTTTGTAGCCTTCTATCAAGGAAGTAAAAAGTTTCTCTCG